>JAPZDY010000022.1:8743434-8759322 GCA_029783645.1 Ctenochaetus hawaiiensis
TATTATTATTATTATTATTATTATTATTATTATTACATTTTGATATTGGTACTTTCCATCACCAATGCTTCTTTTGCATGTATGCTTTTTTTCATAAAGAAACCTTTGGTAAGGATATCAAAACAAGTTTATTTCTGTCCCCAAACTTTTTTTTATGCAAAACTATGATTTTAAAAGTCATCCAGGACAAAGCACGAGTTCCATTACTTTCACAATTTTTCCATCTGAAAACACAGACTTCAACCACACAGCATGTGCTGCAGCGTACTATAATAATGCCATTACAGCTCATTTCTAATCCAGATAAATCTTTGTGGTTCCACATTGTGAGTCTTTATTGCACTGATGGGGATTTTGCTGATGGCGGTCAGATCAGATTATTTTGTTTTTCATATCAAATGTTCACATATGAAACTTGCAGCTGTTGTGAGTGTGCAGGACGAGGCTGTAGAGCCAAGCTCAGCTCACCTGTGGTGCAGCAGGGAAAAGGAGGCAGTAAGGTAATTATAGAGGTTATAAAGGAGATCTGAAATCAGAACTCCTGCCTGTTCAAACTGCTCCAATGGAGCCATGTTGCTAAATTGAATTAAACATTTCCAGTCTCATATAGCATGAAAACATGGGGCATTTTAATAAATGGAACAGGTGCATAAAGACAAAGATAAGAAATCAGCCAATGGGCTTAAAGGCTATAAGGAACTCGAGTAATTCAAGAAGTAAAAATCTTCTGTTCTGATTCTCTGCCTGGACAATTGCACATACAGTAATTACTGTTGCAACAAGAACTAAATCTGTCATGGATGTATTGATACGGTAAATGTTTGTGGCCAACTACAGCACTGCAAAAATTTAAAATCCTTTGCACGACCCAAAAGCATTTTCCTCATGGATCATCATTATGAAGTAAAGTAGGTCAAAAAGACAGGATACCTTGAGTTACAAACAGGGACAAGTAATGATCTTTGATTTATAAGTTTGTAAACCTTGAATTTTTAATATTCAAACCTTCAAACTCAGACTCAAACATGACTGTTACCTGGGCGATATCATCTCAACAAGAAGTCAAGTATTCACGATAACTATATTAATGCGATGGTTACAGACAATTTGAAAAAATAGATCATCCTCGAATTTGTTTTTGTTTGGTTTGCCTCTTTATTTGGCCAATTTATAACACTTAATATATAAGGGAGGGTGGAGAGAGAATCAGTATCTGTAAATGTGCAAAAGCATACAAAAAAGTAAATACACCTAACAAATACACATTATTTGTTAAGTGTAAGAAGGGTGGCAACCTGCATTGAGGTGCAGTAATGACACCTACAATGTCAGTTTCATTATATTATTATATGTGTATTGTTAACACAGTATCAATATTTTATTTTCAAATACTGAGGTTATTGTTGGAGTGAATGATCTTTAAGCCTGGTGTTAGTTTTTCTTTTCAGATTCTTGTCTTTGTTTTTAATCAGAAACTTTCTTAAACAACCAAAATGATGACATGTTGTTAAGCATATCAACACACGGTGACCTGGAAATTTCTAACAGCATTTTCATAACATCCATAGTTTCTCTAAAGGAAAGCTTGTCCACTCAAGAAGTGAACCGTCTGTTCACATGACGACTGCGGAGACTTCAGCTGTCGACGCTTCCCTCTCAGGCCCAAAGGAAGTGGTTATTTTTCCTGCCGTGGTTTGTTCGACCACTTGGGTCATTCTTTACACACATTACTTACGATGGAGGACAAGCAAAGCGGAGCTGGGTTCCACTACGGCAGCAGGTTTCTGAGAGACGCTACCTGAGAAGTTTAGGACTTCAGGAAGTGGTTCCACATGCAAACCACAGGAGTCATTAGTATTACAGATATATACTGTTACATCATTGAATATAATACACTCTCTTGAATGGGAGCAATAATCACCCCGTAGGAGATGTGGTTTGGAGGGTAATTTCTTTTTTTTTTTTTCAGTGCACTGGTGTAAATCTTGCCCTCCATTACTGTAACGTGTGGAGGTTTTTTCTCTGAGAAGCAGATCCGGACTCTGAAGCAAGCAGCTGAGTTGCACATGTTTAAAGACCTCCTGCTGTCTTCCAAAGACCCTCTTGATAAATTTCCTACAGGTGGAGCAGATGCACAAATGTACACTATATAGTATTTTACAGGGCAGACATAAACCTGATGTTTACCCTGACCTCTGTTCGTGTTCCACCCTGATGTACTCCAGGAAAATAATGCTTGTTTCCTTCATAGGTCTTTTTTTTCATCTCTCTACATCCATTGTTCATTTTCACAGGGGTGATATGAGTTTTCACTCCAAAGGGAAAAGATTCAAGTCACTTGTACTGCAGGAAAATGACTCTGGTCAAAGTTGGACCTTTTCCCTACAAGTGAAATATTTTAAGCCTCATTGGTTGTTAATAATGAGTTCTGCAGTATAAATCCTATCGGAGGCGGCAGCAAACCCCTTGTTAAATGTCGTGCTGGAAGGAAACAGAAGATCCTGTTTCAGCGTTAATATTCGGCTCTGTGGTGAGTATTTAATGCAGGCTGAGATGTGTGAGGCTGAAGTCAGAAACAGGCAGCGGAGTGCACTCAGGCTCGTCTGTTTCTTGTCTTTATTTTATTTGGTGTTTTGCTTGAGTCTTCAAGTGAAAAGAAATATGTAACAATACTCTTGGTTACACAACACTTGACTGAATAAGATCTGTATTTTTTGAGACAGACTAAAACAAACTAAAACAGCCTATTCAAAAAACAAATGTGCTCTAAAAAGATGACTTGTGGAGTATAAATTAATACATATTTAAGGTATTTTAAACTCTTTTACTTCACTGCATTTAAAGTTTCAACAACAGAAAAATATGTATATAAGCTGAAATGGCTCCAAACTGAGCAGCTACAATATTAATGCTTCTTACATGTTAATGAGTCGATAGTTATAGCAACACCCTGACAAAGGTAGCCTGAACAGTTTTCAAGGTTTGATATTGTAAGTATTTTTTGCAAAGAATGCTGACTTTTTTTCTTATGAACCATTTTGCATGCAATGATTTTGGCCTTGACTTAGTGTTTTTTCATTGTGGTATTGGTACTTTTACTTCAGTAAAGTAAAGTTAGCGAATGCTTTTAGCACAAAGGATGACTTAAATTAAATAGTTCAGTGTGTGAGGTTCAGTGGCCATGAATGCAGACTGCACTTGACCGAATATTCCTCAGTTCACTCTCCCCCTCCAAGCCTGTAGGAGGAGATACAGAGGCCAAACTTTATGAAAACCTAATAGGCCGTCATAAGCATTTGGTTTGTCCTTTCTGGGCCACTGTAGAAACATTTGGGTTCATCAGGGCAAAATGCTGGGAAGAAAACCCATTTCCACTATAGACATTAAAGGATCATTATAAGGTAATAAACACACAGTGATTCCTATTATTAGGTGATTATACACTGATGAAAACAAACTTCTTGATAAAATATTACATTTCTGGCATACATCTCTCTAAATGCAGCACACAGTACCTAAGTTAGATACATAACTGGACTGTATATCATTTTTTCAAGTATTTGTCATTATGCATACTTTTCAAAGCAATAAGATTTGCAAAAAACCTAGAGAAAAATTATCAAACAGTCTGAAATTAACACCTAAGTATTTGGAGATATGTCTTATGGTTTGAAAAATAAACTTTTTCATTCAAAACCTTCAAAATCCTTGTCAACTCTTGTCAATGACTTTAAAAAAAACCTGTGAAAGTTATAACATTCAGAAGGTTTATAAGCATCAGTTCTGCTTGTCCACAGTAAGGCCATACTTTGGCTAACATGTGACATGTGTGATGTGATTTGTGTTGTACAGTACTACAGTATGCTATGGAGGTATAATCTGCACCCCACCCCCCTGAAACTGAAGGCTGTGACAACTCTGCAATCGCCCTGATCAAAGGCAGGTTGGCTGTCTTTCCCAAAGATAGACTTACAGGTGATGTATTGGATGAGTCGAGTGTCCAAACTCTACTTCAGAGGTGGTATCCCCCTGTGTCACGCAGGTTCCCCATAAAACACTTTCATGTAGCTCAGTAAAAAAAAGAAAAAGTCCTGTAAAAATTTAAAGGTGGAGTAAAATACAGAGGTTTCATTTTTCATCTACAGGCCTTGGATTTCATTTTTGACCTCGAACCAAACTTGCTCGGTTTCTCCTCTTGAGGCAGACCTGAGGACAGGTATCACTGACAGGAATTCCAATGTAAACTATGTAATAATTCATTTCCACGACCAGTAACACACAACGTCCTGGGCTTTACTGGATCACAGCTTACTTTTATTTTTTCATCATGTCATAGCACTAACAAATTGATGTGGGTGGAGGAGCAGCTGTTTGGAGTAACAAGTCCCTGTTGAAGTTTTAATGGGCATCCAGTTACTGCTGATGGTTTTTGTAGTCAGTTGATATAATTTCCTCACTGCATGCTCTTGTGAGCAAGGGCTGATTTCTCCTGCTTGCAGGGCCTACATGTCCCAAGATGCATTGTGTGTGAGCTTGTGACACTCATGCCCACTGAGCAACGCAGATAGCTGTTCCTTAACATTACCTCACTGGTGCCAGAAGAGAAACAAATTTTTTTTTAGCAGAATTCAACTTTCTCGGTCAGTGTAGCTAGCATGCGCTGAGGAATTTATTGCTGCAATAAACTACATTTACCATCAAGACTGATTAGACATCCACATAAACAGTGGCCTATTTTACCTTTAACTATTCACTCATTTCCTTTAAAAACAACAAAATAACTACTTGTAATGTGACAGACGCTCGTCAGCTCTCTATGGCTTTTAGCCTTTTTTAGCTCTATTTGCTTTTACAACACGTTAAGTACCAGGACTAACTAGCTCTAAACCACAATGCAGGAATAACTCTGTTCTTATTCCCATGTCTTACTCATGAATCATCAGCTGGTGAGGCTGAGTTTTTGCTCGGACCAGTTAGCTTGGTATTTAGGCTTGTAGCTTTGTGGTGCATATATAAGAGACCTCCTACAGTTCTCATTTTAAAAAGCTCAAGCAAGGAAAGATTACATTTACAGCCACAGTGGGAGTTTGCTTGTCTAGTTAGCTAGAGGTGATAACTCAGCAAGTTGTTGTAATTTCAGCCAACAGAGTAAATGGTCACTGATTAGAAAAAAGAATCCTGTTTTTGTCTGCATCTGTCTGAAATCAGAAAGAGGTTGTCTCAAAAATTACAGATCTTATTCAGGTGTTGGATAAACAAAACCAGCAGCAACAGCAAAATGACAATCAGATTTACCAGATAAGAGCAAACCAGCATCATGGACACTAAAATCTGACTGTCACAGTTAAAGACACTCCTCTGCTTTTGTGACAAAAAAAAATCTATGAGCGATTTGTAAACAGCGGCTCAAAACACCCCAGCAGATAAGAAATGGAAGCCAGTTTCTTCATACTGTATTATACAGGAAACAAAATGTGTTGATGTGAAAACAGAGAGAATAGCACAGGCTTTGTTGACTAAATAAGGCCAAAGTGTCACAGTGGTAACAGGTTCTGTCAGACCAACTCCAAGGTTAAAGCCTCGCCCTGCACCTTCAGGGGTCAGCTGGTTTCCACTGACGTAAAATCTTATTTAGGTAACATTCACAGTGAAAAGCAGGAGAACAGAGAAGCTGCTGAAAATCTTTTAACTTGCTGAACAATTTTCAGCCTACTTAACGTAAGAATATAGGCAGGTGAGGCGAAGACTGTTTGGTATGAATCACTTTTAAAGCTTTGTATTAACATCACAACATGTGTTGCCTTCCTAATTACCTGCTGAACCTGCAGGCCAGGTCACCAAAGTCAATGCAGCAGTAACAGAGGAGTCAGTGAACTATCAATCAAGCACAGATTGTTGATGCAGTCTTATCAGGACATAATAAATCTAGACACTAGTGTAAATGGACCACATGTGGTGAAGTTTGCAAACTTAGAACTCTTTGGTTCAAAGTACTCTGGAGTTTCTGATGACTGGAAGCTGCTGGTCCTTGTTTTGTTACAGATTGTTGACAGGATACACAGTCCTGATGGTTTCTCTTCATTCCACTGACCACCAGTCATGAAGATGAGCTTAGCAGCAGTGCGGGAGCAAAGGAAAGGAGAAAGACTGCTGGCAAGTACACATGTAAACAATAGAGGTTTCAAAATGTTTAAAAACTCAGCAAATCTTTTTTAATAAAGGAAATGCTTTCAACAACAAGCCTCAGGAATACACACATGCTGCGTCTATCACATACTCACACTCACACTGTAATTTAAGTGTTCAGTATGCTGCTTTTTCAGTTGAGAAAAATATAAAAGCAGGCTTATCTTTGATAAAATCTTGAACTAAAGTCAAGTGATATTTTAGCAGGTGACAGACGGGGTGAAATGTTTTTAAACACATAAAGTTCCATGTGGCTGTAATTTGCTATTAAAAAGTAAAGAAAAATGAGAAGAACCAGCTAAGCATTGCGATTTTTGATTCCAGAGAGAGCACAATTACTGGATTGGATTTGAGACAACATTACTCTGTCATCTGAGTTTGTTATGTAACTACCTTCACTTAAAAAAAAAATAAAAACATAAATAAAATAAATAAAACATAAAAACACTGATCATAGTAACTTAAAACAATAGCTAATCTATAAATTTGACTGCATGCGTTCTTGTGTTTCTTCTTTTTTTGCTGTTGATTTAAAAACCAATTTAAAAAAAAAAAAAAATTATATAAACTGTTTTTCTTTGACCAGACATGAACCTCAGTCTCTGACGTCAGAGCCAAACCTGTTGCTCTAAACCTGTTGCCACACTAGATGAACAGTAGTCATCTGGGTGCATAGCAGATACACACGTCTGTGATTTTTACACTTAACCTATTGCACATTGAAAAGAAATCACCACAGTGATAATAGTAGCATACATCCAGCGCTTAACCACTGATATGGACTTTTCATTCACACATGAGCACCATCAGCTCGTCCAGATGAATCTAGTTTCCCACTTTGCTGACGCAGACACAGGATGTTTCCAGTCTGAAGTTTGACTGCTGGTTTGAGGACAAATTATTAAATCTGTCTTTCATTGTGGAAACACAGACTGCAAAGTCAGTGGCCACATGATGAGACATCTCTGTGCACAAGGTGCAGCCTGCAAAGCTCAGACTGAAAGGATGTTAGCTTGAACTGGCTGGAATCATCAGCAGGAAACAGGACAGGAGACATTAGCTTAGCAAGTTTGGTGATCAAACCAGCAATCGATTTACACCATGGTTGTGTTACAATATACAATATACAACACACTAAGACTAAAGTGCACACTTAAGTGCACAATCTGTATTTTTCTGCTGCTAAAGCTCTCTCAATCAGATCATAGAAAGAACCAGGCAAGGTTGCATCCAATGATCTTGGAAACTGTGCGTACAACTCTTTTGAGAAGATGAGGACACTCACTTCTGGCTTTGCAGAAATGCTGCTCAAGTCAGCCCAAACTTTCAGAGCTGCTGTGTAAAATTAAGCCTCTAAACAAAAGCATAAGAGCAAAAAAAAAACATTATAAGTTAACCAACATCCCACACTACAAAGACTTAAGAAACATGAATGTTAGGACAAACATACTTCCACTGATCACTACATGTACTGCAGTCCTTCAGTCTCTGAAACAAAAAATAATGTGATAATATGTTGTATTATCATGAAAGACACACACTCACGTAACACAAATTCAACTAAAAATCTGAAAAACCACTGCCAATCAACCTTAAACCTGCCATGGCTGACTTTTGCCTTTAGGGGGCAGCAGAAACAAAGTGTGAGCACAATGTTGACAACATTGGTAAACACGTTAGCAAACAGTTACTTATGTACACACCCAGCAGTTAAAGAGCCACATGAACCCCTTTTGGAGATGTGTCTCTGCTGTTTGGTATCAGGTGGTGGTATCAAAGTTTTCCTCTCAGATCAGCTAAAATAAGTCAGAGCCACAGTAAAGTTAAGGATCGACAGAAAAACATCGAGTTGAGAAACGTTGATTGGAGCTGCAGTTTCAGGTGCTAATTCTCCGTAAGTTTTTTAGTATGAGAGACCTCTTACACATTGCGCATTATTATATTACACAGTTAATAAAGAACCTCCATCGCCAATATTAAAATATATGCAGTGAAAGTTTTGATAAATATTAAGCACAAACTCATTCCATGGTATTTCAGCTTTGAAGGTCAAATATCTTGTGTTATTATTTATAGTCATGCGCACCAATGTCCTGTAGTTTTTCTACAAAATGGACATTTGCTGTGACTATAGATTTGTTTCCACCTGATCATTTACCTGCCTTGTTAAAAACAAATTTTCCTACACACATGTTATTACTCAGAGGCATTTACACATAAGTATGGGGGGGGGGGGGGGCAGAGGAATATGGCACAGTACAACCAAACAATCTGTACACTTAAAAATGTTCCGTGGTGCCACATTTTATGCAGCTTTAAATTGTTTTTGTCACATAAATGCAATAAAATTGAACAATACTGTATAGAATTTAAGGAATAGTTACTGGAGTCATTAAAATGTCTTTATTACGTTTGTTATCAGATTGTCTCTTTCCCTTGGCTGTAAATACATGCTTCCCTCTAAACATAGTCGTTCTGTTTGCCCAGGGGAGCGCTGTATATCAGGGAGTGCACATTTGAATACACTTTGATAGGTCTATGCAAATTGCAGCTTTTAAGTGTTAACCTTGGCAATCGTGGTGTTTACTCTAGTTAGTGTAGGCCAGGTGCGGTGGTCATTTATCAGTGGAGAGATTTACAGCTGCACCATCTGCACTGTCCTCTACATGCAGTGGTGCTCATGAAGCAACAGCCACAACTGACCTCTTTCTTCCATTCATACTGTAGTTACAAAACAACAGTGAAAAAAAAACAGAGGGACTGCAGACGGCAGCAAACACAACAGCTCTGACAAAAATAACATTTGTAATAAGCCCAGTGTGAAAATACACAGGAGAGGATCCTGATATTTTCTTTGGGTGACAATGCAACACAAAGTGTTTTTCCATAGCATTTACATGAATGTTTAGACTGGCAAATTCCCTGCAAAAGCTTAGCAGGTGGAGAAGATGCAGATGTTTGTGTTTGTCTTAATATAAAGACATTTTTGTAAAATGATAAAATTGAGTTTTCATAATTTCACAAAATCTTTTTAAAAATAGCAGGAAAAACTGACATTAAATTGTACAAAATACAAGTGCAAACAGACACCAAATTCAGTTAAAGTCTCTTTCTCTTTTCTCCTTTTGGTTCTTCTTATTCTCAAGGTTCATCAGTCCAAACACTGGCTGCTCAAAGATTTACAATTATTTGCATAAGCTTGCAAATTAGGGCAATCATCTGGATTTGAAAGTGAGTGAATTTGCCTTTCTCCTTGATCCTTACGTGAATGTTTCAAAATTATTCCAGAGAAGATGAGACACACCTTCGAGAAGCAAATTGACATGAACATGATAGGTCTTTACAATGACTGGTTGAAACAAAGAAAATACAGTACACGGAGCTGATATAACCTCTCCTCTCAAAAAACAGAAATCTCCTTTGTTGTCACCTCTCCCTCAGGGCAGGTTGAGGAGGCCTGTTTTATGGACCTGAGGAGAAGGTTAAATGTTTGCTTTGAGCCACAGACTGACTGTTCACCTCTCTTGTTTGGTGCCTAAATGTCAGTTTGTGTCACAAAAACGTCTTTCTTTTCCCACTTTGACAGGAGCACAGGTGCCAGTCGTAGAAATAACTGTTCTGTTCTCAACCCTCAGGAGGCAACAGGTTGCTATACAATGGACAGATTGTGTTAATAATGGCCTGTAGTGAGTGTATATGTAACCACAGTTGGAGGTACAGACACAAAGAAATTTTGATGATACAGCTGCTTTAGACTGAATTGTATGTAGTTTCCTATTTCCCAAAGTTAAATAGTCGAATATTCAGAGTTCTACACAATTCATCTGCACCACTGCCTTCATACATCCAGAGCCAGATTACTTAAACTAGACATACATCAAAGTATAGAAGTATTATAAAACTATTTCAAACTACAACTTTGATCTAAACTATGACTAGGACACCTCTGCATATTGAGATTACGTGAGGACACTTTATCATGATTTATCTACGATAGGGGCATCCAAGAGGGCGCTTACAGATTTTTTTGCAAAAGCAGCATGTGAGAATGCCTTTCTTGTTTTGCCCTCATTTTACAACTCGCATTGTTTTGCTGCAGATCTGCCACCTGTAACAAATTTTCTATCTAGATCATTTTTTCCATGTCTGAAAACCCAAAACACCCTCCTGTTTCACCTCCTTATATTTTCAGATTTTCAACTTACTGAAAAGCTTCTACCTCCAAAGTCAAACCAAAAAATGCCCAAACAATTTATGCCAGTGTGTTGAAATATATCACCCAAGCTCGTACATTGCAAGACTGTGTACATATGTGTGTCTGGGTTTTCATGATATTACCAAACCCCCTTCAGCCATGAGCCACCAGACTTTCGCCCCTATCGGCCCCCAGGCCTGTCAGCCCTAACAACATGGTAATTAAGTGGGAGCTACTTGTCAAAAAGCTGCAGTGCTACACATTTCTTATTGGATTACAAGGTGCTGGGAAGGAATGCATGAACCAGCCAGTGTTCCTCTCCCTGCTGCTGGTAGAGACCGAGTGCAACAACACGGGTGAAAATGAATAGGGATCCTACCCTTTCCTTCACGCCCGCTGATCGCAGATGCAAAATACAGCATGTGCCATTTATTTTGAGAGTCAAAATAACCCACCATGTGATTATTCTGTGAATGTGTGTTTGAGTTTGTGGTGCTTAATAGATTCTTAATGTGCAAAGGATTGTAGCTATCAGATTGGCCGGGAGTTACTGGCGTGACAACAGCAACAGGAGAATGGATGGCTTGCTTCAACACCTGGAGAAGGGTTCATATTTGTGTGTGTGTGTGTGTATGTGTGTGTGTGTGTGTAGATCTTACAGGTTGAGTCAACTCAGGCGGCAATAAAGCAATAAACCAACCACACAGTCACTGGCAGGGCAGCCAAATGCTATATGGGCACGAGGGCAGAAGAAGAATGGAGCTGTTGTATCATAGCAGGGGAAGTCCACACTTCATATTTCATCTGCGTACTGATCACACCATTGTATTTTTATTTTGTTGGACTGTTCCAAGAAACCCATATATATGATTGACTTTTGAACTCCTCTCCAGGCTGCGAAGTCTTTGCTCACAAGTATCAACAACACTGAGTCTATGTCTACTACAGTCATGCTAGCAGCTCTGAAGCTGTACTTTAGCCTAAATGCTATAAGTGTGCTATCTGTGTGCTAACATGCTAACAATGATGTTTCAATTCCTAAAATTTGAAATTTTCATTGTTTACCACATTCATCATCTTAGTTTAGCATGTTAGAATGCTAACTTTTAGCTTCACAAAACAAACTACTACCTAATGCTGAAAGACAACTTAAGGAGAAACTAATGAAAATAAAGAAAATAAATGTAACACGATGATGGTGCTTGATGAAAAGACAGAGGATCAACAAAGATTTTACAATCCTACCTGTTGAAATAAATGTCTCAGAAAGATTTCATTAAAAAAACCATCTATTGTAAAGACCTTTGCTAAAGACTTTTGCTTAAAACAACAAATGTCAACCACGTTTGAGTTCACCAAAGCTACAAGGATTTATCCTCAGGGGATAATGAATATTGGTACAAGCTATCATGAGAGTCCAATCCAACCATTGTGTGAATGTTTAAATCTGGACCAAAGTACTAGACTGACCAACAGATCTCAGGAGCCAGGCTGCTAGCATGGCTAAATAAGTTTGGGGAAGGAAAGGTAGTAAATATAGACAAGATATGTTCAATGGTGTATGATGTAATGGCATAAGTTAACAAGCCGTACCAAATTTTTGCAAGTTTTAGTTCTTCAAACTTAACACAATTAAACATAATTACACATAATAACATAATAACATAATAACATAACATAATTAAACATTTGCTCCACTGTTTTACGGTTTGGATGCATTTTCTGACTATTTTATAGCATTTGTTTTTCATTTATTTACATTAAAAGTCGATCATTCTTCGATATTTTTTAAATGTTATCACTTCAGTGATAATGCTTGGCAAACTTTTGACATCAGACAGACATGGAAAGAAACCAATGGCTGCTTATGAAGGTAGGAGAGAAAAAGAGAAAGTATGTGGAAACCTGATACCAATGTGTGTGTCACCTGCATCACAAGACTTTGCTGGTGTGAAAGTTACAAAGTGTTATTCTTGGGTCAAAGTAATTACTCTTGTAGTTTTGTAATTATTTATTAATTTATTAATAATATTAATAATTTATTATTTTTTCTCCATATTTCTGTTGGATTTTTGTTGTACAACACTGTACTCATCTGTGCTATAACTGAATCACATATTGTTTATATGCCACCACAACAGAACATTGATAGACTAGAATAAGAGCAACTAGAACTTTTTTCCACCATGTTGTCAGGAGTTGAGGAGTAGTCCAGTAATGTTTTTCCTCACCAATCTAGAAAACATTTCTTGATAGACTTGACTTTGTGCACATATGTAATGTTGACTCAGGGAAGGACAAAATGAAAACTGTTTCACGCTTTTGTCCAAAATATCAAAGGTTTGCATCATTATTTTATAAGATTTATGTATATTCTTTTATGTATAGTTATTTTCTCCTTACATGTGACAAAAAAGATTTGGATTTTGGTTCTTGAAATAGTAGGAATTAGGATAAAACATAAAAAATTTTCTGATGTGGTCTTTTAAATGCAGTTGCATGACATTTATCACAAACACATTAGTCTGTGTAAGCAACAAACTGAGCTTTGAAACAAGAGCCAGGAAAGACAATATTCCCAGAACATGTTTGTGTGTGTGTGTGCGTGTGTGCGTGTGTGTGTGTTTCTTTTCCCAATGTCACAGCATGAAGGAAAGTCATTTAGTCTCTAAATGGGGCAAACGACACCTGCGTACTCCAAACAAAATGCTACTGTGTGAACTACAACTGTTGATAAGAGGATGGAGGAGGACCATGGGGGAGGACAAGGGGAGGAGGACGGGGGGAGGTAGTGAGTAAACATACCCAGTCCACTCTGCTGACATGTCAAATCTCACACTTTGGGAATGAGACAGTAAGGACTTCAGCAGATACTTATCAGTGGCGGTTAGTGCAGACAAACACTGTCACCCTCTGCTCAGCAGCCAACTGCTGTCAGAGCGGCCGTGCATGAACACACTCACACACACACACATTCTCACATACAGCAACATGTACACGCACATTGTTGAGTCACAGACAGAATAATGCCTTCTTTGAGCTTGTGCTCTATCCCAATATTTGTTACATGAGGGCTGTAAATGTTGAAGATGGGTTGAGGAAAAAATTATAATTTTCAATTTGCCAATAAGGTGTGGACAAAAGTAACTTAAGTACTTTACCTAAGTAAAAATTTGAGGTACTTTACTGAAATATATCCAATAAATCCCATTTTATGCTTTTACTTATCTACATCTGTGTGGGAAATATTGCACTTCTTACTTGACCACATGCATTTAATTGCTACTGTTACAAGTTAGTTGCATTTTATAAACAAAAAATATTATATGATAAACTTTCTTAAAGTGTGTTCAATAGATTAGAAAAATGGCAGTTTAAACAACCTTGAACGCCCCATATTTTCACACTCTAAACAGGGTCATTCTGCATAATAAGTACTATTACTTTTGATTCTTAAAGTACATTTTGATGTTCAAATGTACCTTCAATCAAGCAAAATGTGCAAAACTTAAGTGGTATCATCAGATTATAAACAAAATGGGAACATTCCAATATATGATAAAGACCTCTAATATTTAGTGTAAATGTGTATTTTTCTTTTTTTAATCATTTTTTTCTTTTCCACATCTGATACTAAGCCAACTGTGAGAGCACATACTCTTCTCTTTCTGCCCTTTCGTCTCTCTCTTGCTTCACACACATACACATATACACTGTAAAAAAAATGTGATACCAGAGGCTAAAATGATGTCAGCTCTCTGCAGTGACACAAGATGTCATCATCAAACCAAATCTAATTACAGCGGCAACAAGTCTCTTTTAAACAATCACACATCCACAATCTCCTCATGACAAGAGATTTCTCAGTGGGCTTAAGAGTGAAAATGAAAAAAGCAAAGTGACAAGAAAAATAGAGCTTTTGTCAAAGAGTCAAGTGGTTTGGCTGCAGATTCACGCTGATGAAAAGTGAACGCTTGTGCCAGAAAGAAGAGATTAGTGACTGTTTTTTTTAACCTCTCGTCTTGTTCATTATTGCAGGGATCAGTGTTCTGCAGCTTCTGTGAAACCCATGTTTGGAGCTGTCTTTCAGCAGGGACACACACACACACATACACACACATGCACACATTGCACACACACCACACAGCCCGTAACTGGAAAGGAATGAGTTGAGAAATGCTTCTTGAACAGATGAGATGATGCTGCTCACAGCGTTATCGAGTGTCAACCCGGGGAGATCGCTGTGAGTCTCCATCCACTCTGTCACATCCACACTTCACTAATGTGTTCTGCTTGTGCAATTTGTGTTTACGCAAATACACAATGTCACGAAAACAGCATTTCTTCAGCAACCCTCAGTGAGGCTGAGTTTACAGCTTTGTGATCTTCTCTCTCACAATGTTAAACATTTAGCAATTTTACTATGACCATCATGTTTTAGAGAAAATTTCACGTTATTTTCTCTTAAGTTAATGTCCCAATGCAAAGAGTCTGAAAAAAAAATGTCTATATAATTTCTTTTATATCAATGTGTTGCACTTATGAATTCTTCAAATTAAGTCAGGTTTGGCCGTTTAGTTACAGTAAATTGAGTCCTAAAAAAATATATAAAATCCAAATTTTAGGCCTTTATTTCTGCAGGACTTGTGACAGCAGATATGCATGTAAATTGCAACTATTTGAATTGTGTTTTGTGATTTAAATGTACTTATATATGCCGTAATCTTTAATTACTGTATTTCTAGTTTTTTAGAATTTTCAAATGATCATTAAGAGTTAATGTTTCTGCTATTGTTATTTTTTTTCAAACAACACACACTGAAAACTGAATATATGCACTTATTTTGTAAATTCTAATATTCATAATATGCTAAATTTAAGATTTCACAGACCTATAAATAATGCTTAATTTGACCTCTGTCCTGCTTAACAATACAATGCAAAACCAGTTGAGTAATCTTTTACCAATAAAAATTGTTTATTTTACAAAACTGGCTGTTAAATGATGGAAAATATATAAATTTATTTCTGTTTGATAAGTGTATGTGTAGGATGAGATGGATCTGAAATAGTTTTTCAGTCAGTCATAAATGTCCTCCTTTGTGTGAATGTTTTTGCCAAGTATGAATGTAAAAACCTTGCGAGGGGGTGCAGACTAACTTCTGACCTAAACAAAAACCTGTTCACAGTTAAACGTGTCAGAACTTGAGCATAAAACGAAATACAAGACTTTTTATGGAAAGAGTTCAGTCTTATAAAGTTTATTGACATGAGGAAAACATTGGGATAATGTTTAAATACTTTACACAATAAAGTTATTGAACATGCACATGTAAAATATAATATATTGTACATAAATATTATTTTGGGGAAAAAAAATAATTTGCGGCTGGTCTCATTTCTGATGCAGTGCCTGTGTGTCTAAGATTTTGTCTGGGGGGGGGGGGGGGGGGGGGGGGGGGGGGGGGGGGGGGGGGGGGGGGGGGGGGGGGGGGGGGGGGGGGGGG
>JAPZDY010000022.1:8759422-8770230 GCA_029783645.1 Ctenochaetus hawaiiensis
CTGTGTGTCTAAGATTTTGTCTGACCCCCCCCCCCCCCCCCCAAAACCACAACTGGGGATGCCCCCTAACAGAGACAAACCTGATGTTTCTAGTGCAAGAAAAGACACTTAATGGAAATTAATGGAATGCTCGACTCATAGCAGGTGTGGGTCTTTTCAGTATGGCTTCCACGGAGAAGGACAAAGACTCGCCAGACGCCATTTTGGTCCCCACAGGCTTGGACATAAAGTCTTTGGCGTACCTGTCGGTGATTTTAACGGCATGAATGTCCTTAGCGGAGCCCTCCCTGAATTTGCGGGCAGCCTCCTCTAAGAGCTCTTTGCAGTATGGAGACCTGAGCTCCGAGCCTGCCCCGCCGCTGTTTTTTTCATTCAGCGAGTGCTGGATGAGCGGGTGTAAGGGGTTAAGTTTCATGGAAAGCTTAGCGCTGTCCTTGTTTAGCTTGTTCAGGACCTGACTGGAGTTTTGGGAATGAGAGTTGTTGGGGAAGGACTGTCCAAAGCTTCTCTTCGGGGGAGAGAAGGCTGAGCACTCCCTTTGCCCCCCCTTGGTGACACTAGGAGGTTTGGGATCAACCCGTTGGGGGTCTGACAAGTCCTGCTGTGCAGCAGCTCGGGATCCCTCCAGTTTAGCAGCAAAAGCAGCTGCAGCCTCCTGCTCTGGAGGCTGGCTTTCGGCTGGCATCACCTTGGGCTCCCACACGGACCCCGGCTTCATGTTCTGCACCGCCGTGGCATTGAACAGGCACTGCTGGTAAAGCAGGGCATCCCCGAGGTTGGCTGCACTGCGGGGCCACATCATGAAGCCGCCTCGCGATGGCTGCAGCGGATAGTGGCAGTAGGTGGTGGCCACGCTGACGTTAGAGGAGATGAGCTCGACATTGGCTGAGCCAGCGGGGTACTGCATGGACAGATCCAGGCAATTAGGGCCGAGGAAGTTGCACAGCTCTTTGGGCTGTGGCTCAACCTGAGCACCCGGCGAGTAGGCCGTCTTGTAGTTGTATTCTGCAGCGTGGTGGACCATGTTGTTGGGGAAGAGGAGTGGAGCTGTTGCCGTCTGGCCGTTCTCCAGCAGCTCTCGTTCTTTGTACTCCCGCTCTAGCATGATGGTTTCCAGCTCCTTGTCGGCAAAGGCCCTTCTCTTCCTCATGCGATCGCTCAGCGGTGGGGGGAGAGACGGGTTGGCCGTCAGGAATGGATCAGACTGCACAGGACGGTATCCTGAAAACAAAAAACCCCATTTAATTCAAATGTGTTTATGACAGTCGGTGGGTTTTGAATTACAGCTCATGCATGCATGCAGGAATGTTAACAACACTGGAAAACATGCAAAACTGCTACAAAGGACAAGTTTCAGCCTAAATATAAATCACACTCAGCAAATAAATCATATTTATATGTTGTGAGAATGCTGGAGATGCTAATAAGTGAACTTATTGTGTGCCAAAAGAAGTTGTCAAGTCACTGCTAATAGATGTTAACAAGTCAGTAATGTTTTTGTTAATGGAAAAGATAAAATCCAAGACAAGCTACAGAAGAAACAGATGTTTTATCAGAGTTAAACAGAGGAAGAAGATGAGCCAAGAGAAAACAGACAAAGATCAGAAACCTCTCAAGCAAAGAAATAAAACATGTTTTTCTTTGTCAGATCTGCTGCCTCACCTTCGAGGATGCTTTTGGCGAGCATGGTGGACGGTCGAATATGTCGCTGATATATCGTCCTCCTCTCTGCTGGAATTTGTTTCCCAGATATTCCCTTTTTATCCTGTTCAAATTGAGAAAACAAAAATAAAAAAGAATAAAGAGGTGCTTTTAAGATGTTTTTCTTTATCGTTTGAAAGTGACTGCTTGGTTATAGCTGAAGTCACATGTGTTTGAATAATATAATCCAATATCTTAATAGAAATATACTTAAAATATGGTTTATTATACTATTTTCTGTTTTTCTTTTTAGCAGAGTGATCCTGCCTTTAAATAGGTTAAAGCAGGATCACTCTGCTAAGCAAAAGAGCCTGAGATGTAGGCCAACCAGTTCTCCTAAAGTTAAAGATAAATCTGATAAATGTTAAATGCATTAACTTTTTGCATTTTAATGGAACAAAAAATAACAAAAAATAGGGAAACATTTTTAACTGTTTTATATCTAAAAAAATGTTACATCAATCAGCAGTATTTTCTTAACATTGCAGATATTAATATATTAATTAGCTTAGAAATACGTGCGCACAGTAAAATTGACACCCTGCAAACACACACACACACCTTACAGAAAACTTCCATCTGGTATCATCTTTAAAATACCACAGCTGACAGGGTTTATTGTTTTACCGCAGACATTCTCAAATATTTCAATGTCACCATAGCCAAAACTCATATAAGGGCCGCAGAGCCCAAAATAGGTAGGATTTTATTTTGAGGAGATCATATGTGTAGTGACAGAAACGATGATCAAAGCATTTCTCTTTCCTATCTTAAATTATACTGTGTAGCAATGCGTTTATTCGATATATGCTAAATACTGAGTGTTTATTGGCTTAGACAACATTTAGAAACCCTCAGGGATTCTTTGACACCACTGATTGACATCTATGTACATTCAGTCAAACAAAGAAATAAAAACAAAGCACACATTGAACAGCTACACTTGTTGCCAAACCCTCAAGTTTAATCTGATTCATGATAACCCTAACTTAAAGTCGTGATAAATCTAGCCCTGCATCCTGAATCGGAAGCTTAATTTTGGCTGGAAAAACAATAAAACAGTTTTTTAAGCAGCTATTGCTTGCTTTTTGAAAATTAATTCAGCTACTTTTAGGTGACTGAAAAAAGAGAAGATGCAAGTAATTCTGTTGCATTCAAGGGTTAGGGTTAAAAAATGCCGTATAAGACCAAGTGAACCTTAAAACACAAGACAGTGGTGGTTGGAAACCCTCTAACACATCTCACAGAAAACCTCCCACTTTTGTTTATTGTTTGATCATTCACGTGTGCTCAATTTAGAAGAAATATCAGGGCACGTGAAGGCTTAGCTGCTGAGGCTTTTTGATTTTGTTATGGGGATTGTTTACTTTGATTCACTGGTTATCTCTGTTGTTGAGAGGCTTCAGCTAAAATGAATAAAAAGAACAATTTGAAACAAGTTTGTCTTAATTATGAAGCTATTATTATGAGATTTCTTAAAGTAAATTACCTAATTCTTAATATGCTGGAAGAGTAATCTTGCATCAAGGCACTTTTTCGCCACAATTTAAAGGCTGGACCAAAGTCTGAGGCAGGGAAACCAGATAAACTACCAAGCACTATAGGGGCTGTTGGAACTTCCAACACAGCTGGCCACACAGAATTATACCATTTATAACTAATAATAATTACTGTTTATTATATCTTATCATATATTTTTGTTTTGTTAGTCATTTTATGATGTTGTGTTCTCAACTTCTAACCAGATTTCTGTAGCTGGGTTTTAAAGACATCTTCACACGTTTTGCATGGATTTAGGTATTTGATAGTTAGGAGAAGGAGTTAGGTGTTTGATACAGCGTGTAGATCGCAGTGACCAGCTACATGAAAAGCAAATTTCTAAGAAGCAAGATTGACATATTTTTAAAATCCATAAAAACCTTGCTTTCAAGGAAAGTTAGCAAGATCTGAAATAATTTACCTGGAGGTTTCTTAATGCAAAGTAAAATTTAAATTCACCTGACAACATAAAGCGTTTGTTTTGTTTTGTTTTGTTAATCTTGTCTGGTTGACTGAATTGATCGCTCCCAGGAATAAAAAAAATAAATGATTTTTGCCGGAGGATCTGATTTGTAATTAGCTGTTGCTCATTAAAAGCACTTCAGTCTATCAAACTTTCGCTGCGTGGTCCTGATCTTCAGAGTTTATTAACAACATTTGAAGGCAGCATTACAGAACAAGCTCGTGAGCGTCCACAATCATCCGCACACACTCATACCCACGCGCAAGCTTACCTCCGTGGCTTGCTGCCTCCTCAGGGCCACCTGCGCCGCCATCACCCGCTGTCGCTCCACCACCAGCAGGCAGTTGGCGCACTGGCAGTCCCTCCAGCGGCAGAAGCGCTTGTGCCCCTTCAGGCAGGACACCACGCCGTGGTTGCGGCAGCGGGCGCACTTCGGTGTCCGGCTCAACTTCCTCTGGTCCCCCGTGCACAGGCCGCTGGGGCCCGGCTTATCGTCCACCTTGCTGCCGTCTCCATCGTCCTCGGAGGCGACGTGGCCGAGCGGTGCCGAGCCGGGGCGGCTGGAGGAGTCTGCCAGGTCGTCGCTTTCCGTCTCCAGGCTCTCCACGTCGATTTCGAACTCGCAACCGGCGTTGTCTGACATGTCTGTCCGAGCCTTTCGCCGGCTGTCTTCACAGCTTAAGTTAAAGTCTGGAGTGAAATAATTTGGGCCTATTAAACCTTGAACAACAGTGTACTTAAGCTAAATAACCACTCAACACCATCCAGCGTCTACTTAAATCTCTACATAAAACTATGTAGAGTAATAATAAAGAATTGCCTGCTTTCGCCCTGTAAAAATAAACAAATCAGCTGAGTAACACTATTTCCCCATTACTGACCCGCAATAGCCGAGCATGATGGTATAAACTAACAACAGAGTATTTCACAATATAGGGGGAAATCCACACACAGTGAAAACTAACCAACAGTCCGAGAGGAAGATTTGATAAAAGCCTGATTAGTAACCTGCAAAATTAAACCAAAATAAATATAGAAAAGGAAAAGTCTTTAAGTAAAGTAAGTGCACATTAGAAAAAAAAATTAGGCCCATCACAGTAAAGTTTTTGAGCTACTTCTGCATTCTAGGCTTAGATGCTGATTTAGACCTTTGATTTATCATTTCTGCAACTTTCTCAAGGTTGTATTGACGATCGTAAGCCTATACGCAGCCTAATTTGAAGCCATACAAATCCTCGGAAAAAATGAGAAAGCAAATGTAAAAGGGAGTTTTTTTTTTCTTCGTCACTTTCGCCAAGTGATTGGTTATGTGGGAATTGCTGCAAATTGTTGGGTTCCAGTAAATTATCCTACATCATACTGCGGTCTACACCTATAACCTATGTAAAGTGTATTGAGATAATTTACGTTATGATTTGACGTTATAAATAAAATTGTCTTGACTTGATTTGACTAAATTTTTAATTGGAAATCTACAACTACTCACACCCGGAGACCACAAGTATGACCATCAAAATATTATAATATCAGCCCCAACCTTGGCGAACGCTCCGTGTGCCCAAAATGCGCATGCAGTCATGTAGAGTTTGTCATAGGCTTTTTAAACAATTATTTCATGCAGGGATAACGTCAAACCTAATGAAGTTCAGTCTACAGTTAAAGATATTTTAATATGTTTTTTTTTTCCTCAAGACTTTCAAGACTTATCTGATCGACATGTAAATTATCAAAATCTTAAGAACAGAGTGGAGCTTACCTCCAGAAGCTGATATCGCCGTCTTGTTTTTCAGCGGTGTGGTGAAAGCGTCGTTTGGATGGTGATGAATCCCACGCAGTCAAACACGCCGTCCAGACTTCAGAAAATGTTTGTAATTAGTTGTTAATTGAGGGGATGAATGAGTGTCACGCTCCTAACACACCCAACTTTCCTCTGAGACGCACGTACAGAGCGCCACACCTATGAACTGCTTCGGTCTGTGCTCTCTGCCCTCTGATTGGCTGCTTCTAAACAAGCGCCCACCAATAGGATTAGGAGCAATTAGTCGTGCTGGGGCAGTCTCCTCGTAACGTTTTACAGTAATTTGATTGTTTTTTTCTTAGTAACAGGTTCATCTTCAGTAATATTACTCGAGCTTTGAGTTTAAGAAACAGCATAAAAAAACTTGATCATATAAAATTGCTACTGTTCATTAAAAAAATAGTACTTGCCCTCCTTAAAAAACTAGTGTTTGCATTATCAAACAGATCTGTTTAGATCTAAAAATCTAGAAACTCAGCGATCTTGTTAAACCGCCGTTTTCTGCGCCCACAATGACTTCTTTGTCTTCTTTATGGCTGACAGTAACATAACGGACGCCATTATCTATTTAGAGGAGAAGAAACTTTCATCCTAGATATTTAAGCCCTATATCTCGATTAAGTGGGTTACTGATTTAATTTTGCTATACCACTTAAAAACAGGCGAGTCTAAACTATAAATAATTTTTAACCAATGAGGAGAGTATATGAGGCAAAAACACCTTACCTATAGAGGTGAGTCCTCTTTAACTCCTCTGTCCCAGATTTTTTTTGAAAGTGTTAATTTAAATAGCTGACAATCATTCTACCATTCTTAAATCTGCACTGCATGCTAAAAGAAAACTTTTCTCTTGTTTAACTTAGCCTATAGCTTTGTGGTATAGACCATCAGCTTAAGGCATATAAAACATCTCAATTTTGCATTAAGTTTTGTCCACAACTAATCTTACAACTTTAAAAAAAAAAAAAACAGATCCGTTTTCCTGATTTACAATTATTTAGCCTGAAATCACCCTGGAATTAATTTAAGATTTATTGAAAAAATCAAATCTCTCATAAAGGTCACAAAAATCCCTGTGCATATCCTTTGACAAAAAGTCTATTATTAAACTTACATTGAAAATGTTGGCTAAGAAAAAAGTAAGGTTAGATTTGAGGGCCATACTTTTGGTCTATATCACAATATCTATGTGACGATTAGCACATTGTAGTCTGCATGAAGTTTTGGATCTCTGTCATGGGTATATTGACACACATCACATTTTAAAATGGCTTTCAACAGAGCAAGTAAACAGGTGATAAATGTGTCCTGCAGGTTGTTACAGTCTGTTCCACTGCCAGAATTAACAGAGGATGATTGCAATGTTTTCACAACAATCAAACCTGGAAAAACCTCTGTGTCAGCATGAGGTCTTACACACAACAGCCAAGTAAAACCCGACCTAAAATATATACTGCATACAATCCCTAACCTTTAACTGATCCTATCTGCAGTTTTAACTCTAAATTCAAGTCTACCCTTCATTAACCCTAAAAATCCCAAATCCTAAAAAACCTTAACTTCAGCTTATTGTAAATCATGGCCTCTAAAGTCAACCTTGTTAGAAAAATTAACTCTTTAATAATTATAGCCTAATAGTCCCAAATACTATATAATATCATGTCCATTAATAATTAACATACAAAATCCTATTTTTAACTTTTATTTCAACACAAACACAAATAAAAAATTGGCTTTCAAATGGATTTTTTTTTTTCATTTATAATATTTTGACGTTAATAAAAGAAGAACAAACATTTTTGTTCATGGTAGATTTATCAGGATAATATGAGAGAGTTAAATAAAAGTTAGATTTAAATTTGATGTAGACAAGTTTATATAAGGAAATGTGTGTATGTCATGTTTTGGAGACTGGACACTGAGTTCACCCTTATTTTTCCCACATAGATGGGTGTGACAGATGACTCCTGGATTTAAAAGAGGAATGTCGACAACTTTCTATGTTTGGCTCTTTGTTTGCAGCTTGCTGACTGAAATCCTGACTCAAAAAAGAGAAAGAGACTTCATAGCATTTACTCAGCCAACTGACTTCCATGGGAACTGACAGCAGGACAATGCACACATCCACATACTGTAGTGAGAAAATTGCCTGTTGACTTAAAACTTTTGTCCGTTCACCTACTTGTAATGTGAAATTAATGAGAGCAAAGTTAAAAGGAGGATATAGCCCACAGTATACATAGGCATAGCTTGCTCCATTCAAAATAAGGGCAGGGTGGTTAGTTAGCCTAAACCTTCTTCTTTTGTCCTGATTGAATCCAGTTTAACTTGAAACTAGGTTCACTCCTATTACGTTAATAACATCAAAGACATCAGCAAGAGGCCTGTGTAGCATTTTACAACTGAATATAGTCTAATTTCTATTTTCTTAATTTTAGATCATGCTGCTTTGTAGGCTTTTTTAAATATCAAATCCAAAATTCATTCTCCCACTTTTATGCTTGAATATTTATCATTTTACAGAAAGTGGTATTCTGTACATTTTTTTACCATGAGCTTTTGTCTGTTTCTTTCTTTGAATTGTATCTCTGTGGTACAATAATGTATAGTCATTCAACAGCAAGTATTTCAGGTAATTAAAGTGAGACATTTTAATGAACCTTAACATCTAATAATGTTCTTAAAAGTCAATGTTTTCTCTCTTTTTTGATAAGCTTTCTTATTACACTACTGGTTTTATGCTTAAATGAACTATGGCATAGCTTTTTATTTCTGATTGCATCTTTAATGTACATTTTGTACATTTTTACCTTATGGGTTTTTACCATTCTGAATTATTGAAACCTCGAAAATCGATAAAAGACAGATTTTTAAACTTTAACTGAATGGAGAAAAACATTAAGCTTCCTTTGCCTCTTAAAATTTGCCCCTCATGTTTTTCTGTTCTTTCTTTCTCCAGATGAGGACAGCGCCTCTTAACAGTTCCTCCATGTGTTGGAGGTGAAGACGTCAGGCTTGCAGGTGCAGCTTTATTTGCCACTTCGTCTTAATTTATTACAGAGGCCGCGACCTGCCACCCTGGGCTGCTGTTTCCACACCAGGAATGCTTTGATGTTGAGAGCAGGCTGGATGGTGAGACATGAGGATCTGCACAGAGCTGGACCCTCCAGGTGAAATGTGTTGTCTGTGTCCACTGGCTCATTATGGACCGGTCCCCCTCCCACCCCAGCAATGTGGGGTGGGAGGGGGACCTTTCACAGGTCCTTGAATGGGTTTCCAAGGTTCTTTTAGGACCTTTCAAGCGGTATGTTGGGGTTTGGGAAATCTAAAAGGCTTGGTGGGGCTTTCAGGTGGTTAAGCGGGTTCAAAGGGTCCTTAAGTGCTTAAATTTTCTTAAAGGGAATCAATGTATTCCTATACAGCAGTTCAAGGGCACTTATTCAGAGATATGAAAGTCCTTGAAAAATTTGCGAAGAGTTTCCGTTGATCTTTAAATGGATTCCAGGCATTATTTAACTAGTTACAGAGGATTTGCAGGGTTCTGGAGATCCTTGACAGGCTCACAAGAATCCTGGAAGAGATCTCATTTCTTAATGTTAGGGTTTAATTTGCAGGGTCCAAGGATCCTTTAAGGCCCAGCTCCATCTTGCTCGTATTTCTTAAACAATGGTGTATCTGTTTAAAATGAGCCTTAATGTTTATTTAGGGTGTGGTGTCTATGGGAATGACTCATTACACACCCTTTAAATGAGGTTTTGTTTAAAACTGAAAATGTTTAAGTTCTGGAGACACATTAATCATTTCATCTTATTTCACACTGATTAAAGCATACCTATTACTGTAAATGAGATTTAGCCTGTCATATAAGCATGATATAGTTAAACCACTGGATGGCAGCATTTGCCCTGTTCAATCCTATTATAATAATATAATCCAATTAAAAAAGGAACCAAACCTTTACATTTCTTTCATTTCTCACATTGGGTTCCAGGCAGTATCGCAGATAGTTCAAGGGGTCATTTTAGAGATGTCTGGATCTTTTTGTTGTCTGCACAGGTTCTTGAAGGATCCCAGGTATCATGATGCAAACATACTGTATATATGGACTATTTATGTTTAGAATACAGGAAGAAGTGAAATATTAAAAAGAATACCATAATAATTTGAAAATGTATGATCCTATGCTTTATTTTTGACTTTTTAAATAACCTAAAATATAAATTATCAAAATAAATTTTGTATGTGCTATTTTTTTCTATGTGTTTGTAGACTTGGCCTATACTTCTATTTGTATTTCTAAAACAATGGTATATCTGTCTTAAAAGCAGTGTTACTGGCTCTTTATCTTAATGTTTATTTAGGGTGGTGTCTATATGGAAATCCTCAATGAACAGCCTTCAACTGATGATATGTTTCTAATGGGTGCAACCTGGAGAAAGACACAGACACACAGTGACACTTTCTCACACGCTGTCCAGTTTACTTTTGGAGTTGATTGAAACAACAGCATCTTGTTGGAAGTGTCCCGTTGTGCAGGCCGTAAAGTGTAACAGGAGCTGTGTATAGACAGAAGAGCAGAGTGGGATCACTGGGGATCCTGTTATGTTAATTAGCCTCTGATGGACCAACAACACATGCAACTGAATAGAAAACCAGGCGGGATGGCATTTGTCTCTGTCTGACACCTCGACCTCTGATGGGTAATGTGCAACAAACAGGAGGATGTGTCCTTCAGCTGTGGACAGCAAAGGAGGAAGTATTCAGATTTCTTAAGTAACACTGATGATACCACACCATAAAAAAAACTTTGTTTTATGTAAAAGTCATGCCTTTAAAAATGTAAGTAAGTGCAAGTAAATAAAATATAGTTGTGAACATTTTTTTATATTAAATATTCAATTAATTAAAGAACAAAGCAGCAAATTATCACCTTTTAAAAGCTGGAACCATTAAATGTTTTTAAATTAAAATTACAAGGATACAAGGAAGTTTATTGGTCATTATACAATAGGTTGTATAATGAAATTAAAATGTGGTTCCCTCTTGATTGATTAATTGATTGTATAAAAAATAAGATAAAGTTATTTAAACATGGAGGAGTGCAGATGATGCATTAAGTAGTCTAACAGCCTGAGGGAAGAAGCTGCTCTGTAGTCTGGTGGTACGGCAGGGGATACTTCTGTATCTTTTGCCTGACGGCAGCAGGGTAAACAGGCTGTGGCCGGGATGAGTGTTGTCTTTTAGGATCCTTTTGGCTCTGCGCAGGCACCTCACCTCCCCAATATCACTGATGCTTGGTAGATGGGT
>JAPZDY010000022.1:8770913-8788302 GCA_029783645.1 Ctenochaetus hawaiiensis
TCCTCTGTGGATCTGTTGGTTCTGAATGCAAACTGGTGAGGGTCCAGACTGGCAGGGATGTTGTTCTTTATGTGCTGAAATAATTTTCAAAATAGTTGTCAATTAATTTTCTGACAGTTTATTTATTAATTCAGCTGTTCTTGAATATTATTTTCTAAAGTGGTAATTGATTTGTGATTAAAAAAAATAACATTTTACAGAACAAGCTTGTGTTTTGTTTGTAAAACTCTTTATTAGTAGTAACTAAAGCTATTCAAAACTGAGCTAAAGTACCGTATGAGATGTTTTAGTTATTCATCCATTAAAAAAACTATGTTCATGTGGTAAATATAAGAATGTGTGTAACTATGAGGACATATTAATAGGACACTGTATTTGAGGTAAGTGTATATGGAAAACTAAAATCAGTACTCTCAAAGAAATACAATAATTAAGACTAGACCGGTCTTGTATAAAATCTATGCTGTAGGCTACAAGATGATAGAATTATAAGTACCCGTTTTGCCCACTGGGCGGCAAACTGGAGCCTGTAAATCGGCTCAGCTTGCCTTTAGGCCTCATTTCAGTGAGGGCTGGGCAAATGAAGCAAAAATATTAAGAGTAAGATTTATCATTACAACCCTGGAAACATTTTTAAAACATGAATTAAAGAAAATCTGCCTGCTATTAATAACAGTCATTAAAAAATATATATATTTATATGAATTTTTCTTTTTTTATGGGGGGGGTTCGTCCTGCTTTGTATTATTTAATAAAATGTATCTTTATTAAAAATAATAACAATACTTAATTGTCATTATTAACTATTATCATCTACTTATTCCATTTTATTTTTAGTTTATTTATCTTCTATTTCTGGCCTGCGACATGGTACAATATGGTTAAAATTTTCCCCTAGATGGCAGCATTTGACAAAGAAGATGGTCTACCAGAATTTAAACTGCTAGTTGTACAGAAAGTAAGAATTTGAGGAGATATTGAAGGATGCTGTGAAATGTGGACCAAATAATAAAAAAAAAAAAAAAAAAAAAAAAAAATATGATGTTTTATTATAAATGAAGATAAGGCTTTATTGATTCATGGGAAATTCACAAGCTATATCCAGCTGTATATAGAAAAATAAATGAGCCACACCATTATCATTTGCAACAGATAGCAAATAAATGTATCAATATTTATGATCGCATGCCATTTTACTCTACTAAAAAAGCCCAATCTAAACATTTAAAACTTTTACTTGTAGTACTTCAGTTGTTTTTTATATATATGCTTGATTAATTTTCATCAAAGTAAAATTTTGAATGCAAGATGTGTACTTGTAGCAGTGAATGTCTACACTGTGGTATTGCTGCTTTTACTATAAGATAAAGATCTGAGTGGTGCCTTGCCTCTCTAACACACACACACACACACACACACACACACACACACAAACCCAGCTTTAACTGATTTTAACAATGTATCATAATGTTTTAATGCAAAGTAAGTGATTTACATTTACAATAGATGAATGAATGATGAATGGTGAATGATAAGTTCACAAACTCCAGTTTTTGTGAATTTAAACAATAACATGTTAATCGCATATATTTGTGTTTAAGGTGAAAAGTCAGATAGCCAATAACCTTTCGGGGTTTCTTTGTTTGTTTGTTTGTTTTTTTGTCTAATTTTTATGCACTTAACAGGATATTTTGAGAGAAAGAGCCAAAAGACTCCAGGTTTGATTTATGGGTTGTGATTAATAAACGGGAATAACTTGTCTTGAATGAACAGTTGCTGAAGCCTGGTTAAATAAATTAGTTATGGAGTCTCCAAAATATGTTCCTTTTTTATATTGTTGCCCATGAATTGATAATATAAAGTATGTCATTGGTCTTACTTCAGGAAAATACAACAAAATTTAAGACACATCTCTCTTCAGCCTTTGTGCACCTTTGTTTATCAGTATTAAATATAAAATAAGTCAACAGTCTTGTATCCACGTGTCCCTATCTTTATGGATTTTAGCATTCATTATCACAGATCTGCTAGCTGTTAGAGAAACCAACCAGAGACTCTCAACACTAAGATCTTTACCATTTACGTCTTTACTTCTTACTGTTTCAGCCAAGGTCCATATTTTTGCATAAACGCTGGCATGGATTACTTCTAACTCTGCACTCTGTGAAGCTGTAGTGTTGATTTCATGTGACATATCCTTTACTTAACAAGGAAGATTCATTACCGAACATCAGTGGTGAAATGTAACTAAGTACATTTACTCAAGTGCTGTATTTAAGTACAAATTCAAGATATTTGAGCTCTGCTTGAATATTTGCATTATACTTTGTTTATACTTCACAACATCTCAGAGGCGAATTATATTGTACTTGTATTCCATTTATCTATATCTACAGCTGTAAAGTCAACTTACACATTCATGCAGCAGTAATATTTATCCAAACCATTATATAGCCTATGTTATAATAAAAACACCATATAAATAATAATACAACAAAGCTACCTATAAGAAAAAACAAACAATAAAACGTAAAACATAAAAGAGTCTACTCATAATACTGTTTTACTGAAGCCATTTTTTCTGCCACTAGAGTTTTTGTTTAAATTCCACCATCTATAATACCTGGAGTAAAATCACTTAGGACAACAATCTGATCCATTTGGGAAACGTGGATTTATTTGGCATACTCTTGACATGCAGTGATGATCCTTAACATCGAAAGTTTTCACAGTACTAAACATGCTTACAGGAAACAGATGACAGATTTTC
This sequence comes from Ctenochaetus hawaiiensis, assembly GCA_029783645.1. Classification (NCBI taxonomy): domain Eukaryota; kingdom Metazoa; phylum Chordata; class Actinopteri; order Acanthuriformes; family Acanthuridae; genus Ctenochaetus; species Ctenochaetus hawaiiensis. The sequence goes on from JAPZDY010000022.1 coordinate 8,773,684, forward strand.
AAAACAATGTGGGTATGTTACATTCATTCGTTTTGGTCGAGTCCATGTGACATCATGAGGAATGATGTTAAAACATTAACATCACTTTACCAAATGGTGATTGCTTGACACAGTCCAATTCAAACAAGACACGGAACAACACTATGTCAATTTACAATAATACATTTTTGGTGTCCCCTGCTGTATAAGTCCATCATCAGCATCTATTCTAGGTGGATGCGTTTAGGATGCGGGAGTCTGCGGAGTCGGAGCGCTCTTCATACTCCTCATCGGGGGAGTAGAGGCCGGGTTTGGGTCCCAGCGTGCAGCTCTCCTCCTGGATACTGATGCGCTGCTCCTCGGAGGGTCTAGAGGGGAGGATGGGGGAGCTGCGGAAAACGGACCCACCGGGCCCTGCAGGGGCTGCGGGGGAGAAAGGCGACACGTATTGGGCCGCCGAGCGGAGCTGGTACTGCTGCTGCAGAGCCATGGTATTCCACAGAGTCACGTCGTTGTGCACGAAGGGGCTGGCCTGGCTGCGCGTCAGAGAGTTGCGCAGCATGAGCGGGTAGCGCGTAGGCTGGGGGAAGGACGGGTGCTGCAGGGGGACACCCAGCGGGCCGGTGGACACCACGCCCGTAGTAGAGTCGGATGTGAACCGGAGGGAGTCGGGGACCCGAAAAGCAGAACCCACCGACCACTTGGCGGAGGAGGACACCGGGTGATAGGAGCCCATCGTGTGCTCGAACAGGTGTCCGTTTGAAGGAAGCACCAGGGCGTCCGAGTGCGGGTCGGCGTGCGAGTGCGCGCTCCCGTCAGGACTCCGGCTGGACAGTAGCACCTCGATGGCCCCCACCAGATCCCCCCCACAGCCTCTGAGGATGAGCTCCAGGACAGGAGGCTTGTGAGCGGGAAAGATCTTCTTGAGGACCTCCAGCGGCGGCCGGTTGGCTCGGAGGCTGAAAGGCAGGTTGATGGATCCAGCGAGGCCTTCGATCAGCACGCTCTGCTCCGCGGGGCTGACGGGACATTTCTGAGGACTCTCGGGTTTAGCCTCCTTGTCAGTGCTGCCGGCTTTGGGCAGGCTGTAGCGGCTCTCCTCCGGATGGGAGACCGTTTCTGGAGGCTCCGGGGTGTAGCAGGAGTTTGGTTTGGAGCCTTCAGGGGAGCTGACAGGGTCCTGCTCCTTCTCACTGGAGCTCCCCCCGTTTTCACCTCCTGACGCCTCATCGGGACCGCCGTCCTCTGTGGGCTCTGCAAGACCAGGCAACAGTCAAGAAACAAGTTTGGGCAGGAAACAGAGAGTGTAAACAACCACTCAGCTTGCAAGAAAAGCATGCACTATTGTGGGAGGAGGGTGTTAAATAAAATAAAGACACTATTTAACAACAGAAACATTTCCTTTCTGCACCCTTAATGCAAACTCCTCATCTACCTGATGCAGAGTCAGTCTAAGCTCTCCTCGACGAAACATAACATACAATTAATCGCTTGTCAACTTCTCTCCAACATAACGATTTATGTGGGTTTACTTTACTTTCCCTTCTCCAAAGCTGTTAACACAAACTGCTGACGGTGTGTCAGTGAGGAATCTACCGTCGATGCCTTTTGACCACATTTTGTGAACAAACGGCTTGTTGTTCGGTAACATTGTGATCTGAAGTTGACCCCCCCAAGAAATATGGCGATTGCATTCGATTGGGGCCTGTCCGCCGCTGATTACTGTAATCTTTTAAACCACTCAGCTTTGATGGTCAGACTGGAAATGGTGTCAGCTGACCGCTGCTTGTGTCCAGTTGTTTTAGTTTCTGAGCAAACAAGTGGAGTCAGGTGAATGTCGAAGCATAAATCTGCCCTGTGACTTACTCGCGTTTTCAGGATTTGGAAGGAGTATTAAGCAAAATGAATTAACATAAAATAAAATAAATAGAATAAACAAAATAAAATAAGATTAAAAAGAAGTCTGGAAGTAAATAAAAACAATTTGCCAAATTGGAACAGTTGATATTAAAATATTTATATATATTCTTACTGCCTTTAATGAGCCCATGTCACAAGAAAAATGATACAAAAGGATTTTTTTTACTAGGTGGAAGAAAACAGACAAAAAGAAGGTAAAATAATTTATCATTTTCAATAGAGAAATTGATGAGCACAGGCAAAAATATTAATTATTATTAATAGGGAATTAGGCGAGAAAGAACATTATTAGACCTATTATCCCACCAAAGAGATAGATATTTACCCTGAATTATAACAAAAAACATTTTTTTTGGCTTTTGTTATAATCCCGAAAAAACAGCAAAATGTCACAAAACAAACAGTATTTTTTTATTTCACTACAACACTATATATGTTTAATAGGCTGCAGCCTAACACGCATGTCAGAAAAAGGTGATAGTCAGATTTAAAAAAAAAAAAAAATGTTCTCTTGCATCCAAGCTTGTTCAGTAACGTCCTATCTGTCAATTCTTTAAAATAATTTGAGTAGGTTATAAGAAAAGATATTGGATGAATAAATGCTCTCAAATAGGTTATCTCTTAATAGTTCGAAATTTAAATGTACCTTTTTGAGTCCCTTTGGGTTTCTGAAATGTTAGCCCACAACTGTACAAAAATGACAGCTCCCTTCGGTACTTTTAGCTTTACCATGAATAGGCTACCAACCTAACTGGGTTTGCAGGCGTCATGCGAAGGACATCTCGTTTCAAATTTTCATTTCCTTTTTTTCTTTCTTATTTTTAAGAAATGCATTGATCTTTCCATTTTTCATTAAAAATCTCTTTAATGTATTTTTTTGTGATTTTAAATGAAAGCTTAAAACAAGTCATAAAATAGCCCAATATGACTTATAATACTTGTAGCCTTTTATTTACGACATTATCTGTATTTTTCTATTAGAAAAAAAAACATATCTCCATAAGTTTGGGCGATGTGGTCATTTTTCATTACTGCCATATCATTAAATAAAAGCAATTATCAGTCAGAGATGTAAAAGTCATTTGAAGTTAACTTGACCCTGCGGTTCTTCTCTCTGTCTTTCTCTTACCTGTACATGTTTGTCCTCCGGCCTGCACCGACTCCGTGTTGCCCCACCTCAACTCCAGCTCCTCTGTCCTCGGCGGGGCTCCCTGGTTCCCCTCGCTGGCTGCGGGTATGCCGATGCCAGGCAGCACTCTGAGTGACTCCGGTATCAGGCTCTCCAGACTCTCGTTGGCCTGCTGCCTGCGGAGCGCCACCTGTGCCGCCATGACGCGCTGCCGCTCGATGATGAGGATGCATTTCTCGCAAGTGCAGTCCTTGAAGCGGCAGTAGCGCTTGTGACCTTTCAGCCAAGACAGCACTCCGTGGTTTCGGCACCTCGCGCACTTGGGAGTCCTCTGAAGCGGGGCCCGGGGCTGAGACACCGGAGCCCCCATATACAGGTAGGGGGACCCGTAGCCATTCATTCTGTCAGACGCAGCGTGTTATCCAGGACGCACAAGTGCATCTGCGGAGAGGCGACGCGGGGCGGGAGTGTTGCTGTCCGAGAGATGAAGCTGCTATGCCACACGCATGACAGGATGAGGATAAGAGGTGTTGGCTTGTTGTAGAGGATCCACCTTTCTCCCGGCTGACAGCACAGATATGCATCAGGCTGACACGCTCTTATGGAGACGAGTAACCAAACGCTGTCACTCGCGTCAAGGCGCCTGCACGCTGCAAAAAATGTCCATGTGAGCCTGAGGTGGGCGAGTGAGCGTCAGACGACCCCACGTCTCCCTGTAAGACACATTTGCAAGAACTTTCAGGATCGGGGAAACACTTCTGCCATGAGTCAAAGAGACAAGAAACATTCTGGTTTGCAATGGAACTGAATAGCTCTAAGTGTATTTTTTCAATAACACTTAACACTTAGTTCTGAGCTATCAAAAAGTGATTAGGTTTTTCGAAGCAGCAGCTTTTTCAGTAAGAAGCTGCAACATGATCTCCAGAAATGGCCAAAGTGTAGGACAGGTCTGTAATATGACAATTTATAAGAATACATGCAGGAAACCCTTTTTGAGTCCATGCATGAAAGAAATAACACTTAAGACATTTTTAAGGCATTTGTATAGATATGTCCGTGCCTTTTCTGTTATCCGTCTGTAATTTTGATTATTTAGCAGTTGATCTGAATATCATTTATTTGGAAAACCTAACTAATTATAATATGAGACTTTACAGAAACCTGATTCTCTGCATGAAAGAAAATCGAGTCAGTGCTTTTGTACTGTTGCACATTTAAATGTTTTAGATAGACTGTAACCCGTAAAAATTTATTTTTTAAAAAGTAGCGTAAGAAATGTTTAGTCGAAATTGAAAAAAAGCATCACAGATACATAAAAGGCCATGTAAGCCACAAACTTCAAACATTTACAGACTACATGCAGAAATACCGGTATTTTTTAAAGTAAAAAAAATAAACGTCTTAAAAAACAATTGTACAACTTTTTTTTTTTTTTAAATGGTTGTTCATTTAACAAAAACGGGCTATATTTATTATTTTAACATGGAGAAAATATAAAATTTAAAATGATAATAGGTCTGCTGACCTACTGATAATAGGTCTTAGAAAAGAATCCACAAGTCTTAAGTCAACTGAATATCCAGAAGGGTCATTGAGAGGAGAACACGTGGTCATTATTAAAATAGAAAACACAATGCATTCAATGTCGAACTTATTTTTGAAAGTCAGGACATCTGTCTCAGTTGTTGTTTTTACCCTGCCGGTTGCCTGCAGGCCTACAGGCTGTAAGACTTAATTCGGACAAATCGCTCGCAGCTTCTCGCACCTTTTACACACTCGTACATAACTTAGATGATTAGGTCTCTACATGTATAAAAGCCCTTTGGGAACTATGTTAAGGATGCTGATATGTCCCCTCTGCTGGACTAATAGAGGGCATTGAAACATAACACCGGACAAAGCCGGGGCCCATTTCTGACCGTAAAAAAGGTTTATTCAAGCACATAATGGGATCCGAGCCTGCGCGGCTTACAGAGAATAAGAGCACGGTAAACTTCCCCACATGAAGCCCGTCTCCAGAGCTATTAAGCTTTTAATTGGAAAATAGCAGAGGAAATTTCAAGGTGACTAGAGTGGCTTTGCAGTTTGTGCCGGCCGAGTAGATTTGTGGGAGTAGGAGGCGGCGGGTGAACGCCTACACCACAACGCATAATAAATTTATTCATGTTGTTCGTTGATAAAGAGTAAAACACAAACCGGAATAAAAGTTTATACTGCAGACTGCAATGTAATTGGCATAAGGCCTGATTTCCTCTTTTTTAAAATTATTCTGACACCGCGGGTTTAAGATGTAGAAAATCTATCCTTTTAAGTTGAGATTCATTATTGATGTGATAAAAAACACAAAACTGATTTCAATTAATTATAAATGCATTATCCATATGATAGACTGGTAACCTATGTTAAAAAGTCAGCCTTCAATTGTCTCACACCTCAACTTAAAAGGAGGAGATTTTTTTTAATAAAAAGAGAAATGTGATAGGAATATATGTACAACAGATAGAACACAAAAATGTAAAAAAAAAAAAAAATGCAAGAAAAGCAATGCTCTCTGAGTTTAAGTAGGCTGTGTTAACTATCAGTTAGCAAAGTTAGGCTATTAGCATGACACTAGCTTGGTCACCAACAGGACAGTTAGTTGCCTCAGCTTATTCCAAATATTCCACCTGTACCATTGACTCTTGCCTCCTAATTGTCCCACAAGCCAGAAAAGTCAACCTCATTGTGGGGCCAAAGAAATGTCACCAAGGTCATTAATATTCAATCTAAAGTGACCTTCAGAGTGCACAAAGTTGAACAGAAATCCTTCCAGGTTGTTGAGATATTTTGGAATTAGTGGTGTTGTATTTTTGAAAGACAGTTACATAGGCTATGGTTTATTGATATTACACTTTTCAAAACAGCAATTACAAAGTGCTTCACAGATAATGTGAGACATATGAAATGGCTTATACAAAGGAGGATAAACACGCACTCCGCATTTACATAAAAGATTGGCAATTAAACAACAAACCTTGCAGAAAAAAATAAACAAAAAGCTGACCTGACAGCCAGGGGAGGCAGCTCAGTAGTGTTGTCGCTGACAAGGTAAGCAGTAGGGTGGACAACATTGTGGCATATGTAATTTTAAAGGTCATCAGATATGTATGATACATATAGCTTGGTGTCATCTGCATAACAGTGGTAAACAACGATTATAATTTCACAAACAACATGACCAAGAAGGAGAACACAAGATGAATCAAAAAGGTCCAGCGATTGAACCTTGTGGAACCCCAAATGAGATACGAGTCAGTGACAGGACAGAATTATTAATAGTTACCCTGAGAGATCCCCATCTCAGAGTTTTGTTTATGTAGCAAGGTGGTTTGATTGGCATTATCAAAGGCAGCAGACAAATATAGAGATGACCCAAACACGCATTCATAAGACTACTGATAATGACTATCAGCAAAGTGGTTACAGTAATACACAGCTAGTGCAAACCAGATTGAAATGGGTCAAGCATGGTTTAACTGTTCTCTTTTTCCAGTAGTTATTTAGAAAAACCTTTGTGGTGTTTTTTAAACAAATGGTATTTTAGAAATTGGCTGTATTATGAGAAAATATTAGATTGAGGATACTTTTAAAGAGGCTGAAAGAAAGGCTTGTTTAAAGTAGTCTAGAATAAAATCATTCAACAATGCGGTTGAGGTGTCTGGAGGAATTATGCTGGAGGGAGAGGGCTTTCTAGAAGCTATGATATCCTTAACCATTCTCAAAAAGAGGCTAAAAACCTATCATCAGACATACAACAGGTTAGGGTTAAACAAGACTGAAAAAAATCGTCTACCACTGTATTCTCAAGTCTGCACTGAGACATAGTCTAGTTTGTTTTTAAATAAAAAAATTACTATTAATAGAAGACTAAAGCAGCTTTGGCCACAATAAACTTCATTATTCTGAGTCTTATCCAAAGCAGCAATAAGTAACAGAGATTAAATCAGAGATTAAATTTAAAGCATGACAATACACGAGGGGCCCTGCCCACATATCACTGACTATGCTGGGTATACTTCAGAAATGCATAGTGGGCTATTGATGTTAATTACCTATTCTTCTGACAGAAGGTGAGAGGTTATTTAGCAATATGGCATTTTTTTAACTGATGCTTAAGATATAAAGAAACAACCTACAGAGTAATCCTTTTACTAGATTTTTTTGTCAGATTTGGAATTTTTTTATAATTTTAATTACATAGTAGACTTATGATGTAGTTACGAAGTAGACTTATGATGTATTAACTTGCAAAATATTATATTATATTATATTATATTATTAACTTAAAATTTCAGTCCTTTACTCCATATTCTGGATCTCATATTTGCATTGATGGAGGAAACTCCTCCAGCAGGGCCTCTTCAGAGCTGCAGGAGGAGGAGCTGACCTCTGCTGAGTGGGGTTATTATTAGGTGCTGATTGGGGGCGTTGCTGCCACTCTGAAATCCTGTCACAGAAACGCTGATTTAAGTCTCCCTGGGGTGGCGGGACACTGAGCTCCTACAGAGGAATTATTGAGATGTTATTTTAAAGCGCTAAACATCAGTCAGCACCCATCAGTCTCAGGGGGAAAGGAAAGGACTGTTTTATTTGGCTACTGCATGTTTTTGTTTTGCAAGTTCATACAAAATATTTTTTAAAATTAGTCAAAGAAGACATTAGCACTAAATGTGTCTTTAAAAAATTCTGTAAATCTACTAATATAGTTTTGGAACCCATGCCCTTGACTCATTATATGTGCCTATGATAGGCAGTTCTTCATTTTTGTTCATCAACCAATTAGCATTTTAAAATAGGAGCTTGGAGAGGCAGGTGACATAGGTATTCTTATGATAATTGAAACCTTAAAGAGATATTGTAAGGTACAAACTGTAAAATTAGCAAATTTAAATGTAAGACATTAATTGTGGATGTGTGGTTTTCATAACTATGTGTGTGAGTATTAATCAATAATTAATTCAATTGAAAACTATCTCATTAAAAGATCTCTCACACAGTGTTTATCATGCTAAAGAAACAACTTAAAACATTGGTTTTAAAAAAAAAGATTTTTAGAATTAAGTTAAATTCTAAGACCTTTTAAGGTCTTTATAATACCACATTTAATGTTATGTAATGCATTTTTCACATTCATATTAGTGCATTAATTTTTTGACAAACTGACATTTTTCATATTTATCAGTACCTCTTAGCTGTACATAACAATAATTCCTATAAATATATAACTAATGAATTCATGTGATCTGGACCCAGGTGAGTGGCAGAGAGTGGAGTAATTGATTAACCAGTTACATTTGAGAAAGTTTTATGGTATTGTTATATTAAGCCATTACTGGCCAACAACTACAGTTGTCAACTTTACTTGTTTTTTCTGGGCTTTTTATGTCTGTGTGTCCATGCCCTCTTCAAAGGTTGATTATGGAATAAATATTTTTCCTTTTTATATAGACTTTAGTTTAAGCCTGAAGAACATACATGTAAAGTTGTTTTTGTGTGAGAGAATAATATTCAAACTGTATTATTTTAAAACAATTGTATTATTTTCAAAATTTATACATTTATGCCTGAGCCACGTGAAAGGCTTTCTGAAGTTCACCTCATTGGCTGCAGCACTGCTCTCAGATCAGGCAAAACAGGTGTTAATGACAAATGATGGGTGTCGTCTTCAGATTAGTTGTGGATGCACAGCGTCGCAGCATCACAGCCGCCAGTTAAGTTGGTTTAGTCTGTCTAGTTCAGCCTCTTTATTGGTGTTTGGCTCTCAGAGGAGGACATTTATGACCAGGGGTCTGCCTGTCCTTCAAACTGGACTCTGATACTCCACCACTGTTAAGCAAAGTCACAGGAGACAAACTATCAACTACACCGGCAACCTTTTGGTACATACATGGTTATTCTTTCAAGCATTATTGAAGGCATAGTCCGAGTTAGACTCATCAGTACTTGTGGGCAGAAAAGTGTCCATAGAATTTTATTTCAGTGAAAATGATTCATATCAGTATTTCAGTGTAAAAAGATGAGTCTTTAAGTTGTAACTTTTAATTTTTTTAACCAAACATTGGGACATTTTGGTACATTTTTCTTGACTATAAGACAGAGATCCCTTATTCTGTCTACAATTCTCCCACGTATTTCAACAAAATTCTTTAAACAAGTTGTTTTCCATTGGAAAGTAGTAATCCAGCTAAACTTTCCTCTTCTTTTAAAAAATATCTTCAGTACTTAATAACAAAATATCTAAAATTAGCTCCACCATGACCTATACTAATACTCTGTGTTGTGAAGTACTTTACAACTAAACAACTAAATACTTTGTAGACTGTGAACCATGTTTATCTGATGATTTCACTTGTTCATATACCAAAATTGGCCTCTCATGACCAAATCATATTCTGCAGGAAAGTTTGTTTGAACCCACATAACTCTCCTAGTTCACAAACCAAAATTCTGAATAACTCAGGCTAAATATTGAGGAAAATGTGAGTGACAAGATGCTGATGATATCTAGGACAGCTTTTTGAGGGTTTAGGTCTTCAATATGCCATTTTATAACAGATGAGGCAGTGGGCGTGGTGTTCCATTGTCTGGGTAACTATTTATCTTTAAAAATATTTGGAAAGTATTCATGGTGTAACAAAAAGAGCAGATTGGACCACATACAATATTTGAAACAGTATACGAAGTAAGTATTAAGTAATAAACACTTAAAAACAACCTTGAATATTTCTTGTTGGTTTAAATGTCCTTGCCTACTGTTCTTGTTGATCTTCAAAAGTTCAAACAAGGCTTACTTAACCTTCATGATTGGACATGTCGTTGCACGTTTTTACCACAAAATACTAAAAGCTGATTGATTTTTCTGATTTACTTTTAGTCTTACTGTTCTATTCAACCAAAAGTTGTTCCATGTGGTAAAGCAAAGAGAGAAGGAAAGAAAAATCTTAACAGGAAATTAGGGCTTTTTGCGAAAAGTAAAGAAATTCATCAGGTCAATGTCAAAAGAAAAAAGGAGAAATGCATGAAACTTGCTTATTATGCTGCAGAGTCTGTCTAAGTTACCAAAAAACAAGACAAGTTAAAATGTAGACTTCGCTCGATTTCTAGATTACCAGACATTTTATTGGAAATATTTAGGCCCATAAATAACTACAGGCATGTAGAGCTTTTCAATATATTGGATGTCAAGCTAATTGTGAATTAAGTTACTTGGTTTATTTTACACAACCAATCAAATCATCACTAACACCTAAGCAGGTGTGCCTCTGAAGTGTAACTCCAGTTTAAGAACACACTCTACTCTCCAGTCACCTTTGCAGCACCAACACTTCTCCAGTCCTCTAGTCTAACTAAGAGGAACATCCTCAAGTTTAAATTTGTTCAAACTGTTAAAAGTTGTCCTCTTAACTCCTGAGCTTACAGCGTCCTCTTCCACACTTCCTGTCTGTATCGAGCTCCCATCACTCCACCGGGAGGTGTCACGGTGGGATCCCAGCAGTTTTTATCTATTATGGGAGGGCATGATTCATGGAGGTAGAGGCAGCTCAAGGAAAACCAATCCTGTGACACTTTCTCCCCTGCGCTGTACACACGGCAGCAGCAGCTACAGAAGGACAAGGCAGCGGCAGCCGGCCCCTCCCGACAACTGTGATAAAATGGCCTTCCTTAACTAAACTCGTAAAGTACGGTGCAATAAAACTCAATCTTCTGTAAAATCCAATTAAGTCATTATCTGACTGATTGTATCTTTAATTGAAAACAGAAGTGACAGTAAATTTCTGTGATATATCAGGATCAATCGATACTGCTGTACAATCTGGTCTCAAGAGGTGATTTATGATGTCAAAGTCTTATAGGTAACTCCACATTCTTCTCTCTAAAACCACTGGTGGATGAAATTAAGAGTAAGTGCGTTTCATAAAAAAACATGATGGTCACGTTATTGATTACAACAGATGGGGCAGAATCCAATGAATGTTCACACAGCACAGCAGAAAGAAAATACAAGTAATTTTCTTTGTCTGTTTTATATTGTTGTTTCAGCACACCATCACATTTACACTTCATCACTTCAGAGCGTTTTTATTTCTCGAAAACTTGTAGCGACATAAACTCCAAGACTCCAAATTACTTTTGTTGCTGTCTTATTCAAACACAAACACAAATAAACACTTTCAAAGCATGCAGTTGGAAATGAATCTTAATAAAACACAAAACACATAAACTATATACGTACAGCAGTATACGAGTATGTGAGTCAGCTTCACAAAGGGAGAAATGTTGGAAAAATCTCAGTAGTTTTTTTTACTAAACACATCTTAAAAATTTGTGCAACACAGGATTACTTTTATCATTTCATAAAATAAAAAACAGCAGTAGTTTGTTCTGAGATTCTTAAACAAAAAAACAATACTACCAGGTGTTAATAAATCAATCTGCTGATATTATTTTGATTGATGGATTAGTTATTTTGTCTACAAAGCATCAGAAAACAACAAAAAATGGTTATCAAATTTCCAAGAAGCGGCAGTGACATCTCAACAGTTCAAAATCCAAGTGTGCTCTGTTGACATTTGAGGAGCTGATGCTTTTATTTATAAAAATGCCTTGAATGTTTAACTAATTACTTAAAAAGCTGCTGATTTTTTTTTTTTCCAGATTGACTAATCAATTTAGCAATTAATTGTTCAGCTTTACACATTACTGCTACAAATTCAGCACCTAAGCCTCTACTGTTTCTACGAGACTGTACTGTAAGTGTGTAAGCATTTGTCAACAGTAAGCCGTGGGCATAGCAAAACTCTCCTGGCTTGAAAGGGTTAAATATACAATAGACATGCAAATTCTGTGGTATAAACAATGCCTCTGGATCGGTGCCATAAATAAGCAGCCGGTGCTCATCACACGCCAACGCAACGGAGGGAAACATGATTCATGTCTAACCTGCCTGTTTGTCTCTTTCTCCCTGCAGTCGCACCTTGTCCTGCAGAGAAAGTCTCTACTGGAGTAAGATGGCTTTTAAAGGTTTTCTTTGCTGTTCTTTCACTCAAACATTCATTTATACCAGAAAACAGAAATGCATGCAATGTTTGAACTCTGCTGACTTTTCAAAAAATCTAATAGTTTTTAGCATTAATACTGTAATAATTCCTGTGATGTATAATTTATTTATCCTGGGTTAAATACCAATTAATACAAATAAGTGCACTTTTTATCATTAGCCTTAAGAGGACAAGAGTGGAGACTACTGCCAAATGCTCTATGTTTAATGTGTCATTCTTTGTGTAATTATCTACTCACAAAATGCCTGAGGGTTTGCTAGTTTCTTAGAGTTCTAGGTTATTTATAATAGTTTTTCAAAAGAATTTAAATAATTTTATTCAGATGAAAAGATATTAAGCTATACAATGAAGTAAAGTCATTTAAATGCAGTTAAAATTGCATCTTATACAGCAACTAGCCTGGATATTGTGGTAAAACTTTAAACTAAATATTGTCCATTTTCATTTACTAAAACCAATGCCTGCCAGGTAGGATTGGGATCTGCCTTGTCAATTAGTTCACACCAGATTACAAAAAAGGTTTAAAAGCTGACAAAATCCTTATAAAAACCAATACAGATACTATACAAGGTATCGCATGTCAAGCTAAGAATAAGCAAGTAAACAGGGCAACTATATGACTGTAATATAAACAAAAAAACTTTTTCCAAGTAAGTGCTTGAGACGTGCAGCAACAGTGATTTCAGACCTCGAATAGTATATTTCAGCAATCACAAAGCCTGTGTTCTGACTGTATAAGGATAGTCCAATAAAACTAATCATCAAAATGAGTCATGAGCGATTACTGCACCAGTCAAATGTACTGTAAGCCAGAAAGGATATCAACATCATAATTCTAAAAAATGTGTCGTTTTATCAATTTGATGATAAAAGTCTTTACTTTGCAATAACAGCTACTTTCTGAAGAGGAATAACCAGTATATAACTTCTGCTTCTCAATTTGCATGTTGTTATTTATGAACATGTACGCTTTTTTAAACTCTGAGCATTATTCTGCTGAACTGCCCCCAACAGAAGGTTGAACAGTTTTGAATTCAAAATACCAAAAAATATCTGCTATAATCATTCCTAGATAGAAACAGGGAAAGTAGCAGTGGCAGTTAACTATAAAACTACTGTTACTCTACTGATGTCATAATGCTGCACGTCTCATGTATGGCAATCCACAGCTTCCTTTATTTGGTGGCATCACCGTCAGTGATGGAGTCCACAGTGAAGTTTGGCGCCTTGCTGCTCGCCTCACACTCAGCATGGACATCAGAGTTGACCAGAGAGGTGATGGACCTGATGGTCATGGTGGAGTCGTGGCCAGTGATGCTGTCTGGTGAGAATGCTGCAAAAACCAGACAGACAGAAAGAAAGTTCTGATCAGAGATGGTCAACTAAGGCAATTATTATCTCAGCGTGCTTCAAACAAAGTACCTTCTTGATTGTCCAACAGCAAACTGTCTAATTTTTGTAACTTTACAAAACGGAAAATCCAGCTGTGGCAGCCTTTTCAGATACCAATCGTAAAGGTGCGTGGAGGTCTGAAAGTAGGCAGACATTGAGCTTCTGTTGTTCAAGTTCTGATTTTTAAAATTTTTAAAACAAAACTACATCTGTCTAATTTCTGATCATCAAAGAACAATAAAATGTATTGTTTCAGAAAAGACTGTCTGACATGTGTCTGTATTTGTATGATTCATCATGTTTGTTGGCAGAAGGATTTTCTTCCCACCTTTAAGTTCATACTTCATTCTAGCCATGTTAGCGGTGAAGCTCTGTGGTTGTTAGTCAGCTGGATGGTTGGTGGATGTGATGTCATCTCTAGATTTATGGATAATCATCTAGCAAATCCTGTTTTACCATTAGAAGATTTAACTTATCCAGTGAAATATCTCAAAATTTACATAGATTGGCATAGTTTTTGGTAACCCCATCATGTGATTCACATTTGTGGCGCATGATGAAATATTGCAACAACTAAATGGACTGAAAACGGAAATTACTGCACACATTCATGTTGCCTCAGGATGAACTATAGTCACTGCGATTAGCATCAAACATGATTAATACTCATTAAGTGAACTACAACTGTTATTCCTCATTTTGTTACTTGCCTGATTATCTTAAGGTAATTAAGATCACGTTGGGAAATGTGTGATATCAACAAACCAAACAAAAGCTTTATTTGTCGATTCATTTGCCTACCCTCCCTCCCTCCCAAAATCTCTGCAGCTGCAATCAAGAACCTCTACACAACACAGGCAACTTGCAAATGTGACTTTACAGCATTCAGTACGCAGGGATGTGAGCTCTTTTTGGTATCATGGTTGTGACACTATCTGTTACCTTTGAAACAAAGTTAAATTTTACTTTTATTCATGATGTCAATGTTGGCAGTTTTCTTGATTTTAAAAATTCAAGCACAATAAAGCTTTATTCCAAATCTATCAGTATTATATGGCTGACTGATTCCTTTATTTGATGAAATTGTTCACTCACAGGAGA
>JAPZDY010000022.1:8788402-8806507 GCA_029783645.1 Ctenochaetus hawaiiensis
CACAGGTTGAATTAAGTTCAACAAGTGTTTCATTTCTGATAAAACATGCTGCATCACACATTAAGGATTTCTGAACCATGAGCTAATATGGCATTGACAGTGATGAGGGCTGAAGTCATACTTTGGTCACACTGGTGCATATAATAGTACAGATACTCATTTTGGGAACACTACAATGTTACATCTGGTCTCTACTGTAAGGAAAACATCTCAGCATCTCCACAAACTCATTACATATGTCTAGGACTACTGCAAGGATGAAGTGTACTTTTCTGAGAAACTGTACTCATGTTTCCTAAAAATGTAAACATCATACAAGATGATAGTTTGGGTAATATAGCAGATTTTTGTATTTGTACATTTGAAAGCACTAGAAAATTGGCTTGTTTTAAATCTTGCACATAAAGCTGTGATTGAAGTTGGCTTCATTTCTAAAAAACAGTGATGTCACAGTTGGGCTACAAAAATAAAAGCATTTACTTCCTCAAAATTAGAAACATACGTTTGGTTTAAAAACAACTTGAAGAGTAAATCATTGTGCAATACAGTAAAGAAGGTCTATGCATTTAAAGATTAATGAATCTCAAATCATTTAGGTATTGAGCAACAAATCTTTTTTTCTTGGATACTCCACAAGTCATTAATATGAAAAATTCATATTGCCCCTGAGCAGCAGCGTACATAAAATAAAAAAATGTGTGCGTACTGTAAGGCAAGTAAATAAAAAGGAGAACAGAAATACTATAGTGAGACAGACAAAACAGCAGAGTGGTATCCTCAGCACTGCAGAATAAATGGTCCCTTCAGCTAGTGCTGTGTTTGCCTGATATAAATTTGACTATACAGTAAAATGAGTCCCAGCAAAGCTCAGGATTTAGAGCAAATTAAATCAGTAAGCAAAAAGGGAAAACACTGAACACAAAGCAAAAGCTCCAGATCTTTTACAGTAAACATGAGTGCAATGTGCATCCATACATTTTAATGCCTGTCCACAGCTACTGCACACACTAATAACACTGTGAGGCAAGCAGACATCAGGCATATTAACAGCAATCTACTGTGTTTAAACAGCAAATGTTACTAACATTTTGTATGTCTATCCCTGTTTTCATTGCCTTATCATCATGATAACTGGACTTTGTTTCATAATCATGCTCAAATAATTGGTTGATTAAATTATAAGCTAACTGGGACCAAATTATTTGGCACTCATTTTTTAGTATTTTTCAATAAATTCATCTAGTGAACATAAACATTGACCACTTTCAGCTTCTCAAATGAAAGGATTTGGTCACAAACAATTGAATTACATCACATGGCGTTCTGGGATCTTCTGGAATCAGATTTTTTGATTGTCTTATCAATCAAATGTGTTTAAACAAGTGATTATAGGAGTAAATAGGAGCATCTTAGTTTGGACCCTCAGGTATTTTAATTCTGCTTTGGTGTCTGAATACCTTCCCTACCCTTTGGTTAAATTACACTGTAGCTACATGTAGGTAAAGTTTCCACTTCCCAAAAGATGCCAAAGTTCTTAATTGCTCAATGATTTATGAACAAAAGCAGCCATATTGGAACCTTGATTACATAAAATGCAGTTTCAAACTGGCAAAATTATTACCGGAATGAGAAACTATGAAGGAACAGGTAAACAAGATCTAAGGTATACAAAGATATTCAGAGCTAGTTTTCATACCCTGACCTACAAATAAATTGTGGTCAGTACCCAGTAAAAGTGGTATAGTGATTTTTTGAAATAACAAAATTTCAAAAAGTTAATCTGAATTTTTGCTTTCCCATTAAAAATATTAATGTACTTGCTATCAAATAAAGAGTTGACATCAGCACAAATTGACCACTTGCATAAGGAGCTTTGTCTCACAAAATGTAATAAAATTATCTATATTTGTTCTTTAAAGATATTTGACATTTTCCATTGTCAATGATGCCTAAAAAAATGAAATGTGCTCCACTTAATGCCATGTCTAATTCTATGGAAGCCTTTAAAATGTTATGATTTTAATGGAGCGTTACAAATACAGTATATGTTTACTCGTAATGGGTTCCTGATTATGAAAATTATGAATGTAAACAAGAGCGTTTCCAGAATTCTTGGACTTGATTGGTCCCCTCATGCTTCCTCATACCTACATCCTTTCTCTTTCTCTCTCCTCCTCCTCAGCAGTGGTGGGAGGGGAAGAGAGGAGTAATTTTTCTCTTCATTAACTTCCTGATTGGTTTCGGATTCTAGTTTTTGCCCGTCTGCAGTTTGTCACCAATTCCAAACTGGCAGCCCAATCGTTAATACTAATGTTTGTGTAGCTAAGTGCACCCTGCTCTTTTTTATCCCTCAGCGGTCTACTTATACAGCAATAACCGCATGTGGGTGGGGGAGAGTTGCTGTGAATTAGCCTGTTCACTGTTAATTCTCTGCCTGTTCATCAGCAGGAAATCTATGATGTAATTAAAGGCTGAAAGCAACTGGATGTGTTAGTTTAACTGGAGATGTTAAATCATGACACACTGCTATACACATGTTCTCCACTGCATCTGAGTGTCCTCTGCTCTCCTGCTTAATACAGATTAATGTTGCTGAAACATCAGACAGATTTGCTCTCAATTAGCCACTGAGCACCTGTTAATGACAAAGGGGCTGTGACCAATTTTACAATTAACAAAGAAATTTGATTTTTAAGTAATTTTTTTTATATTTTTTCAATGTTTTTGGTTAAATGTCACAAAATTGTTGAAAAAGAAATCTGATTCTAAGAGAATATATTCAAGTTATTTGGTCCCACAGTTCAATATTATTCAGTTTACTCTGATATGAAAATAAAAGGAAGCAGCAGATTCTTACATCAGAGATGCTGGAACCACATACTATTTGGCATTTTTGCATGAAAATAAAAGTAATATCCACCCTAAATGTACATGAGTAAAATCTGTCCATGATATGCTTTGGTATAGACAACTCGTATACTGCCTCGATGCATGTCTTCCCCAGTGCTATCAAGCAGGCCACAACTGATACTGAAAAGAGTAAAGAAGTAAATTTAAAGTCATTTCCTACCTGTCACAATCACACAGTAACAGCTCTAAAGTCATGACTGCACAACTTAATGCATTTGGTTTTTAAGTGGTCGTTGTGGACGGCCAAGCATTCTTCAAAAACATTAAAACACCAGCCATTGTTAGCCACTCTTTTATTGAAAAATCTTTGATTACCATTTTTGTGCACATATTTTGACTATGAGATGTGATCCTCTCTTGGTCTGGCTGACTGTGGGTGTATGGCAAACAGATGCTCTTCATGGTATTGCTTGTGGAATGCTTGACAAAGGTCTTTGACTGGCATGAGGCTGCTTGTCAGACAAGTTCTGGCAGTGTGACAGAGTCCACCAACTGTTGATGACACTTAAAACTCAAGTCTATTAAAATGCTTTTGGGAACAAAACATCTCAGTAAAAAAAAAGTCACTAACAGCATGAAGTTGTAAAGCACCAACAAATTTCCGAGGCAATAAAACTTTTAACAACCATCTGTCATTGTCACAGCTTTTTACATCTTTTTGTACATAACTAGCCACAGAAAAATCAATTCCAAATTTTGAATCTGAGATCTTTGAGTTTTTAGCTGTGATAGCACACTTCTGCTGCTACTGCAGTCACAGTTGGGAGTGATATTAACTGCATTTGCAATATAATGTCTTTATGAACCATTAAAAAAGAATGTATTCTGTAAGACAGAGTCTATTTATGGTTCCGGCGCTGTACAAAAATAGTTTGTAACGAGATAGAGACTTTACCGTCTGATCACTGAAAGTAAGTTTATTCTCCTGAATGAACTCTTGCCCTTTCTCCAGTCACTCAGCACTTTATATAAGATTTCCAAACTATTAAACAGTCTTTGTGTGAAATAACAAAAGGAAGCTTTTTTAACCTCCCACTTGTCCTGTTAAGAGAGGGAGGGAGGGAATGAATGAAGGTGCAATCATTTCTGCTGCTGCCAAAAAGGGGAACAAAAGCCCAGATGTGAGAGGAGATGGTAATTCAGTCTGATCCAGTAGGGATAAGCTCTCTCTGTGGGTTTCATACTCTATACTCATCCACCGTACACAAGGGTCATAGGGGTAGATAACACTTAAGTAAACACACACGCTCACACAAACACATACACACACACACACACAAACATAAGGTTCTGCGTTAAATTGTTAAGTAAATTTACTGAGGTAACTGCAAGAGCAGCAGTATTAAAGAGCAACTGCAAATGTAATAATTTCCACAAAACATAAAAATCAATCACAAGAAAAATTTCCTGAGATATTTTACAATAACATATATATAACATATTTTTTTAGAAATGCAGTAGATGTTTTCTTTACTTTACCAGGTATTTTGTTACCTTAATTGTTTTCAGTTTACTTGTAAAATGTAACAATCATCATCTGCAGAATTTTTCACAGTAATCAATGTTTTGTTTAATTGCCAAAATACATGACACATTGAAATGTATTTATTTTGCAGTCTAAAAATGTCTTAAAGTCTACTTAAACATTAACTTACGATGATAGATCAGAAAAAGGTTGAAACTCCAGTTTTCAGAAGCTAGCAAAGAAGGAAAAGTAAAGCATTTTTTGCTTCAACTACAACTGAAACTACTGATGTAATAAAAACAGAAATCACCAACAACATTAAACAACACAATTTTAACTTATTGTCTTAGCTCTAACTAATTTTTTTTTAAATATTCTACACGGTATATGGACATCCAAGTACTTTTGCACACTTTTGAAGAAGTACTATATTTATAATTTATGATGGGTACTTCAATTCCAATGAATAATAACAAAATTATCATACTAATAACAATTTAGACAACACTGTACTTCCAAGTTTCCCTGTCTAAGCATGAAAATAATGGTCATGTATTTTACATGATTACTGTTTGATCATCAGCCAAGTCCACTGTCAAACATCATTGTTGGACCTCACTAATGCTTTTGTGACTAAACGGAAGAAAATCTCTGGACTTAGGATGCAAAATCTGTTGTACAAAGACTAAAAAAAAAGAAGAATGCAGGCTGCTATACCAGCAGATTGCTAATAATTTTGAATTTTATTCCACTGTTAAAAATAGGTATTATGTTGATAATCTTAACTCCATGTCCATTTTCTACCATTTTCCAGAATTTTCCAGAGCAGAATTGTACTTCACAGCCGTTATGAGCAGACAGAATTTGTTCAGCGTGATGATCTTCAAAGCACAACCTGCAAGTTACTGAAAAACAATCAACTGTCTAAATTTGTCAGTGCTGTCCAGGGACAAGAGCACTTAGTGGAGGCTATCATCAAGGGAACAAAAATTCAATCTTAAGAATGAAGAGTTGCCTGTCACATGACAAGGCTGTCCTGGAATTAAATGGCTCCCATTAAAATGATACGAGCTGTGTCTAAAAAAAAATCATCACTGGCCAGTTTGAGAGGGTCCCATGAGCATCCAACTGAGGATGACCCTTGTAGAGATGGACACACCCCTCTCTAGAAACGCTATGGGCGTCTGGCTCCTCATCATCAGGACGCCAGCAGGACTTAATGGCCCAGAAAACTCAGTCAAAGAGCAGACAGGCACGCAGGCAGGCTTTAAATACTGAGCACTGAACAGTGGAGGCTTATGCCACTCAGCTGATGTTCACATCACAGACCTTCACCCTTACTTTCAAATCACTGCTCCTATCTGACATTTTTGAACAACCTCTCATTTGGCAAGTCTTTTAAGATATAACCGATATCTGGTAACAGTGTATGCTCACATTTTTCCCCCAACATATTTCTGCCATGGAATGTGCAATTAATAAACTACAATATCTCATACAAAGCACCATTTCCAATTCAAAACCAGTAGCACACAACAAATATTTAGATTGCAATCTGTTTTCTAGAAATTCTATTACGTACTACTGCACGGTTTTTCTAAATACAGTACACTTGTGAGGAAACTTAAATCTTATATGGATTTTGTACACTGTCTTTAGATCACATTTTCAATATTTCAATATCAAGCTAAACAATGATTCTTCATTAACCTTAAACAAGTACTCTGTCATCTTATTACCTTTAAAAGAAACAATTGTGCGTTAGTTGCTATAAGTTAACACTGTATGGAAACAAATTAAGTTTGTAGACAGTGAATGCTTTTAAGATATGCTCAGTAAAACCATGTTCATTACAAATACATACTATTTTGCTGAAAAAGTTGGCAGCCCTTTATGCTGCGAAAATGTTATATTGAGAAACCAAAATACTGACAAATTAGTAGAATCTCAAAAATGGTTTCTGAGCATCAAGAGACATACCTTGAAGTTGCATGTTTTATCACTTGATAAACCTATTTTATAGCCTACTGGGATTTTACTAAACATAGTAAGCTAACAAGTAATTAACTATAAGCAAATGCCACAAGTGCCAGCACTACTCTTTGACCACACCTTTGACAACAAGCAAGAGCTACTAATTTCAAGCCTAACCAAACACTTAAATAGGAGAACTAAAAAAAGTGCCAAATAATTGCTTTATCATTAAAAAGGACTATTTATCTTATTATGTGTTGAATTTAATTTTTCACATCTCTCATTCTAGTTTTCAGAATGCAGATCTGTTGAGACAATTTTTCAAATGGACGCAGTCTCTTATGCAGTCATTACTTGGGGTCAGAAAACACTTAAATGCTCATTACTGGTTTGCTATGGAGCTAAAGGGCCAGTGCAGACTGACAGAAGGCATCACGGTCGGGGTCAAAGGCTAATTAAGCAGAGAAAAACCTTTGCTCCTGCATTGTTAACCAATCTGTTCCCGGTGGAGATGACTGCCGAAGAGGCGTGACACAGCCCTTGTTCCTATGCTAAATCTCCATTTCGACTACTGTGCACCATCAACTCACAAAATGGCCTGTCAGTCTATCTTTGGACTTTTTGACATTATCCATCGAAAAGTTATGGATATGCAATAATGAGCTGAGGCGGACAATCAATATTTGTGGACTTTTTTATCATTACATTTTAAACAAAAGATTAATTGTGAGTCGACAGGGTAAGAAAAATGCCAAAGTAAAGGACACAGGAACAGTGAAATATATTGCTATGGAAAGAAGGACGCCTCCCGCGGGTGCTAAAGCTGCCATATGTGTTTATCCAAGTCGTTCAGCTGTTTCAGAGAGCTGCCAAGGCAACATCATTTATCAGTCCACGCTGAGCCGCCACCGCTGCACAGAACAATACAGAACAGTGACTACAAGAGCATTATTAGAAATTAAAATACCATAATTAACCAAGTTTGCTTTATACAAAGATTTAAGGGAAACAACACCCATTTTTTTTGTTTGTAAATATGTGAGCGTCTATTATCTTGAGAATTTTATATAGATTATATGTAGACACACCCAATAAATGTGCTAATTCTAAATTTTTTTTTTTTGTTACAATATGGCTCAATGCATTTTTCCTTTAAATTATGCAAGTTTCCTTTGTTTACATGCAGGCTCCACTTTTGTGGGGATTAGGTAAGAAAAAATGGGAATCTATATCAATGTAGCTAATTAGCAAATAACATATTACAGTTTCATAATTTAACATTCTTTGCATAATTGTGGATAGAATTTACACATGCTGTTACTTGTTGTATTATTAATTCACACTGCATCTCAAGAACATGGTCCTTTACTGCCTTTTCTTACTAGGTACAGATCAATTCACTATCCTTGTTCAATACAAGGTTACACAACGTAATTAGTTTGCAGTCCTTTGTGCACTATAGTATATTCTGAATAGAATATAAAACTTCAATTTATTTAAGCATTAAGCTTCACTAATAACACAGAGTCTGCTTTCCCTCTTACTGTGGAACTTAATCTGGAATTAAGTGTTGGACACAGTTTCTGCTAAGATACAAGCACAGCAGTCTCTGATTTTCCACACCTTGACCAACTCTCTTCCCTCTCCTCCCAGGGCAAAGGTGATGGTCAGATTTATTGATGGATGTATTTCTCTCATAGATAACAGGTTGTTTTAGTAAGCAATAAAGTTAAAAAAAAAAAAAAGCAAGTTTGGAGGTGCTACTGTCCATTACCTCAGCACACAGCAATGTTGCCACGGTAAAAGACTTAAAAACATTTCAAGATGCCCTCAAAATCAAGTGTTTGTTACATTTTTTTAAAATTCAGACACCCACAGTTTTCTGTGTAACAGTACAGAGAGCAGTATCAGAGGACAAGCCGGGTTTAGCTACTCAAGCTTAGCTACTCGAGATCTGTTATATATATCCCTTAAGGATGTGAAAATCTGAGAGCAAAACAGCTGCATTATTTACAGAACATTGTTTTGCCACAAAACTAATATAGAGGCCTGAAGCTGTTTGATCCATTTATAATGGGAACAAAGCAAGTATGAGCCAACATGTTGGTGAACTGCTACATTTTTTTTTTTACTTGTGTCTTATCTGTTGACAACATCAAAACAAATCTGCTACATGCTATAGTGTGTATGTGCTATAGTGTGTATGTGCTTGAGTACACACTAACACTGGTTAGAGATTTAAGTTAGCATTATCAGGAATTTAGATTTTTCAAGTTTTTAATAATATATCATAACTTTACTAAAAGAATGAGATTTGCACACTGGACCTCCAAATGAAAAAACTTACTCTTTGTTGATGAGTAAATACTGTTATTACACAAAAATAAGCACAAGATAAAACAGAAGTCAACAGAAGCACGGTTCATTTCATTTCAAATCCCTCAAAGCTGGACAGTGTGAAAGTGCATGTTGTGTGTGTGTGTGTGTGTGCATGTGCGTATGTGTGTGTGTAAGAGAGAAATAGAGAGTGAAGGGAAGAGCACATAAACTACACAGCCCTGGCCATTTAATGTCTCCACAGCCCTAGGCTTGTGTTAATGGTGGTGTTGTACAACACATTACAACAGTGCTTGTGTCCCGAGCAGACAATTACACCGGCATTTAGCCCATCCACAGCCCCAGAGGCTATCAGAGCACTTAGCAGCACAGCAGGGTGGGGAAGACAATCTGACAGGCCACACAGGACTTTTCCACTGTAACCAAGAACCAAGGGAGACACTCAATGAGTCACACATTATGTAACGTCCTCCAGGGCCTCAGGGGCCCCTTCTCTGCTGCTTACTACAGACATTTCTGAGGTTAGAGGGTAGCAATGTTTTTCCTTCAAAAAAATAATAACAATAATAATAATAACATCAGTTTTAATTGCGGCATTTGGTCAACTCTATTTGTACAAAGTCAAGTATCAAAAACATAAACTATACAAGGCAAATTGCTTCTGTTTATCACCACAATCTATCATCTTTCTCATGAATAAGAGACATTTTGTTTTTAGACTGAATGTAATGAGGAATTAAAATTTAAGTTTAGGTTTAGACCTGCCCAAACCTGACACAATTTTTTTTTGTTTTTTTTTTTTAGAAGACTGGGTTTCATGTAAGCATTGTTTAAACCATGTTCCAATTATTTTGCTTAAATCTGAAGCCTGTAATAAATTGCTTTAATTACATAGTTGTATAAAATTGAACCTAGACAGCTGAAAAAACTTTATTTATTCCTGACTAGTTTTAGCTCAATCTATACTTTCCCACCAAATTTTATTCTTAAAGAGATACTTGAGATTTTTGAAATAGGTCGATATGGTACTAATTATCAAGGTAAAAACGAAAATCCACAATCCAAATCTATGGTCTTACTGAGGTAGTGAGAAAACACAGAAGTCCATGTACTGAGGTGAGTGATGTTTCTAGCATGTAAGCGACCAAGGAAACAAACTCTTGCTGATACATGACATGAAACAGCACTTCTTTTGAAAAGGTCACCCTTTGCGTTGGAAGCACAGATTTGTTTTGGGTTTAATAAATCCAAAAGAGTGAGAGACCTCTTTGACATCTCCAGGGTGAGCGTGGCCACGAGTGTGTGTGCAAGTACATGAGGTGTGTGTGTGTGTGTGTGTGTGTTTGAAGAAACTTCCTCAACTGTTTATGTGTGTGTGGGTGTGAGCAAGGGCAAGTTTGAAGAAATTTGATCTGAAAGCAGGTAAAGCCTATTATACACACGAAACAAAGAAACTTACTGATGCCAATCTCTATGTCATTTTTTTTTCAGAGGAGGTGAGAACCTGAAACGACAGACTTTATACGCAGTAACTCACTTTGTTGTACAGTACACTATAGATTGAGGCAAGAAAAATCAATAGAATATCATCTAGAAAGATAGTAATGGATTTCTAACTTAATGGGCTCACACAGGTCTATTGATTAGCAGGATTAACATCTGCAATACCTCAACAATCTGATTTGCATTTAAATTACTGTACGCTCCATGCTGACACCAATATAACAAAACAGACGAATGTATAGCCAGCACAACGGCGCTCGATCTTGAGGTCTGACTTAAGTATAAATCTTGTTTTTACTTTTTAAAAAAAAGTAAGACGTACATAAAAGGAAAGTTGCTGTGCTGACAGCTAGCAAACTTTAAGCAGTTTTAAATTTGGAAAAAGTCTGGACAAGGACAAAAGCAAAAAATCATAAACACAGACAGATGCAGCTTGAGGCTGTCTACTGTAAGACTGAAACCGCCATAACTCTTTTGGGGCAGCTCATCCGAGCCTCCTGGTTAGATCTTAGTGAGGAAGTGGAGCTGGTGTTTGTAGAGAAACACTGTGAGTGTGTGTGTCTCTGTGTGTGTACGTGTATATATGGGTGGGGGAGCAGTATGAGGTGAGATGTTGGGAGGGCAGCGAGGTGGGGTGGGAGTTTGATGGACTGCGCTGTCACCTCCCGCTCAGCGATTTACAGCGAAGGGGCTGCTGACGAGCGCGGGGCAGTAAACAGGCCTGCCGGGGGCGTATTTCACAGAGAGCTGGCTTTTATGAAGAACACCAGGACGGCTCTACCCACAGCTCCGCCCGGCCCGCCGTGACGGATGGAGAAAGACGCATGACAAGCTTCATCATTGTTTGTAAATCTTAACTGTTCCCGCTCACTAACTCCAGAAGGCAATTTTGCGGAGACAGCGGGGACTGTGGAGGGGGAGGGCGGTGAGGAGGGAGAAAGAGGAGGAGGAGGAGGTGAGAGGAAAGGACAGCGTGGCACTCCTGAAGGTTATTTGGATCTCTGTATTTGGCCAACTGATTAGCCCAATCCAGAGAGGGAGATAAATCTGACAGGGTGCTGTTTGGCAGCCAGGTAGAAGGGGAGGGCAGGTATGCTTGGAGCTATCTCCTTCTCATGGACAGATCCAAAGATACAAAGCATATTTAGAAAGAAACAAAACAATTCAAGGATCAGAAAGAGATGTGACCTTTCATGTAATGAAGCAAATGTCAAATTAAATTAGAAACCAGGACAATATAAGTTATGCTTGCTTCTATTCCTGACTTTAACTATTTTGGAAATGTTGGAATTAGGGCTGCTTTTCATGATCAATGGATCTGCCCACCAATAACTGTCTGAGGTAATTAAGTAATCATTTAATCTTTAGAGTCAGGAAAGTGAACCACAATTTTTCAAAGTTCAAGCTGTCATTTTCAAATGGTTTGTTTTAGCAACTTAACTGCTGAAACAATTAGGTAAATTTATCAGTTAGGCAATCAACAGAAAATTGACAGGCAACTACTTTAATAACTGCTTTGATTTAGTATTATTTGTTATTTTTTTAGCATTCTTAAAACTAAATATGTATTGGATATTAGAATTTTATTATGACAAAGTGGTTTCAATATATTATGGGCTATGGGAACTTTTGATGTACATTTTCATAATTATTATTAGAATTTTTTTTGTATTTAACAATTAATTTGCAACTAGTTGTTAGTTGCAGCGCTAGTTGAAAACTCCCACTTATCCATTAAGGATCCAGAACCAGAGATGGTTTGGCAATTTTGTGTAAAAATGACTTGACAAATAAATTTTCTGTTACTTGATTATTTATTCAATCACTCAACCAGTCGTTGTAGCTGAAAATAAAGCTCAATGTCAATTTAGATAGGCGCAGCTAAAAGTCTGGACAATTTAAAAAAAAAAGGCACAGTATCGTTTGAAATAGAAACAGAGAAACACTTTTGCAGCCACATTACAAAAGTTAGAAGTTCAATATGTGATGCTAAAAAGAACAACATGCTTATAAGCTGATATGACATGTATTTGCCTTGGAACAAGATCAAGGACGCAGTCTAAGACTTGCACACACACACACACACTCACGCACATACACACGCACACACACACACACACACACACACACACACACACATACACTGGTAAAGACAAAGGAAGCACTAGTGTCAAGAATTTTTCACACACAATATCTTAAGACAAAGGCTTTCACAAAAAGCCTCCCCTGCAGTTAAAGGGCTCATCTTCACTCATTGGAAGAAACAACCACCCACTCAGTGAATATGAAAATTGCAACAAATGTTTAGATGAACTATTTCACAACACAATGCTGAGTCAAAACTTCAACAGATATTCTCTCCTAGTTCTGTACAACAAGAGAAACTAAAAGGAAATTATTCTAATGGAATACCAGTCTTTAGCAGACTCTATTTCTGATCCTTCTATTACATTATCAAAGTGTATTTTATGTGGAACAAAACAGAGTAAATTTTCCTACAAATAAGAGTTTGTTTTGTCTACTTTTCTCTCCTTTGTCTAAAATCTTGCATTTTTTCTAATGAAATACAGGATAGATTTACACCTCAGTGCCTCATTTCTGAGTTTGCTATTGTTTACATATTGGTTGCATTATGTAAAAGTAGTGTTACTGTTAAAGTAATGTTTGACAGTATACAGTATTTAATTCATTAATATTGTACAGCTAATATAAAAGACTGATACTTTCCGACAGAGACTTACAATTCATTTTATATGTTTGAAGGGCTCTTTATCGCTGTTCTGTCATATGCAATCAGCTTTGATAACAGGAAATAATTAAATGGTTTAACCAAGGTTGACAAGGAACGTTTCTTTCTAATTGTAATTTACACGTCTCTTTGCTAGAATAGTTTTGAAAACAGAAAAAAAAAAAAAATATAGCTTTAAAAATTAATTTAAATAGAGAGAGGTAAAGATGAGGAATTGCTGCCATAAGAGTTGCTGAGAACAACTGATTTAAGTGTAATTTCCAGTGGTGGAGTCTGATGACACCAAATATGAGACCACCCGCTGAGAGTACTGTTATCTTGTAATGAAGCATGGCGATTCAAGGCAAGAGGGCGATATGGGACCCTCACAGGGGACGGACAGGTGAAAGTAGTAAATAAATACAGGTAAGAGGGAGGATGCAGGGGGCTTGAGGTTTGAGATGCTGGTGGTATCAGCAGTAAATTTCACTAAAAAAGAGATGTTGATATAGTTGTAACAAGGCTCTTCCTCTTTGTCATTTATAAAGATGTAATTATTTATTATACAGACATCTCAGTTATTGTCTGTGTGTAAAAAAGACACCACATTACAGATACTGCTTTAGTGAAGGCATAACTGGTAGAATTATTAATTCTGCCATGGCAAAGGCATAACCGCCATACTCTTCTTCTAAACCAGCACTCAAAGGCAGCTAGCAAAGGTGGAGCTGACCTTTGAGTGCTGTTTTATACACACACACACACACTCATATATATATTTGATGTAGCATGTGAACATTCCAAACACACAGACGAAAGATGTCTAAAAGAATTGCATGACATCTGCATGGGGGACGAATTTTTCTATAATTCACTCATTTCAATTATATTAAGGTATAATGTATAATAAAGGGCTTAGCTGCTTTTAGTGACAGCATCCATTAGCTGTCTGGTAGGTGTCACAGTTGTTGATAGCAAGGCTGTCCTTCCCAACTGCACCCTCTCTCAGATTTGTCTTAAAAAAAACAAGATGGCAAAGGCCAGAATGCCAAACTTTAAGATTTAAAACAGTATCCACAAAACCAGCTCAGTCCACTGTTAATAGATGTAAGTAATGACTGCAAAGACAAAGAAAAGAGCGCCACCCACAGACTTTAAACTTAATCAACAATCTTACTTGCAGTGTTTGAATAACTAAAGATCTGGGGCATTTCCTAAAATATGCAACCTGCAAATGAGTTAATTCACTACCATAAATAATCCTAAAATCCTGAAATCTTTTTTTACAAATTTTGACATGTTTATCAAGTTATCAAAGCAAATTCAGTGCAGGTTCTTATAGCCTGTAAATATATAGATATATATATATAGTTGTTGTAGCATGTGAACATACCAAAGACACAGATAAAAGATGTCTAAAAGAATTGCCTTTTAAAACTTATTCATCTTTCAGAACACAAGTAAAATAACACTCCCTCCACTGCATTGTGCTGTATATTCCTCTAATGGACTTTTATTTTACACTTACATGCATTGTTTGTAAAGTTCCATAAATACTACACTGGACATATTAAGCAATACACATCAATCTGATTTACCCACATTCTCGGGTACTGGAAAAAGGCAGAAAATCAAGGCAACAAAGTCAGCAGCCATGTTCAGCTGAGATTCTTATCTAAGATTGATGGTGCAAAGTGCCAGAAATCAAAGATCAGATCTGCTCTGCTTTTAAACACAACAGAAAGAAACAGAACTACTTCTTCAGGTCTTAGATACCTTGTTGGATGTTTTAAAACTGATTACTTTTCCTGCAGTTGCTAAGAATTATAGCCAGTAGCTGTGTTTTACTACTGATTGCTAAGCGTAATTTTTAGTGAACTTTCTGTCATCTTAAACAGAAAAAAACATAACAGAGAGGTGAATATGGAGATCTAAACTTTCTCTCTTTGATTTATTCAAATTGATGCAACACATTAATTCAACTGGACTCAGCCCTACATACACACTTCTGCCTTTGAAGTAAAAAGTGAAAAATTAAGCACAGTAAAAGTAAAAAAGCTTCACTTTATGCTAATTTTATTTTAAAAATTTTATGGCACTATTGACTTTAGTACAATCCTCCCTTGAATGTACTTAACCATGCTGTTGATAAAGTCTGGGTAAAACTTAATGGGCCCTGAGAATTGTGTGTGTGTGTGTGTGAGAGAGAGAGAGAGAGAGAGAAAGAGTTTTTTGTGTGTCACTCACAGGCTGACATGGTCTCAGAGCAGTTGTTGTTATTATTGTTTTTGTCCTCTGGGCTGAAAAGTGGTGGCACACAGGTGGTGGAGCCCAGGCCCTGAGTCAAGTAGGTGGCTGCTGGGTAGTAGGAATGCATGCGGTACTGAGAGGACATGTTGTGGCTCGACAGACGGCCGTCACTGTAGGGCATCTGCTTTCACAAGAAAACACATAAAAAGGCAATTTCATGTAACAGAGAAAAAAAATGTCCTAATTCATTATCGTTCATATACAACATCCTAGTCACTGGTTATTTTCAATATCAGTTAATTTGCTGATTGTTTTCTCCATCAGTCACTCGACTGTTAAGCAATGGTAATATCAGAAAATGGTAAAAAATGTGCATTAGTCCAAATGGACATCTTCAAATGTCATGTTTTGTCTATCCCACCGCTCAGAATCCAAAAAAAATTTATTTACTATTTCCTGTAACAGAAAAAATCAGAAGCTAGCATTTGTGAAGCTGCAAGTAAAGAATGTTTGTTCAAATGTGATGCCAATTTATGTTGCTTTCTCTGACTTTTTACTGTTTGCAAAACAGGTTACATTTTATCTTCCTCAGAAAAACATTCAAGGCAAAATCACCAACAAAATACTAAAGGTTATAACTTATAGAATGGCTCTGTGACTTTTTACATAAATGTGACCTTTAAGATTTTGCTTTAGGTTCTAATATGAAATAATGTATATTAATTTTTGTGTTACTTAAAAAAAAAAACACATGTAAACCCCTAAACTTTTGTTTACAATACTTGTAAGTTGTTTTCCACTGTCACCTACTGCCGGTGCATGCTGTTGCAATTATTTGACGTGTGCCAGGCTTGGCTCACACAAACGATGTCCAGACATTTCCAGTTGCTTTTGCTCCATTTACTGCTTTCACAAATAAGCAAAAAGGTATGGCAATTAGGTAGCCTATGGTTACATACTGCTCCCATTTGCAGTCACCTCAGCCGCAGCAGCGCGGTCAAAAAACTGTTTGCCTCAAATCATGCACACCTGGCCTCATTAACCTGGCTGTATAAATGCACTTCCACCGGAAGCTGCCAGTGCCACACGCAGTACAAACATGTATTGCAACAAAAAATAAATGAATAAACAAACACATGAATAAATGGCTGTTACAATACCATATGATTGAAGCAGTTTTATTTAAAATGGAATATACATGTATAGCAATCCCAACATCTATGTATATACATATACATTCTGTTTTATTCGAAGTCTTTTTTTGAAGTTTACTTTCTACA
Source organism: Ctenochaetus hawaiiensis (assembly GCA_029783645.1). Classification (NCBI taxonomy): domain Eukaryota; kingdom Metazoa; phylum Chordata; class Actinopteri; order Acanthuriformes; family Acanthuridae; genus Ctenochaetus; species Ctenochaetus hawaiiensis. Next base: position 8,804,850 of record JAPZDY010000022.1, read on the forward strand.
TTTGAAATATTCAAATACACTATACTATAAATGTATGGCTCTATTCACACACTGTATGTTCGACTGCACAGTCTTCCAAATCATGCATCAGATATTCACAGGCAACACTTTAACAACCTTAGCTGACAGGAGGAATTATAGAGACAAAATAATATATGACAGAGAATTAGTAGTGTTTGCTTCACAGGTCCGCGGCCTCCTCTAAAAATTGGCTGCAACACGCAGCGCTGGCTTTCTCCAGTCCTCTGAAAACTTTAAAACGAGCTGTCTACTCAGCAGCAAGGCCGCCTCACAGAGGGTTTTCAATTTCACTTTTATGGAATTTGATTTCTGTCAGCCTGTAATATGTCACCCATATTGTCCACACCATCAATTCTCCGACAGCTTTATAAACTGTTATTTAAGCTACACTCGGCTCTTGTATTTGGCCATGAAAAATACAATAGAAATTGGACTGGAGTCTTGAGAGTGCACAAGGGCTACGGTTTGCAAGACACATATGGCACCAAACAAAACCATCTTTGTGACAGTTGCTAACAAAAGGCAAGTTTTGTCTCGCTCAGGGGGAAAGCTTAGATCCAGAGGTCACAGGAAGATTCACAAACAATACAAGGCTTTAACTGTCAAGTGATGCCATATAAATAGTTTTTTCTCAATGCCTCAATGTAACTAGTTTTATTCAAGTTTGTGTGCATGCATGAGTGAAGTGGAAATTTTGGAAACTCCAGAGTGGACCCACCGAAAAATGTGAGTCGCAACCCAGTACCAGTAATTATAGCAACATTAAACAAGGAGAAAAATCAGGTAACACCATATGTAAAAATAGCTTTTAAGTTTCTATTACTATAGGCAGTTTAAAACAGGCTGGGTTTTCTGTGTTCAAGCAGCCAAAGGCCAAGTCTTCGTCACGTCATATATGCTACAATACTTAGGGAGACTCTGGGACTTAAAGATTTAAACATAACATCCTGTCAGTGCTAGGGCTCCTCAATTGTTGGTATATATGCAAATAATTTTGTTGATAGATTGCCTTGTTTCTTTTCTGTCAGATTACCTCTTGACCTTGATTGACTGCATTAATTTTTACACCATGTCTCATCCATAAGCCACTGCTTGGTGGTTTTCAAAATAAATGAAAATGAAATTTAATCTTACGTTTTCTCCACTGTACAAAAATCATTCTGAAAAGTGAACCACAACTATATTGAACCATGAATTTTGTTTACTTTCATGCACTTATAGAATTGTCAACAGAGTTAATTTGAAGGTGTGTGTAGTGTAATTAATGCTCTTCATTAAAGCTTGGGTTCACACTGTTTCAACACTGATCTCATCAACCAGAAAAAGCATATCTGACGGTACCAGCATTTTTTTCTTTTCTGTTGAGATATATTTACAGAGGTGTTCTGCACAGGTCACCACCTAGTTTTCAGATCAATAAAAGATGACCTGATGATAAAATTACATCTTCAGAGCCCTTTTTTAAAATGTAACAATGTTACCTATTAATTCTCATTATGTAATGATAATGAGAATTAATAGGTAAACTGTCTTTAAATAGGTGAATGGACAGAGTTAAAGTTGTAGGTTGTACACAGAACATAATTTTTAGCTTCATGAGTTTAACATCAACTCAGTAAAGTCAGTTATATTAAAAT
>JAPZDY010000022.1:8813661-8878388 GCA_029783645.1 Ctenochaetus hawaiiensis
AATGGTCTGACAGAGTGACAGATCGTATTTTTTTCTCCATATGAGACTGTGGCGGGGCCAAATGAGACTGTGGCGGGCCGCCACAGTCTGATTGATTAATGGGAAACACTGTAATGCAATATAAACCAGCATTACATTATCCACTGTAGGTATACACTTGTCAAACACAGTTGTATCTTTATCAATGTGACGTTATGATTGTAAATATTGAACATTATTGCAGAAGTTATCATTGTTATTTCACACTATTTGGGCGCTTACTGTTTAGAAATGTAGCGTCACTTCTTCTCAGCATCTGAGTTGCCAGTAAGCTCATCAATGTGTTAAACTGTTTACAAAAGCACACATTTTTTGGAAGAGCTTCAAGTTTTTCATAGATCTATTTTGATGGATCATTGTGCAAAATTTTCTTCCATGGAAGCATGTCCCTTATAGTTTTACAAAACACTGTGGGCAACACTCTCTCTTATTCTAAGGTTGTAGATATTGTAGAAGTCTTTCCTTTCTTTATAGTCTGATGTAGACCTTTACAGATACTGCTTCGGCTTTTCAGAAGTCTATTTTTGATTAGAATGCATATTACAATTTTATGTTAAGAAATAAAATAGATAAGTAATTCATGTTAAGGTTTTGGTGGTGGCAAACAAATGTTCCATAGTTTTTTGAGTTGTTGTTTAGACACAATAACTCACCTGTAAGAGTAGAGTGGGACAGTTTGAGGGGGCAGTGAGTGAGTGAGTAACAGTTGACAATATCTCACCTGTGACAGCATGAGAAGAAGTTGAGGCACTGGTAGGTGTTGGAGATTGTCCCTCTGCTGAGAACAAACAGTCTCCACCAGATTCATTTTTTATCATCACCTCTGGGCCAGACAGAGCCACTGGACTACAAATCCCAAGCTCCTCTTCTTGGGCCTGCTGCCTTCTCAAGGCAACCTAGAAATGATGATGATCATGTTAATAATAATTCATACTCTGTCTAGTCTAGTCCAGTCTAGTCCTTGTTTTTAGAAATTAACTTTTAAATTTGTTATAATTCCTTAAGTTGTTTACCTAAACAATGCAAAAATGTAGTATCTATTATAAGGAACCCTTTTTTGATATCCTCCTTGCAGAATGCAGTATTCGATATTACTTGTACAAAAAAAATCTAGGTGAGGTCTAGAGCTGAAAATATTAATCAGTTAGTTAATACGCAGAAAATATATTAGCAAATATTTTGATTATTGAGGGACTGAGTCATATTTTAAACAACAATTCCAAATATTTTTGGATAAAAACTTCTAATATTTGAGGAAACTTTTCAAATCTTGCAGATCCCTTTATCTTTACCTTTTTACTCAACAGTGTGTTTTTCAGAATTAGTGCAGCAACATAACAAGCGCTAATTCTATAGCTAACTACCTATATATCTTTCTGTCTGTCTATCTGTATGTTTTTATCAGTGAGTTATTTCCTACCATAGTTAAAAAATACACAGGCGTAGTGCACTTCTCAAAAGATTACTATCAATTAGCCTGGCAAAAAATGGCTGTTTGAAAAACCCATTAACTGTTACTTTTAAAAATGTAAAGTTACAAAGTAAACAACCACAGAATTTAAAATGAAAATATGCTCTATATAGCGTTTACTCCATAATCAGTTTCTTTCTGCTGTAAGCAACAAGTGTAACAATACACAGTCACGTTAAGTTACTAATAAAACATTTTAACAGTTTACAAAGTTTCGTAAGCTAGCCGTGTGAAAGGCTAATTCTTTTTAGCTAGCTGTGGGTCTTAGTAACATTACACAAATGAAAAGTAGAAAAAAAAACAAAGTAAACTTGTCCGCAGTGGTTGTAAAAGTTGACAAACATGGTTCAAGATACTTTTAGAAACCAACGCATGTTGCATCCTGTTTCAACCACGACAATTTGTTTACACCCAAAAACTTAAAACATCATTATTTTGAGCTCTGTTCTTGTTAGCGTGTGACCGTTAGGATGAAAAAAAAAACGGTTACCAGTTACCTGGGCCGCCATGACTCTCTGTCTCTCAGATATCAGTTTACATTTGGAACACTGGCAGTCCCTCCAGTTGCAGAAACGCTTGTGTCCCTTCAGAGGAGACACATAGCCATGGTTCCTGCAGCGGGAGCACTTGGGCATCCTGGGGGGTTTCTGGCCTTTGGATGGGGACAGAGGTCCAGTGGATTCTGGTACCTGCCTGCTCTGCTTGTCCTTGCTCATGACTACTTGGAATAAAACGACCACAAATCTGCTCCTAACCGCTAGACGACGACAGTCAGGATGAAACTACTAAGTTTGAATTCGTTCCAGCAGGCTTGTCTGGTTAAAGTGGTGCCAGGCTGGAGGCTGTAAGGTCATCGTCCTTCCCCGCCCTGTTGCTGCTGTGACTCAAGGGAGGAACCAAACTGGATGCGTGGGAGAGAGCTGACAGAGCAGTGGCATCAGTCTGCTGCACCCCCTCTGGTTCAGTTTTAAACTATTAGTAGAACATAGTGACAAAAAACTCATGGTTTCATTGGAACTACTGTTAGTGTAAATCAAGCACTCAAGTACAGTGTAGAAATACTCTGTGACAGTTTTTTTCTACTGTTTTTACTTTGTCTAATGGGTAGCATGAGGTACTCAGTTTAGGGAACTTAGAAAACCCAACTGAAGCAAAGGCATAATGTACAACTGATCTGGATTTTTTAATCCTCAAAACAAAAAAGTCCCTTAAGATTTTAGATCAACCCATGCATCTGCAGACAATTTAACTATTTTTACAAAATTCTGTAGCAAGTGCTCATCGAAAACACAATATGCTACAATAGCATTTACCAATTTTTAGACCGACATCCAACAATTCTGTGTTAAATGGCTCAATGGCAGGTTGCACATAAGTTTAGTTTAGTTTAGTATAGTTTCCTTTGACACTGACATAATGATAGCTGTGAAGCTGCAACACAGAACCATGCACAGACACCAGATGCACTGCAATTAGTGTTTGTAGTAAAACACTGACATGCAACACTGTTCACATGAGGCTTTTTATGACAACAACTTTCTAGTCTAATCTAAGAAGACTTTAGCTCTAAGTTAGCATGATCTCATTTCTTAATGTCCCATTCTTTGGTTGTCCAGTCAGTCTACAGAGATGGACAACCAAAGGTTAGATAAGGTTCATGATGTAACTTAATATAAACCTTAAGAGATCCCATAGGATTACAGTCCAAATACATTTGAAATATAAGTCAAACCGATTTCTATCCTATTAACTCCAAAACTGAAAACACAGAACAGTTTTGTAGCTGCCGAGATACAACACCATTCCTGGCAAACTTATGTGGTAAAGATATCACTGTACATCCTCAGATTAGCTTGTATTGTGTCTGTGGTGCTTAATTTATAATAGCCGGAGTGGATACTCCCCTTGGACTTGTAGGTATCCTGTAATATCTGTGTAGCATCCTACTAAAATATATTTACTGTTGCTCTTTTTTTCACGATGGCTGATATGCTACATGGTGAACTAATACTCTCATTAATTTACCAGAGTTGACAGAGCTGAAACTGAATTAACCTCCACGCTGGTCAGCCAGCCAGTCAAGTGGATTTATAGGCAGGGAGTGAAGTGAGGTGAGACACACGGGCACCCAATTAAATCCCAATGCAGCTAAATGGAGGGGGATGAAAAGTTACCAATTAAAAAGCAGGAATTTATACAGGGCTATATCACAAACTTAGAATAAATAACATGATACACTTCACTGGCTGATGTCCTGATGCTGTGAGGTAACTGAAAGCAGGGTTACAACACTGAGTTTAATTGCCTCTATAGCGTAAGGTAATAATGATGAGATTATAATGCAGTAATAAGTGTGTGAATTAACACATTTAACCTTTGGATTATGTCTGCTCTCAGAGTCAGTGGCTGGCCATGGAGCAAAACAGCAAAGAGGTAAGTTTATTAGATGAAAACAAGATTGGTCTAACAGCAACAGCTGACACTTATTAAAAGAAAAATGTGGAAACAGAAAATTTGACCTTGCCAAAAAAATTTCATTTTTTCCTGCATGCAACCAGGTTTTTTACTGTCTAATACTGGCCACCCAAGGAAGTTGCCCACTTGGAAATCATTAGATGGACAGGGGTCATGGCCACACCAGTAGTAGTAATATATAACAGGAGATCAACTCTGTAACCTGCATAAAGGCAAATTTGAGCAGTAATACATTTTTTTAAAAATTAAAAAAATATTTTAAAAAACATTATTTTTTTTAATATATTATCAATTAACATAGTGTGTCAGATACAAGACTTGTAGGGAGATTAATTACACTTACAGCCAACCAAGGAATGAGATTACCAATAAGTCTCTAAAATAATTTGTTTTTGTATTTATTAGTGTCTTATTATATGCTATATACAATCTATTTATTCTTTTTAAACCTTGTTTTTTTGGTTAGGTTTGCCTAAATTTAAATATGACCATAAAATCTGATTTTGTCATTTTAAAATTAACCAGAGCACATTATTCAATCTAAAATATAGTCAAGTTCACCAATAAAACATAGGAATGAACACCATTACTGTTATTTTTATACGCAAAACACAAAATAGTCCAAGTTTCGAAGAATGGCTCAAAGTGCCCGTATGAGAGAAAAAAAACTTTCTGAGTAGTCCCTGAAGGCATCATTGCCTAGCAACATCGTAGTTTGGTTTGTCTGCAGACTCTTAGTGTAAACTTTGAGTCAACTTTCCGAGACACGATGCCCAAAAAGAAAGATAAGAAAAGCGACGACAAACAACGTGGAGACAAGAAAATGTCACAAAAGGAGAGTTTCGCAGCTGATGCAGATAAAATCCCTTTCGACGACAAAGAGAAGAATTTGTACCTGACTCAAATACAATATTTGAACCGGCAGCTGGAGAGGTGAAAATTTTACAGGACAAAAAGCGCCTCTTTTTAAATTAACGCTAACTAAACCTAGTTACGAAGTGATGACATGTTTGTTTGTGCGAGTAAATCCCTTTCAAATAGCTGTCTTGTTGTTAAATGTTAACTCAGATCCATAAATCACTTTAGCGCATACTGTAGGTCATTTGCACCACACTACCGTAATGTTACAGCGTTATGCTCTGTTAGCTTGTCATTTGTTTGCTATGCTATCACTTAAATTTAAGTGCGGCGTTATTTATCTTTTCATAGCACATTTCCAGTCGTGAAGAGTAATTTAGCTAAGTACATTTCCACGCATATTATACTACACCTTACCTGATTATATTTTTTAATTTAATATACGTGTACTTTAACAGAATTCTTAAACGATGCTACATTTCCTTTTTTGCAGCTTTATGGAATTATTTGTCCTTATTACTGTTCTAAAGTAGCCCAATGCATGGTAACAGATTAAATCTCTTAATTGTTCTTAAGGAGGCTGAGTGTTAATACAAATAACTTTAGACAAAACACAACCTTCTTCCTTCTTCAGATTTCAGCTGAAATGTGATCAACTAGAGAGGCAGAAGAAGGACTTCGACTCTCAGTACAGTTCACTGGAGAAGGAGAAGAAGGACATTGTTGAGTATCTGAAACGCTCTTTGCTGGAAAAGGAGGACGAGGTGGACGAGTTAAAAGAGCAACTGGAGAATCAGCGGCAGGCTGATGAAAAGGGCAGAGATGCCCTACAGCAGCAGCACAGTCAGCTAAGTCAAGAGCTTCATGACCGTATTGAAGAGCTTGCCACTGAAAACATGAAACTTGGTGAGTCTGAATATTTCTTTGGGTTAATCATCCAGTTCGGGCTCAGTTCTTACAGTAGCATGCTAAAGGTCCTATAAAGTGGTTATGACATAACTCTTCCATGATTTGACATTGTTGTGCATAAAACTGGGACATAATTATTTAATTGATAAAATAGTACCAGTATCAAAGGATTTTTTTATTTATCTATGCCAGTCAGTTCGCTATTACTTTTATTGCATTCAAAATACTATCAATTCAGATCAGGTATAAGTAGGCAGAAAAGTTTTCCTAGTACACACCTCAGTGAATGAATCATTGAATCACCTTTTCTCTCCCCTCCTCATCTTTCCTCTCATTTGTTCTCCTCTCTGTCCTCTCCTTTCCTCTTCCTTCTAAGTGGCAAAGCTTGCTGGTCTGGAGGAGTTTCAGAAGCAGAGGAAGCAGCTGATGTCCAAGATGGAGTCTCTGGAGAAGCAGCTGGCTAATCAGAAGGAGGAACACAGAGCAGAAATCCACAGCCTGAAGATGAAAGCTCTGCTAGAAAAACAAAGGTTGAGACTGCTCATTTATTGACCTTATTACATCTGCAACTATAGTCTTTGATTATAGCTTACCCTAGCTACACAAAAGAAAGTATTGAAAAATATGGCCGGATTGTGCAGTAGCTTAAATTATAGGGTAGTATTTTATATTGCAGGCGAAAAAGCTGTAATGTACAGAGTTGAGTCAGTTGAAAAACTTAACTTGAAAAACTGAACAATCTTTCCCATGTTTCAGTAAATGATACTCTCTCCCACTCTTCTCGTTCTATTCCCTGAAAAAGCTTGAAGAAAGAGATGGAGAGCCACGTAGCAGCCATGGAGGCAGAGGTGCAGCACCTGGTGGACCAGAAGGTTCCAGAGACGACCAGGTTGGCCCTTCAGGAGAACGTGGAGGTTAAGGCTTGGTTCAGTCAGCTGTCAGAGCAGGCGCAGGTCTTGATTGGTGAGAACTCTGTCCTAAGAGACAGAAAGAGTCAGCTCAGTTTGGATGTGGACATTCTGGAGCAAATGGTCAGTGAGACATCCCGCCAGAGCTGCGTCCGCAAGAAGGTAAGAGAAACACATCACTGATGATAAAAGTTTTTGCAAAAATAAAGATATCTCTCTAATATTTTTCAATGTAGAAATGGGTCCAGTTGATGTTTTCAGTTTTGGAATAGATATTCATTTAATATATATGATATACATTTAATGTCCTTTGTCAAAAAAAAACATTTAACTGCAACTACACGCACAAAAAAATGAAATCAGAATTTTTTAAATAAAAAACAAACGATATACTAAAATCAACCAACATCCTCTCTCTTCTCTCTATCAGGTGGTAGAGCAGCTTACAGAAAAGTGTCAGCAGCTGCAGGTGAAGCTGAAAGACTGTAGGCAAGAACTCAAGCAGCTTCAGACCAAACACACAGGAGTCCTGGCTGAGACAGAGGCACTCAGGTCTCTATTGTCCATTAAGCTGACTTGCATTTATCTAAATTCGCATGCATTTCACTGGTGAAAGAAATTAACAAGAATATCCCAATATGCTTTGCAGAAATTTGACAAAATATTTGTAACAAAAGCAAAAAAGGAAAAACAAATCATAACAAAAACAACTGCAGTGATCAGTTTGTTAATCAATTATCTAATTGACAGATTTGTTGCCAACTATTTTTTATAATTGAACTGTTTCAGTCATTTTTCAACCAAATATGTCAAATAAGTCTATTAATAATGTAACAAAATTTACGAAACAAGTGCCTCATAATATGCACTATAGCTACTATATACTTGCACATAATTTTGTTTCTCTTTTTGTATTCAAAAGTTTTTCTTAACTCCAGCTTTGGGGAAATAGCATAAAGCTGAAACAGGATACATCAGGATTTGAACTGGAGACCTCTTGATGTCCAGTCAAATAAAGAGTAAACACAGCGTCACTTTCAGCATTGTGTTTCTAGGCAGGACCGAGCCTTACTCTCAGAGCAGAGCACGAAAACCAGAGCTGAGCAGAGTCATTTGGAGGCGGAATTGAAGGAGGAGAGGAAGAGGAGGAACAGGATGAAGAACATCATGCAGGAAGCAGCCATCAGTCTCAGAGAAGCTCTGATGGTAAAATATAAAAGTCCTGAACCTGAACATCACACATCAGGAGCATCAGGACACACATGTTTTAGTAAAGGTTGTTAGTTATCTCAACCCACAGCAGATTTCTATCTTAATTTTCAACAAATGAGCCAAATTTGTCAGTATTATCATATCAGTATTATCAAAGCAGCTGAATGGCGAAAAAAAACCCTCAAAGACTCTTTTACTGCTCAGACAACTGCTTGTGTATATAAAAGAAGTGGAAACGAAAGAATGTATAAAACACAAAATAAGCCAGGGAATCCCAGCCACTCAGATACTTTCTGTTTATTACTATTAGTATTTATCATATATTAGAGATCATTATGACTAGGCATTGTAATGACTTTTGAAGCATCTTTAAATGTTCAATTACTGCTTATGTTTTTAATTGATGTCAAAGCAAAGTACAAAGATTACTTTACCATTACTTTACCATTAGCTTGAGTAATAAACATTATAAGTTACTCAGCAAACTTCCATAGGAACACAAAAAATACCAATCAGTATTTATCTCAGTCAATATGATTGTTTCAGCCTCCTTAAGATGTCTTCATGGCTTAAATCATGATGTTGATTGTTGATGTTCTCTGCAGGAGGCACCAACTGAGCAGGACTCGGAGGTGGACTGTGTCCTCCAGTGGAAGCAGCTGATGCAGAAGCTGCTGGTGGTCTTGGACAGACCAACACTCACTAACTCTAAACCTGAGAATGACCATTTGAATGAGCTGCAGACCTCTGACCTTGCAGCAGTCAGGTAATAATATCACTCTCTCACTAGAATATGTTTTGTTTGGATGACACTGTTATAACAAATAAATAGGTTTTAGATGTTGTTACAGTACTGTCATGTCATGTTGATCAATCTTAGAAGTCAGGTCTCTGCTGTCAGTCACTGAACACACTTGCTTTGTAACTATCAACCAGTTTCTTATATTTTTACAGAGAAAAAACCCTGAATACAGCTTTAAGGTTTAAGTTTGAGTTGGCCCGCTACAGGCTGGGCGATCTGGGCCTTGTGCCTCCTCCCTCACTGAAACACAAACACACACTCTCCAGGACAGGAGCTGGGTCCAGCAGCAACCAGGTGCCTCTGCATAGGTTTGTTTAGGACTCAAAAATCACTCACTAGGTCTGCAGGGGGCAGTGTTGTGTGTAAAAGTCATGCTTTATGTTTCTTACATTCATAAAAGCGCAGACCTAAAAACAGAATAGTCTTCCAAAAAATAGAAATTAGAGTGCAAGAACTGTTGTTAATGAGTTCAAGTTGAAAGAATATCGACTCATATTTTAAAATTATGATTCTTTTTGCCAACATTATACTTGAAAGAAAACATAACTAAATATTTGCTTTTTTTAGTTCATAATAGCTATTGTTTTTTAAGATGTTCATTTACCATCTGTTAATAGAAAAAAAAACAGTTTTTATTTCTGGCATTTAGCTAGAATATATGCAACTTTAATTGTTGATTGAGTTTGTTGTGTTAGAAATACACTCTTTAAAATAACTTTGTTGACTTATTTTACTTCAACTCTTCTTTTCCATCCCTTAGGAAGCCCTTCAGTCAGAAAATGGCTGGTTCTGTCAACCCTTCTGCTTCAGCTGTCAGTTTTCTGCCCTCCAGAAACTTCTCTACAAAATCCAAATAACAGTAACAAAACTCATACACACTTCATATTGGAGAAACTTTTTTGTAGAGAACACAGAGAGAATCCAATTTGTCTCTGATCTGCTGATGGAGTACAGATGTTAATTAGGCTATAATATGGTTCAGTGCATCAAATTGTTTATGTTTCAACTGTACACTGTCCCTTTAAAAAATACATTTTAAAACATACTCAGACCATTTAAAGAAATACAAGAAGCATTATGACACTATAGACATACTGCTACAAGTAGAAGTCCTGCATTTAAAGGCAAAGTTTTAGTACAAAAGTAGTTGCATCAAGATGTACCAAATTATGCATTTTGTGTATGTATGCACAGTGATTCATTTTAGATTGACTCTTGTTATATTATTGGGTTATAAGTATTGATGCATTAAAGTGTTTATCATTTTAATGTTGAGGTTGGTGAAGGTGGTAAAGGATACAAGGAAGTTTATTGGTCATTATACAACAGGTTGCATAATGAAATTAAAGTGTGGTTCCCTCTTGATTGGTTAATTGATTATAGAAAATAAATAAATAAAAAAAATAAAATTATTAAACATGGAGAAGTGCAGATGATGCATTAAGTAGTCTCACAGCCTGAGGGAAGAAGCTGCTCTGTAGTCTGGTGGTACTGCAGCGGATACTTCTGTATCTTTTGCCTGGCGGTAGCAGGGTGAATAGGCTGTGGCCGGGGTGAGTGTTGTCTTTTAGGATCCTTTTGGCTGTGCGCAGGCACCTCACCTCCCCAATATCACTGATGCTTGGTAGAAGCTTGAATCACTTGTTGCAGAGACTTCCTGTCCTGGGCCGTGCACATCCCATGCCAGTTTGTGATGTTTCTAGTCAGGATGCTTTCAATCGCTCCTTTGTAGAAGTTGACCAGAACTTGGTGTGGGAACTTTGCTTTCTTAAGTTTCCTTAAGAAATACAGCCGTTTGTGAGCTTTTTAACCAGGGCAGAGATATGTGAAGTCCATGACAGGTTCTCTGTTATGTTGATTCCCAGGAACTTAAAACTGCTCACTCGCTCCACCTCAGCTCCACTGATGTAGACAGGGTTGTGTGTCTTTGCCTCCATTTTTCTAAAATCATTGTTGGAAATCCGGCCGATGATGGTGGTGTCATCTGCAAACTTCACAATAGAGTTCTCTCCAAGGGGGGGGGGGGTCTTGCAGTCGTGGGTGTACAGCATGAACAGGAGGGGGCTGAGCACACAGCCCTCCTGACACAGCCGTAGTGCAAATATATCCGCTCCCTTCGGCCAAAGTCACAGTGACCCTAGTACGAAAACATCTACTCTCTTTGAACAAGGCTACAATGAAATCATTTCAGATCACATAAGGTTATAGCATAATATACCACAACCACACTGCTTGCAATGACGTCTGGTCCGAATGTTTTGATCTGGAGATGCCGAGAGCAGAGATCACCTCAAAGTCCGCTGCACTTAATCCAATCACTGCAGTTCCTTTTCTGATGTTGACAAGTGTATTATTGTCATAAGTGATACGATTCTCAGCAATAAAAGAGAGAGGATCGCTCCTTTTTCATTTTGTTATGCTGAAGTTAAGGTGGTAAAGGCTAAATTAATTTCATTCATATACTGCTGGTTAGCTTGTAAACTTGCTAATGGAATCAAAACCTTTCCTTCACATGTAAAAAAACTATTTCCTCTGAAATTATTGTTGCTTCAGGTCATTCTGTTATACTTTTGTTGTTCAGCCTGTTTTTTTTTCTTCTTTCAATGCATGTCTGTGTTTTGGGCATTTTTCCACACTTGCATGTTTTGCATCAGGAGTTAGATACCATGTTTTGTTTTTAATTTTTACTCTTTGTAATCAACTCAATTAGATGAGCATACACTTGTTAGTATGTTTTTGTATAAAGCTCTGATAGTTGTAGTATAAAACACTGTGCATCCCATCACCTAAGCTGTGTATAATGTGAACTGATGACTCCCTCTCATTATATGCAATTTGTGTGTATCTGGCTCACTGACTGGTGCTCCGAGGGAGGGCTTTGTGACAGAAAGATTATTTGGTGCAACAGAGATGTGTGCAGAGATTTCAGTCATTGTTTCATTGTCTTGTTATGGATCCAAACCTTTAACTTTTTTGGGTAGTTTATAGAAAACTTAGTTATATGTTGTGCATTTTGTTGACATTTTTTTCTTAAAAAATTAAATTTTTTTTTAATCAACAAAAAAAAATATTTGTTAACCTCTTTTCTTCTGCCTAACAAGTACAGGGAGAAAACTTTTAAGATTCCAAGCAAGCCAAGCAAAAAGTGAAATAAAACCTTAACAAGCTCTCTGCCCATAGAAGGTCATACAACCTCAGGTTTTGCGGGGCATCAATGAAGATGAGACACTGATCTACATACTTTAACTGATGTTTATTGTTATATGGCAAAGTCTCAGGCACTTCAATTCTCATTTGAGGATGAAAGTCAGTACCTTGATGAACACTAGAGGACAGACAGCTTATATTACACATGAGAGACAGAGAAAGAAATAGACACAGAGACGAAAAGGAGAATAACTAAAGTCTACTCACCGCTGTATGTACAATGAAATACATATATCTGCTTTAAAAACTATACTTTGATAAATATATAACTTCATGGGTCGTTAAGCAGTAATAGGAAATATTCAAAATACTGTGATTCTTATTTTTAAATAGATACAAAGGATTTGTATAAAAGTACAATTTCTCCAGTCTAGGTCACATCTATCATCCACATGAGTTGTACATGTACTGTAGAGCTGGGCGCACATGTGTGAGACCGGGAGGTCGAGGCGAGCAATATATACAGGAAATATTTCCTCTAACATGTTGGTGTATTATTCTCCATCTGTCTACTCTGATGTGCTCAAAAAAAAGGTAAAATAATCACGAATGATGATGTTTTGGTGCTCTTATATGATCAACATTGAGCTCTAGAAAAAAAAGTGTCAGATTGCAAAAAAATGACAAAAAAAGAAGGAACAAAAATGGCATTTTGTAGTTAAATTTGTGTCCATGTTGGTTTGCTGATTATTTGAGACGTTTCAGCCACAATGTGATGGGACTCGAGGCACCATCTGGTTACATTCATATTCACAGGGCACTTTGGGCTTGTAATGGAAGCACATGTGCACATAAATAAAAAGCATCTCCAGAAATCTCATTGGTTGGTTAGTTGGTTGGTGCTTGGGATGAAGTCCCTTATCCAGCTGTGGGTAAGGCATCGCTCAGCGTGAACCAATAGCAGCGCAGGGTTTGTGTGGAGGGGCGGGGCCTCTAATCAAACATACCCCTCCGAGTGGGACTTGGTGATGTTTTTCTGCCGAGTCGAGGGGTCCCCTAGAACACAGATGTGCGAAGGTATAAAAGGTTAATGTAAGATGTAAACAGACTTGAAACCAGAAGAGCATGCAAGTTAACATGGATGGAGTGATGAGGACGTACTGGTGATTGGGCTTTGGAGAAGTTGACATGTGCATAAAGCAACACTGCAATGTCCTTATGTCCTGCTTCCAGAGCAATGGACAGGGCATTACTCTCATCCTGATGGGGAGGACAGAAGACAACATGGATAAAGAGGGGGAAAAAAAGGAAGAAAAATAATTAATAAAATATCAGCTGGAAAAACTGATGAATAGACTAAAATCAGTCAGTATTCAGAATGTAGTTATATTAAAAGTCCATCTAAAGCTTCTGAAAACCCAGTTTCCAGTCTTTAAAAAACTCAACTATGGATGATTGACCAAATTTGGACATTTTTCAGCAGAGAAAAGTGAGCATGCTGAAGACATTAGGTTCTAAAATTGTGTGAGAAACCTTCATATTTACACAGAATCAGTGAAAATTATAATAATATGTAAGGAATGTAAAGTTGGAATCACAGAATGTTTTTATGTTAAAAAAAGAATATAAAAATAGTTGCAAATTAATTATCTGCCTATCAGTGAATTGATTATTTGAAAAATAGTTTCAGCTGTACCCGTAAAAACTCTTTACTGGGAGTTTAGAGTAAAACATCTTATATAAGCTTGGTAATTTTTATGTAAAATTTTAAATTGTGAAGTAACTGAGGCTGTCAGATAAATGTAGTGGAGTGGAAGACAGCATGAAAAGACTCCAGTGAAGAACTACTACCTTAACTTTGCACTCATGCTCAGTTGAGTAAATATACGTAATACATCCAAACACTGTCATGTATTACTCACACTATCACTCAGCGTGGCATCGCAGCCGGGTTGAGCCAACAGCAGCTTGACAATCTCCACGTGTCCGTGTTCACTGGCGCACATCAACGCCGTGGAGCCCTCGTCATCCTGGACGTTGACATCAGCTCCGTGAGCCAGGAGGGCCTGAACCATGTCCATCCTGCCGTGACTGACCGCCAGCATCAGCCCCGTCTGACCGGCCTGACACAGGGACAACAGCATGTTTACACACTTTTACATAGCTTGTTAGGTATTAAGGTCAGGAAAGATATTAAAATAAGGAACTCAGAAATATTTAAAACTCTAGTAAAACACTTTTAATCTTTCTGTTTGGCCATCCTGCAGCACAAAACTCAGACTATAAATTCATTATGTAATAAACCCACAAACAGGCTTGGTATGGGGATTAACTAGATAAAAGAGATTTAAAGTATGAAAAAAGTTTAACTGTGCAGCACATGTAGTTACACCATAGAGGGTATTGGCTGTGATTAGGAGTATGAAAATAAATATTGTAATTATATGGCTAAACTGTTTGTTTTATTGAATTAATAATGAAAATTACTACAGCCTTACAAAACTGATTGGTTTGAGACCTTTAATGGAAACCAGCAGGAAACTTTCTGTTCCAACAAACCTAAACATAAATTACAAATAAAAACTGTCTCCTACAGTAAAAACTCACCCAGAATAACTAACATAACTCACAGTATTTCAGTGAGCCTGTGCAACCTTGAAATCTGTTTAGTTACCCTCCTTCACCACTTGGTGTCACCAAAGTACTATTTTTCCTACAGGGTAAAGTACATCTAACATTCAATTTTCTAGTTGAATTCATTGCAGTTAGACTTTAAATCGAGACTCCTGTGCATAATGTGGTTTCATGGGTTTCTGATTAGCTAATACATCACAAAAAGACTACAGAGTGACGCCGCTTCAGTGACCTTTTCTATCATTTGTATGTCTGTCAAGTAGCTTTAACCTGCTGACGTTAGAAACAAAGAGTCAGTCCTTCATTTGTCAACACAACCTTCATTTCCCTGCTTGTTGAAACCTAAACCTTGTGAGGTGGCTGTTGGTGCCCTGCCGCTGCCTTCTGACCTCTGACCTCTGCTCACTGACCTGGCTGGCTCGAGCATTGACGTCGCCCTTGCTGAACAGCTCCTCCACAATACGCATGTCCTTGGGTGTCTCCACTGCAGCCAGCGCGGCCAGCATGATGGGTGTGTACCCGGCCTTGTTCTGCTGGTTCACGTTGCACACGTCTGAAACACACACACACACACACACACACACACACACACACAAATACACCCATACACACATAGATGCCACATTTAAAGCTCTGCACCAGGCTTAGGGGATGCTTTTTCAGTGTGGGTGGTCTCGGTGGGAATCAAACCCTCGCATGTGGTCACTGTGTCTGTGATTGACTTGTAACTGTCAGTCAACGACACACTAATGTACAAGGACTTGTGTCACTTCTCCTCCTTGAACCATGATTTATTGTCTAAACCTTTAAAGAACTCATCCTTTACTCTTTCTGCACGCAGCCTTTTCAGACCTGAAGCTTTTTCAAAGAGACAAGGCATCAGGGGCTGGATGGGAGTGAAGTGGGTATGAGGGTGGCTGCCCTGCCACTGAGGGGAGGAGGGCTCTAAGGAACTGGGACGATGTGAGGACAAAGCCTACAATGGGGACAGGGGGGTGGGTGTGCAGTCAGAGAGCACAAGGACACAAAAGGCTGAGGAGACAAAAGGCTTTTAGAGCCGCGAGTGGCCGAGACCTCATCACAGTCTATTGAGCCTTCAGTGAGGG
Organism: Ctenochaetus hawaiiensis; assembly: GCA_029783645.1. Lineage (NCBI taxonomy): Eukaryota > Metazoa > Chordata > Actinopteri > Acanthuriformes > Acanthuridae > Ctenochaetus > Ctenochaetus hawaiiensis. The sequence continues at coordinate 8,829,223 of JAPZDY010000022.1, forward strand.
CGCTGCATGGCAGAGGTGGAGGAAGCATTCAGATCCTTTATTTAAATAAAAGCACTAATACCACACTGTGAAAGTAATGCCTTGTAATAATCAGGGAAGTGTACTTAAAGTAATAAAATAAAAGCCACTCTATGCAGAAAAAAGTCCAATTTTTTTTTTTTTTTTGGAACTATTCATTTTTAAAAGTAAAAAAAAAAGGATGGATTAATTTGATGATTGTTATCTCCATGAACTGATTGTTTGGTTTTTAAAACTTCTGCAGTGAGGCAGGGTACAGGCCAAAAGTAGCATGAAAAGAAAAGAATCAAGTAAAGTACAAGCGACACTAATTTTACCGAACAAAAGTACTTGATTAAATAAATGTACTTGGTTGCATCAGTTTGCTGCTGTTTCTGTCTGTGGGCTACTTCACACACTACTGTGAGGAGAGAGGTCTGGTTATGGGAGACTAATTCATATCAGCTGCTGTTTGAACACACAGTGTCTATAAAAAATTCTTAATTATGTGGGCCTTCTAAAAATACAGAAATCTTTTTACATCATGTTTCTTTCTTTCTTTTCGACGGAAAGTGAGATCTGAACACAAATGATCACTCAAGATGCATTTACTTAGAGCTGTTCACTTCAGATGACCCAAAACTCACGTTTGTACAGGGATGAACAGCCTGTTTCTGTCTTGTTATAAAAAGGTTCTTTTTGTCTCTGACTTTTTAAGCAGATGGACAATGGTACAATTTACTGCTACACTACAAATAATGTGAAACCTTTGGGAATGCATCGCAACAATGTGTGACAGACCGCACTGGATCAGTGAGACGAGCTGTCAAACACAGACAGACAGAACAAGTGAGGAAATCGCTGTATTTACATGACTTTAAATGTGCGAGTTACATTCTGCTTTCTGAAGTAACCTGATACCTTACAGAGGAAGATAAGGATGAAAAGAAATTGGGGAAGGAGGAGGAGGTGAGTGCTGAGCAGGGTGGAGAGTTCAGGAATGCAAAAGCTTCTTCTACTCCGATAAGGAAAAGGGAAGGAGGAAAAACAAAACCTTGGCTGCACTTAAAGCAGAAACAAAAATTTCTCTGGGTTTGACAGATTAGAAAGGCTTTCAAACATTTCAGACACGTTAGACAACAAGGACTCCTTCCAACAGGAAACAGACCGTTATCAAGGTTTTAATACCCATCACTCCACACAAACAAGCAAGCCATCTCCTGTGCTTTGATGCCACATGAGGAATAAATAATCTGCCTTCACGCGAACCTACTGCTTTACTCTTTTCAGATTTACAGAACCATCCTGCAGACTCTCACCTGCATCCAGCAGCTTCTTCACCACCTGAAAGTTGGAGTGTGACACGCTGTAGTGCAGCGCCGTGTTGCCATTGCCGTCAGCCATGTTGACAATGTGGCGCAGCACGGCTGGCGAGACGGACCCGAAGGCCGTCAGGTAGTCCTCCACCATGGCCGCCAACGCCGCCTTCTGGCTGGATACACGGAACCACTCGTGCTGCACCGTGTTCAGACAGGCTCTCTGTGGAGGCAATGCAGGCAACGTTAGTCATAATATACATGTGTCATGTTGTGTAGGGATAATAACATGCCAAAAAAAAATAGAAGTCCATGCCTTTTCATGATGAGACACAAATTAAGCCAAAAATAAAAGCTTTAAAGCCATTTTTGTGCAGAACTACACACTGCTTACAAATATCATAAACACAAGGTATACAAGCAGTTGTATATTTCAGCTTAATTTATAGCATTTTGGGGTTAAATAAGGACACTTGTAAAAATTACTGCATTCAAAATGCTAGAATAAAATCAAGTGAGTTGGTTTACACTAAAAATAATAAAACACCAGTTTAAACAAGACAATGCCCAACATTTCCAAACTGTTATTACAGAAAGGTGGTTTTTGAAGACCAGTCTAATTCTGCAGGAACTCTGTAATGAACATTGTTGATTTGTTCTCCAGATTCATGTTTTATGACAAGAATCCAACAAATATGACAAAACCACAAAATCTTAAAAAAAAACCTCTCACCACATCTTTGCTGCTCACAGCCTTTGGGTCACTGAGGTGAGTTTTGAGAACGTTACACGCAGCCAGCATCTTCTCACTCAGTTCATACCTTCACAGAGATCACAAGTTATTTTAACATTAAAATACTCTAATTTCTGTTTCTATAATACAACATTTCAAATTAATACATCCTACATTAATTTAAATGATTAATGTTCCTAATACCTACTGACAAGTTGAGAGACAAATAAGTGAAAATCTGACAACCTCATTTTAAAACGATGGTGATACCCAACATGTAGAAACTGCTCACAAGTGAAATGTCCAAGATCTTACAGATATTTTAGTTTCCTGGCATTCAATGGCCATTTAGAAAGCAAGCAAATAAAGTCATCATGAATCCCGAAGGATCTCTCCCTCTCTACCTGTATTTATATAATAAGCCCGTATTTAAACCATACCATATCTAATAAGCTACTGTTCACAGACAGAGGTAGGTAAATGATGGTAAAAAAATCATGAGTTAAATGGTATTTTCTTTGACCCACCTCTCTCTCATCTCCTGCTTCTCTGAACTTTCCTCTTGGTCCTTCTTATCCACATCCTCGGCTCCCTCAGGCTGGAAGTCCTCCCTGGTGTTCTTCCCCTCCACGTTCTTATATTCCTCCTTTACTCCGTACTCCTTCTCCTCATCTTGCTCCTCTTCGTCCGACCCAGAGGAGCTGCTGTCCTCTGAGCTGGAGTCATCACTTGACGTAGTCTCATATCTGAGGCCACAAGGGGGGGACAGAACCACAGAAACTTGAGGGCTCAGGTGCAACATGCTCTCATCCAGAAGGTCGCATGGATGTTAACAAGCAAACATTTAAGAGGAAAGAACATCAACACACAAGTAAATTAAATAGCAGCACCTTTAACCACACTTGCAGTGCCTAAAGAATAAAGATGCAAGACAAATTCACCATTTGACATTGTCCATCTGACAAATTCAATTCACAATTTTAAACATCTAAACAGCATCTTAGATGTAACAAGTAGAAGAGAATCTACTCAGATCATGATGGTAATTAAATACTGTTCAAGTTCAGACAGGAGAGTTTATAAATATATATATATATATATATATATTTTAAACTCACCCTCCGTTCACCCCGACAAACTGCAGGTTCTTCTTGGTGCCGTTAGTGCCGTCAGGTCGTCCATCTTTCTTCTTCATGATGGATTTCAGGGTGTTCTGGCTGCACGGCTGCCCTGAAGGAGAGCAAAGTGAACACAGTAGAATCATTTAGACTTAGAGATCAACAATGAAGGTAAAGTAACATTTACTGTGAGCTTATAAAAAGTATAGGCTCAGAATAAATGTAAAATGTATCCAAAACATAAACTGACTAATAAGATAACTTGAGTTTCCATTAAAACCCCTTGTTTCTTTTTCTTGTTCTTTTCTGTGTCTTTTCTTCTCATTTCATTACATTTATTGACTATTATTCTCCCCATAAAATGAATTCTTCTCATAAAATCTCCCATTTCATTCTTCTCCTGCCACATTAAAAGCGACCTGCAGTCAAGAGCAACACAGTTCAACTAAAAAGCCTGGTCAGTTCATTCCAGCAGGCTGATAATGACACCTCAGTGATCCACTGATGCTCTCTCACATGATCAAAAGCTTTGGCAGAGAGGAAAGTGGCCATCAAGAGTCTGTCTCATGTTCTCTCTAGAGCAATCTGTCAGCAAGACGCTGGAAGTTTCCCCAAACCCTGAAGTATCTCAGTCATTTTAAATACAGGCCTCCAAAAACCAAAATACCAGTCGAGAGCTCGAACACTCAGCACATCTGCCAAGACTTGCCCTGATGCAGGGGCCTCTTTGCTGCTCAGGGGGACATCTAATAGAGAGTGAATGTGTGTTTGTGTGTTGGAGAGTGTGTGTGTTCATGTAGCAACATGAACGCAGCTGCATATGTAGACACTAGTGGTTAGCAACAGAGTCATTCAGCACGTTTCCCATGTTTTGACAGGTGGGAGTGTGAGCGGATCATCCGGTGGAATCCAGGAGGATGATGATATTTAGGGTCTTGTTTTGTTAGCTGGTTGATTTGCACATAAAGTATGTGTGAAATGGCATTCAGGTTATGTTATGGACATATTTCCAAAATACAATAAATAGCCATTAAGAATCAGGAGCTATTTCTAAATCAACTCTAAACTTTTTTTTATTCACCACTTCAGAAAATTCTTGTTTTTATATCACAAAGTACATTTTTATCAAGATAACTCATGATCTGCTGAGATAACTATCACTGCTTTCCTGCAAAGACATCAGCTTTGCACACTAATAAACTGTTCCCTCTGGACTCAGTCAGTGTTTATCATTTTTGGGTGCTGTGCGTCAGCATACTGGCTTTAAAAAATTTAACAATGAGCAATTTTCTGATAACCCAGCAGGCAATCATCCTTAAGTGGTTTCATATGGCCAAAAATGGCCAGAAGAGACTCAGTTGTGTGATTTGCATCCAAACTGATCGCGTGTTTCACTGCTGAGGATCAGACTGAAGACACAAAAGCCCCCCAGAGAAGTGAAGATAAATGCAGTCCAGTCCTGACAGAGCGTCAGCAAGGAAGAAACACAGTGTCATGTTTCCTCTAATTAATCACACTCTAGAGATGTAAAACTTGAACTTTTTGTACTTCACCTCTGTCACTTCACAGTATATCTGTACTATTTTGTTTGAAGTGTGATTTTAGTCCATTATCAAAGTGTTTGATTGCAGGGCCAGAAAAGATTAGAAAACCGTGTCACTATATACCAGCATCTTTCTGACTGAGATGTTTCAATTAGAATCTTTAACTTTATGGTAGCTAACAAGCAGCAGCTTTTATAACTTAGTTAGCTTCAATGAAATTTTGTTAACACAAGTTGCTCAATACTGTTCACACCACAGTGTTTCATTATCAAAGGATTCAAAAAGGTTAAGAGTGACAGCATTCATTTGACAGAGATCCTCAATACTTTCAAAGACTTCACTGCAAAATTAAATGACCGATATCCTCAAAAGATCAGTCAAATTTTCTTTTCGCAATATAACCCTTGATGTTTTCACATCAGATTTTACTGGAGAAAGACCAACAGTATGTGAGCTGGTGTTGTTTTAACACAGGTGTGTTAAGGTAACCGTACCATGTAGCGCTGTAGACATCTGCAGGTCCATAAGGCTCTTCTGCTCTGCAGCACTGATCGACTGCTGCTGTGCAGATGTGTTTGCAGGCTTTTCTGCAGCAGATGAAGTCTTCTCCATCTGTGACCTCTCTGTCCGAACAGACAGAGACTGGCTGCAGAGCTGCAGACCGCTCTCTGAAAAGGAGCAGAGGCAGACGGAAGTCAGTGTCCAAATGCAAAGGAAGGGCAGAACTGCTTGAATATGCAGCGATTATATGCAATGATGTCATTAAAGGTACCATGTGCAGCTCCTGACCGCAAATGTCAGAATGAGCTGGATCCTGTACTGTATAAAACTGACAGGCTGGACATGCATGCAACAAGCACAGGGATAAATACTTATTCTATTGAAGGCTTTGAAAACCTTTATACTCAATCATCTTGTAACAGTTAGAAATGGGGTCAACCATGAATGCCAAATTTTAAACTCTAGTTCATTACACATGTATCATATTCTGTATTTGCATTGTTTGCCCTTTTTCCGTTCTCACTAAGACAAACAGGGTGGTGTTCAGTGGCAAAAGGTGATGTCATGTATTTCCTAGTTTAACAAGCTCTGGATCAAAAAGTGATGACAGTTGTGGGTTTGCTTGAATTCTGTCCTGCCTCTGGCACGCAAGATTGATCAAACCAAAATGCACACAGGCCCACGCATACAATGTAATTTAGTAATAAAAAAGTGAATGTAGAGGAAAAACATGCTTGCAACAGTCAAAACAAAAAGGAAAATCAGGATTTAATGAGTATTTTCAATAAAAATAACCAAAAGCTTCAAAGCAGCTGACTGCCAGACCTTTTCTTTTAATGCATGTTATGGTGTGTTAAACTCATCTTCAGGTTCTTGACACAAAACAATAAAGTGATAAAAAATAAATAAACCACAGCTGACTCACTTGGAGAAAGTTTTCTGATCTTATTTGAAACTCCTTGAACACAGAAATCCAACCTCAACCACTGCTTTGAGTGTCTAACAGACACTTTTTTATTGCTCCCACTTATTGTGTTCAGGCCTGTAATTATACTGACATTTGTTACGTGAACAGGAACCACGTCTGGTCAGTGATTCTACATTCCAAAAGAGGCCAGCAACTGACCAGAAACAAGCTCACACACATCTCAGACAATCACCCTGCGTTCATGTGCCAGCCTGCATGAATGCAGGTTATGTAACTCAGAAGGAGCCATGAATCAGCATCAACAGCGAGGTGTTAGTGAAGGCAGGGCGGCTCGCAAAAATAACAAGCGGCCGATTGGTGCAACGTTACTGGTTCCCAAAAAGAAATGAGCTCATTGTTGGTTCACGTCCAAAGCCCCCGCCGCATTTTTCAGGGTCAGAGATAACTTTGGCCTGTCCGATCCTATCAGGATTCTCTTTAAACAGTGTGTGAACACTCCGACCACAGCCCCCCTACTCCAAACTAGATCCTCTAACGTACAGCTGAAACTCTGCATGCATGTGTGTGCATATATATAATTATATACTAAAATAAGATAACATATGATATTAAACGACTGATAAATAAATCAAAAGTTTAAAAGGTCATCTCCAACAAAGTTCACATATTGTTTTATACTTAAAATATTTCATTTTTGAAGGAACCTAGAACAATCATAATGTCCTTACATACCTTAAAGTAAAACATACATTTTTTTCTTTGATGAATAACTATAATAATAAAAAATACATGAATTTCATTCAGACAAAACACTCCTTAATGTATACCTCATACTTATATCAGTGTATATTAAATCATGCAGACACAATTAATCTGGTCTTCTTATCTTTTCCACATCTTATTCAAAAAATAATTACATATATATCCATAATTTCTAATCCCATGCATTTTCATATTTTGTTTTATGCTTTGTAAAACATTACATCATAGGAAAACTGTAAGTGCTCCAACTCTTAATACCTTAGGAAGGTATGTAAGCAAACATTCAAGTACAATAGGAGAAATCAATAATGCAATAATCCATGGAAGAGAAAATTTAAAATAAATCTCAAAATTTGTCCTCCTTCAGCTCTAAATACATGTTGGCCTTTTTTGCCATCCAATACACCTAGCCAAGATACTGTGTATGTGTGTGTCAGTGTGTACATTTTTTGTTGTCTGCCCTTGAAACTATGCTTTCATCGCCTGGAACTATGCTTTGATTGCATAGCAATTGCCAACAAGAACCAATTAAATTTCTGCAACACTTGTGAGTATATGGAATCATAAGCATCCTCAGTGCAGGATGTGGTTAACCTCTCACCTTTGTTTAAGTTCACAGAGTCTGACTGCAGCTTGAGGATGTCCTCAGCGCTTCCATACTTCATGACCGAGTTAATGGATGACAGTGTGCTGACCAGCTGGCTGTTGATAGATCCAAATTGGGACTGGGGCTGACCAAAAGCTTCTGCGAGCTCGGTGTAGTTCTCTGCCAGTAGCATTTGTTGCTCCTGTAGCAGCTTCTGCACCCTCTCTATGTAATGGTCCAGTCCGGTGCCCCCTTGGGCCTGAGCTTGCAGTGGTGCAACCTCAGTCACAACCTTCACAGTCTCTCTGCTGCTGCTTGTGTGAGATTCAGTTGGCTGAGAGGGGCCACATGCTATATTCCTGGTTTTCAAGCCAACCAAGAAGTTCTCATGGATGCTAACAGGACCCACCCCACATTCTTTGGTTTTTGTAGAGCTTGATTTGTCAAGGAATGACTCCACATCAGTGGTGGTTCCAACAGCAATCGAACGCGTCTTTGCTGTTGAGTGAACATCTCGGACAAGTCCTTCCCCAGCAGCGATGGTTCTTGTTTCAGTCACTGCTGTGTTGGTCTGCTTGTCACAACTGACCAGCTCCATATCAGTGAAAGAGTCTGTCAGGATGGTGGTTTTTGTGTTGGTGGATTTGCTTGCAACCTCTACCTCAGTATTGGTCTGCTGAGTAGCTGACTCAGGAGCAGCCATAACACCAAAGTCTACTTTGCAGACATATTCTGGGTCAGTTCCTTGGGACACCAGGGTCTTGATGGGACTAACAATCACATCCACGGAACAATCACCGCAGCCAACTGATCTTGACTCTTTGATCAACTCTGCCATGGGTTTGCAGAGAGCCAAGCTGTCTACTGACTCCTCTGTGTTAATTCCCACCTCACAAACTTTCAGCTCAATGCCTACCTGCCGGTGACAAGTCTCCACCTGTCTCCCTACACACTGGTCAATTACTTCCACACGCTCATGTACCACCCAACGGTCCATAGGGATCTCAGGGCCTGTGGCAATACTCTGCACACTGGGTTGACACGACACTCCTACATTGTGGCTCTGAATAGTTTTAGCTGTATTAGCATTGCTGAATTCCAGATGGTCACCCACTCCCTGGCTGCGCATCTGGACTTTGGCCTCCACGCAGGCGTTGTACATTTCAGGCCTGGTCATCAAACCTTTGTCCGCTTTTTTCCTGTTTGACCCACCGGCTGCTTGAAGCTCCAGCTTAAGCTTTCCCATTTCCATTTCGTGAGTAGTTTCTTTCAGCTGCACCTCCAAGCGGTAGATTTTATCCTTCAGTGCTTCAATGGTCTGCAACTGTAACTCAATCTCTTTCTCAGCTTCAGTAGTCATGCCCAGCATGGCCTCGCTCACACCAACTGAAGCACTGCGCATTTCCTGTCGATCCGTGGATACTCCTGTATCTCTGAAACAATGTTCATTTTTCAACTTCCCTTGAGTGACAGGAAGGTTGTTCATGTTTTCATCAGTAACTGTGCCAATGGATTTTTGATGGGCCTGGTTTAGAGTGAGATTATGTTGCTGAATTTCAGTTATATTGTTGTCATGGGTCTTCTTCTCCAGAGCTTGAACTTCAGCAGCCAGACGTCTGAACTCCTCAAGCCGCTGAGCACTCTGTTCCTGGGCTTCAGGCTCCATGATGTGTAGCTCTGTTTCCTTTTGGATGGGGCCCGGGTTCTCCATTTGGTCGGCACTGCCTACACTGTAGGAGCGCTTGCGGAATCCACCTGGACCTTGATTTTTGGACTGAGCAGCCAATTGTCTTTTTTCCTCCTGAAGAACAGCAATCTTAACCTGTAAGATAGGAATGGTTTTAACTTGCTCCTCTAGCTCTTTCAGCTTCTTAAGAGCCACAACCATCTGCTCCCGAATTTGTTGAAGCTGTAACGGGCTGACATTTGTCACAGGTGTGGCCATGCCAGAGCTCATTGGGCTGTGGCGAATGGAACTGCCCATGGATGGCGGGTAATAGGGGTTATACTCTCCATTGGGGAGGTGACCGTTGATTATAAGAGGCTGATGGACACTGGGGGAGACCTGGCTCGGGGCCATGGAGCCTGAGTAAGAGGACAATGAGCTGCTGGAGCCCATGCCGCCAAAACTGGCCAGACGGCGACGGGGCATTGGAGGATCATTGTGCGGCTGCATGAGCAGACGCTCCTGTTCAAGTCGAAGACGAGTCTCCATGAGGGTTCTCTCCACTTGGGGGTTGTGACGAGGGGCAAACCTAGGTGAAGGAGGTGGCAGGAGCTGTTTATGTTCTGTGATGTTCAAGTAGGATTGTTGCGAGGGGACTTCAAAGGTTGCTCGAGAGAGTGTCGGGGTCAGGGGCGCAGAAACCTGGGGCCTGCAGCTGAAGAAGATTGGGGACTGCTTGCCGTCGCTGTTGGAGGAGGACAGGGAGTCTGTGGAGGTCCATTCAGCCTGAGTGCTGCCCCCGCCAGTGCTGCCCCGAGGCACCGACAAGGGCTTGGTCACTTTGGGCTTCCTCTGGATACTCAGCTTCTTAATGGTGTTGCCCCTCTCAATGTCGTCGACATATTTTAGAAAATCCAGGTCTAGCTGATAACCATAGGGTGTTTCAACATAGTAGGGGGCCACAGAGTCCTTCTCATCTTCTGTGCTGGGGCATGTTTGTCCTTTTTCTGAAACAGAGATCACAAGTACAAACTATTAGTCATGAGTTTCATCCTTTTCCTCAATTAGATATCACAAGACCAAATATTAGTCATGAGTTCTGATGTTTTAGTGTTTTTATAAAATTAAAGCAATGTGCTTCAGTCATTTTGATTCACTGCATGTCTGTAAATGCAAAGGTTAAAAAAAGGTAACTTGTAAAGAGTAATTGGAACATTAAAGATTATTAAGGATATAAAGGATATTAAAGGAATATTAAGCATATATGTCTTAAAAGTGACTTATTTGAATCCCCTGAAACGTCTTGACTGTTAGGCAAAGTGTTAAGTGTTTTCTCGGCCGCTGTCAATCGCCATTATTTGACAGTACAAGTACAAACATGTCTCAAGTTTCTCACCTTACTGCTGGAAAAGCATGAATGATAATTATTTTGGCAAGGGGTAGTTTAAGTCAGCACAAAACTATGTGAGAAAACAACAAGTGGCATAGTATGTTCTAAATACAAACAAATGTTGGAAATCCTTGAATTTTTTTAGATTGTGAAGTTTGAGAGAACTAAAAGGTAAAAGTGCAAAGCTTGTGACAGATAAACAGGCTTTTGCTCTCAGGTCAGTAAGACAGAAAAACAGACAATGTCAATATTTTGTAGTCCAAAATCCATCCCCCGTGTCAACACTTGAGTTCTTGCAAGAACAAATGAACCAACTGAACCGTTCACTATCAAGTTTTAAGGACACAGTTTAAAGACAGAAATAACAGAAAAGCTACACAAGATTTCTCAAGAATGTTTTGTACACTTTGTACAAATCAATCAAAGTTTTTTAAACCAAAGTCCAAACTCCACACATCCAGCTGAAAAGGACTCTATAGAGCCAGACAGCTTTCCAGGCCATTAGGAGACTCCACTACTGTCACACTGTGTTGGCTAAATACAGCGTCTTGTTCTTGGTATGCCTGGAACTCTCACCGACTAAAGCAAACACAGGCTTGAAATAAACAGCCCTGCTCTTCCTTTCCAGTCCATCCAGCTCTGGCCACTTCTCCCGTCAATCCTTTCCATTCAGCTGAAACAGAGGAGGGAATTACAAGGCTAAGCCTGCTGCTAAAACCTTATCGCCTTGTTGTTCAGGCTTCACTCACCTCAGACCAACAGCAGTCTCTCCATTTTTACTTTTTCTTCTTGCCGCCTCCTCTCTGCTGGCTGTTTTAGGAGACGTGATATCACTGTACAATGTTCAGGCTGTTTGAGAACAGAACTGCTGTTTCTTCTCACTCTGTGCACTCTTACTCAATCCTCTCTCCATAAGGGGAAAAAAAGTTCCACTATTGGTGTAAACTAAGCACAGCACTGCTCTGGCCCACTATTGGACAGCTGCCTCGTCCAATCCTGTGAGGCTCTGAGCCCAGCGCTCCCCTACCCAAATAAGAGTCCTGTTATTCAGCAGAGGGGAGGTGAACTCCTCACAATAACAGCCTGTTGTTGAGATGAATAGCTTAGCTACTGTAATTGTCAAACTTTTATATTCTGGTTTACACTTTGGTCAAACTCTGCAGAAGAAACTTTCACCAAATACTGTTACATTGAAGCCAATTTTACCTTTAACAACTATGATTAGGGGCAGTCAATGTGTAAATAAAACTCTTGATAAAACTGAATTTTAAAACTCTCAAAGCTAATTTCTAATATGTCAAGTAATTCATCAATGAAATATTTTGACTTCATTTTTTATAAATATAAGAATATAGTGAAAAATACCAGTTGTAGTTTCCCAGAGCACAAAGTGAGGTCTTCAAATATTTTATTTTATCACACCAAAAGTTCAAATCCTAGAAGTTTTAAATTTCACATAATAAACAATAAATTAAAACAGAAAAAAGCAGAAAATAAACTTAATTTAAAAAGTTCATCATTGTGGATGTTCTGGTTCTGGCTTCTCAAATAGATTAGAAAGAGATTTCCTGCTTTTCTCTTTGGACATTTTGTCTTTTCAGCCTGCTTTTTAACACAAAACAAGACTGAGGGTTGGGGTCATGGGAATAAACAATTAATAGAAAAAATGATGTGCAGCAAATAATTGTTAGTTGCTACCCTAAATGCAATTTATTAAGATTAGAGATGATAACTTTAACATTTACAACTGTATATTTATGCCATTTTGTGCATTAATAAAGCACATTTCCTTTATTTTCAGAGAAAAAACACAAATTTTCAAAGTGCACTTCTTAGATGAAGTGCAGGTTGTGTTTCTCCTGCACTGCCCTGAAATATTCACATCCTGTTTTTTGTCTGGTATAAATAATCTCTCCGAGGCAGCACAGTCACGGTCTTGTGCTGTCTGGTTTTGACGACTCTCCCTGGCACGAGTTACCGAACGCTGACCAGCCATGTCTCTCTCACACACACACACACACAGAGGAGTGACAGGCAGTCCTATGGTACTACAGAGACCCCGAACAGCTGAGCGATGACCTCATCAACACGGGACAACTGAAGGGGTCACGCTCCAGTGACAGGGAGCCAACAGTGACACTGAGAGCCCGGGAGTCTGCTCCACTTATCAACAGCTGTTACATTGTCAATTTGACAGGGATTACACAACAGTTCAACAGCCAGCAGTGTGAGGCAGCTCACTGCTCTGTCCACAATTAATGAAATGGCTCTTTTTTACTGCTGTTAATACCAGGAGGTTGTTATTTGTTGCTGAATGCAAGAAATAACACTTCTCAGTTGTCTTCCACAGTCATCTCAGCCTAAAATCTGTTTGCACAAACAGTGACTGGTGCATTTTTTGCACATGAAGTGATATCCTGTAACCTCCCAAGCAAATTTAGCTCCACCAACATGACTAAACACAGCAAGTATTTAAAGAACCTTAAAGAGGACCTCCGCCTAGATTAAGCATCTCTCTTTACTCGCCTTTGCATTATATGAAAGGGGCAGAAAAATGGGTGCAACATTCGTCATCAAAGTTATAACTTTTCTTTAGAGATTTTCTTTAATCTCAATAGTACAATTACTTTCCAGCAGCTAATTGCCATTAAAAGGTTTGAGCTTGCGGGGTATGGTAATATACAATACACTTGAGCGCAATATATCCTAATACAAATACTATCAGACATTAGGCAACTGAAAAATAAAAGTGCACAGCAACATTTCCTGAACTTTTATTTATTTAATCCCAGAATGTGGTGTTAAAGGCAAATTGATACCATCTTGAACTATTAGAGCTCTGCCTGAAAATGTCGACAAGCTTTTGGTTTGTTAATTATGTTTTCCTCCTTTCTGATGAATTCAGAAACAGTTTGTGTTAAGATGGACCAGCTCATCAGCCTGACAACGGTCCACCTTTAAAGATGTTAGGTTTCAAAAGAAAAAAATAAGCTCCTGGTATGATTATCCCTTATATTAACAAAATGTGACATAATTCCCAGACTACACAGAATAAAGTAGGCAACATGACAACCTATCCTGCACCTGAGATGGCTTTTCTAATGTAAAAATTGGACATTTTTTATATCATTGTAAATACTGTGAATACATTTCTTTAAACAAAAGACCAATCAAACAGCAAATCAACAGACTAATCAATCAGGAGTTAAACTAAAAGAGAGCCAATCGTATCATTAACATGCACTTGAAAACAATGAAGTTCAACAGAAGCTGAGGAAATTGACCAACTGAACCGTGTTTTTACTTACTGAACCAACCATTATGCAAGTGCCAAGAAAAAACCTTAAAAATAGCATTCAAGGTTTGGCACAGAGCTCCCAGCCCTGCTCTGTTTCTCCCTGTTGGAGGATATTAAAATGTTCCAGCCTTATTAGCTAACATTAGCTGTCGATTCACTGCAAAATATTCTGTACCAGTTCAGGAATGTAGCTGTGCAGCCTCACACGCATGTTTCCAGGAGCTCCTTGCTCGTCTTTTACAGATGATTTCCAGGCCAGAGGCTCAAACAGAAACCATGTGCTGACTGCACACAGTTTTCCTTTAAGTTCATTCAAACGTAGTGATTCCCCAAAGAGGCCACAGTCTAATTATTTACACTTGACTTTGAAGCCAAATTCACCAAGATACACTGAGGTGACACCAGTGGGTTGCACATGTTTTTTCACTATTTCCAGTTTAACAGACGTGCTCTGCATAAAATCCCTTTAAATCTGACTCTTTGGGGTTCTCACGACTTCTCTGTACTTGAGCAACAAAGACATTTTGTCTTGCTCTCGGCACTATTATTAATTCATCCAAAAAGCTGCACCAAGAAAAATCTTTTCAGCTACACTCAGCCCCTGAACTCTCTCCCTGTGTTTGCTCTTAAAATATTGTGCTGAACCAACTTTGGCCTTGATGTTAATCTGCAAGCACAAATACACAACCAGGGCTTGGCTTATTTTACACTGGCTCTGTAAAAGTTTAAATTTAGAGCCGACTAAGTCTTTTAACATCCACAGTGGCCTCAGAGACAGAATAAATTAGGCTACTGGTCTCAATTTGTCTGCCAGTTGTTTGTTCTCTTACTGACACACTGAAATCTGTTAGTTTGAAAGCATTGATTAATTAATCATGTACATCTTTTTTTTTATTTTAAGAAAACAAACTACTTACTAATGGTCAAAGTAACTGCAGTAATTCCTGTCAAACATCAGTGATCTGTTTTCACCTCAGCTTGGCTTCAACAAGTTATTAAGCACTGTGCACCAGGTTTGTGTCAAGCTACTTGTTTGTCTGCACGATATAAGAGAAGTTTTATTGAGAGAGCGAGTTTTTGGACCCAGCTTGTTTGGGTTTTGGCCATGTTGTTAACTGAAAGTACTTGTTCTTTGGTCCTTCATCAAAGCACAGAACAACAACAATCTCGATAGTTAATGAAGAAAAAAATGTGTTGGTTACAGTTTGTCAAATATGAAGTTTGTGATACTTTTTATATAACTGTTAATTAAATAAAATACTTTGGGCTCAAGGAAGTTGAAAGCATTGTGTCCCCTTCTCTACCAGCACCGTAAGCAAGCTTCATTTTTTTTTTTTTTAATTTATGCTCTAAGTATCACTATCCCGTTTGTCAACATAGACAAATCAATGAATGAGAGGAGAAACATGTAGTAAACACAGATGATCATATACAAAAAAACGTGGCACCATTGAATGAATTCATGAGTACAAAAAGGATGTTTGTATCAGATCTCAACCCTGTGGGACATCTATAGGACATCTGAATTAAAATGACGGACAGCATTCTCCACCATTTAATAATGACAATTAGTGAGGTGAAGCTGTTCTTGAGGCTTGTTTTGGCCCAACACGTCACTGACACACTTTTTGTTGTTGTTTTCAATGTATATTTCCGTAAAAATTATTGTATCAACAGTAAATGCTGCAAAATTTCATTTGTTACCAGAGATCATCAGTAGATATTTAATTACAACTGCACAAACTTAATGGACAGAGATTTTTATGAAGCTACACCGGTTTACTGCACACAGATGCAGGGTGAAATGATGCAGAGTCGTGCATACACTCAGTGCTTTATACAGAGAGCAAAGCATGATGCAAGTGCCTGGGCGGAGGGGACTCTAGTGAACACACACACACATACACACCACACACACACACACACACACACACACACACACACACACACACAGCCTGGTATTTCCTGGCTCTGCCTCTATACGCCTAATTACTCATAAGAAAAGTAGAGGCAGCGTTTGATCAACACCTCGTACTGCAGCAGCTCTACAGCAGGAACAGCGAGACACATCCGTTCACATAAAAAAACCAGGAAACACAACACACACCCACACACACACAAAAAAAAAAACAAGAAGTACATTAAAGCTGCACATTCCTCGCCTTCTCACAATGAACCCAGGCAGGACAGACGGAGCAGAGCCCCTGACTGTGATCTATTAGTTTCTTCTAGAAACTCACAGGGACATGCCAAACTCTGCTGCCAAATTCAACAACTGAACTCCGTACATGATGATGCAGACTGGAGGAAATGTTCAGGCTTCCTATGCAAGCACTGAGACAGCCTGAAAAATCTTTGTCTATCTTGGCCTTTCTCATAGATGGTCAAGCAAAACAATCAGACATGTTAAAGACACTGTGAATGGGCACGCTACCTTATTTCTACTGAATAGATGTGCAACATGAGAAAAACCATGATTAAAGAAAACCACACAACCATTATGAAATGAAAATAGAATCAACTAGATGTATCATATTATATTTGCTATTTAGTCAGTTACTTAAGATATTTCAGGGTTGTTTTAATTGTTTACATTGAATATGACCAACAATTAGCTGAATGTGGTTAGTAAGTCATGTCTCCCACTGGCATCATTGAGACCTGAACTGATTTTCATGAATGGTGGTCCCTCAACCTCAGACAGCTCATGAAGCCACATGTGAGAAGTGTTAAAACAGACAATGAACCAGCTGCTGGGGAAGAAAAGACTAACACTTAAACACCTCATAAAAGTTTAAACGTGCAACATTTTTTGCTTTGATCCATTATGGACAAAACTAACAATCACCTTTGCTGACGAAGAAGAAGATCTTGACAGAGCTTTGCCATGGACACACATGCTACATGCTTCTGCTAAGGGGCTGTACCTGGGTCAGCTAAATGCTGATGTCTTGCTAACATGCTCATAACATATACCACCTCAAACACACAGGTACCATGTTTACTATATTCATCACTTTGGTTCAAGGTGTTAGCATGCTAACATTTACTTATTAGCACATAACATCAATACAGCTGAGGCTGATGGGATTGACAGTTGCCTAAAACAAACCATAGCACCTAGAGGAAACCCATGCAAGCAAGGGGAGACAAACTCTACAAAGTGAGGTCCCAGGTGGGAATCACACCCAAGTCGCCTGGCTGTGAGGCCACAATGCTAACCAACGAATCACCGGGCTGCCCACACTGTTATTCAAATGACAGACTGAACTGTTTATATTGAACACCACTCATTCAAAAATGAACCATTATAATTCTTTAAAAATAAAATGGTTGAGTTAGTGCACAACAGTGGGACTTTGTGTGCCTCACTACATTGCATCTATTACTTTGACTGTATTGTTCATTCATTCAGTGTTGATGCTAAAATAACATACCGCTCATCCCTGCTGGTTGCGGGAGGCGCCTTTTATTTACTGACAATGAACAGATTAATGCACACTGACATGAAGCTCACTTAAACCAGTTTTACATATTTTCATTTAACACTGTTTTATTCAGTCCTGACGGCTCCAGACACTCAGTATGTTTGCACAACAAACAGTTATCCTGTTTAGTTGTACAAAGACACAGCACCCTGCCCCCTTGGTACACCTTATAAGCTCACAGAACTAACATAAACTCACACAAACACAGAAGGAAAGTGACTAATGTGGCACAACAAGAAACTGAACCACAGGGGTTTCCAAGTGGCAGCTGGGTCTGATACAAAACGACTTCAGCGGGTCTGAATGAGCTGCAGGGAGGGTTCCATCCATCGGCCCGACTCTGACAGCTGCTCTCTGGGTTTTCTGTCCACAGCAGACTGGTGGCATTCAAGCCAGGCCAAAGCCATCTTAGTCTGCTCTGAGCCGTGAGTCAGCCTCTGCAGGGCTTCTACTTTACACAAACCAGGAATTCATTGCACAGGGGCAGACTGTGACTGTGATGTGGCGTTTTCTTTGGGGGTTTTTTTTATGTTGTTTTCTTTACCAGCAGACAAAAACACATGCAAGAATCACATGAATCAATGTCGACAGTTTTCACGCTCGCTTGAGGTGTAGTGAGGTTTGCCTTTTTTGGGAAAGTTTATGTTCATAACGGGAGATGAGAAAACCTTTTCTATTAAAGTTCTGACACAACTAACATAAAAGTCACATGACTGATCAGTTTTTTTGGAGCTGCCTCCATTTTTATCTCAGAAATATCAAGAACAACTGTTTTTGATTCTTCTTTTTCTTCTCTGTAAACAGCCTACACTGTCACCTTCTGACAAAACTACATTTTACCTAATTTAGTTTATTGGCTCCACATCAATTGATGGAAATGTGGCTAATGTGACAACTAAACAGGAAATTGAATTGCAAGTACTGATAAAGTCAGTTCATACAAATAACTTGATGGGATTTTGTGAAAAAAAGATCAGTACAGATTCAGATTCAGCAAGTAGAAATACTCAGAGCAGACAACATTATAGGAGATTTTTAGCCATTTAGTAGGTTATTCATTAGATTAATAACTAGTTTGCAGTCATACAGAGGACATTTTTTTAAAACACAGAAAAAGACAAACGTGAAATTTTAATTTTAATTTTTTTAACTTATTTCAAAAGTTTAAATCATGGACATATTAAAATAGTCAGTTTTGATCAGTGTGAACTGAACTGAAGAGCTAGCTGTTGTTATGTGTGAACCTTGCAAAACATTTCAGCTGCTTCCATCAGTCACATAATCCTCTCACTGGTTCCCCCAGAGCCTCCTCAGTAGACTGGATAATATCATTCCCATGATGCAGCTCTACCTGCACGACTCAACCTTCTACAAGAAGTGACACAATTTTTGTTATTTTCTCGAACCTAGAGTTCTGTAAGAGGCTCAGAAGACAACATATTTTACAGAGTGAGTAGCACTCCAAATAAAAGACTAATAAACTTTAACTGGTCAAGTGCCCCTTTATAACAAACAAATACTCCAAACTTAACAGCTACCCGATCACCAAGTGAATATTGGCCATTTTTTAGCACTTGTGACTCAACTGATGGTTAATTTTCACTGTCTCCATGAAATTCTTTGGGTGCAGCAGGTGACCACATTGGCATGTTAACTGCCAACACTGCAGAGAAGCTATTTTTGCAGTCTGCAGAGGGGAGAGGTTAGCAGTGTGAGTGTAGCATTCCTCAACATTTTTCACATTCTGTAAAAACGGACAAGAAAAGCACTATGTTGGGTCACATCCTTTGAAGTGAATCAACTACCCATGTACAAAACAAAAAAGTTATCAGATCTCAGAGTCGTATACATGCGAGCGTCCTGAAAGCATCTGTCCTACATGCTGTTCATTCCTGGAGGGATTTAACAGGAAGACGCTTCACTCTCTCCTGTTAGTCTGGCCAGGAATGTAAGCCGTCTGCAGGTGTGTGTTCAGAGCTACGCCTCGGCTGACAGCCATTATTTCACACTGAAGCGTGGAAATCTTCTCTGCATGTGTCGGTGTGAATGCACACAAAACTCGGTTTGGCTCAGGAGCCAAAGAGAGGTGTAGAAAAAAATTAGAGAGGAACAAATAAGTTTTTTACAAAATCTGAATCCTTTTTTTTTTGTCCAGCATGAGCTAACGTTTAAAATTCCTGTAAGTTTGAGATGTCTGTGAGAAGGATGTGTGAACAAATACATGCTGCAGAAATTAAAAACAAATGCCCTAAAGGGTTATTTTTTATCTTTCTAGTATTTTAACTGATTTCTGCCACATAAAATTTGAAAGACGCAACTAGGACAAGGCAGTAATTTTTGCTGTCTGTTGACTAAATATGGTCTGGTAGTACATTGTCTTCTGTATACAATTTTAAAAATTAAAGTTTGTATTTATATTAGTAATTCCAAGAAATTAATTGGTTTCACTCAAAGAGTTTTGCCTAATGTGATAAATTGTAGTAAACAACAACAAACAAACTAACTAACCACAAGAAACTAATTTCATACCAAGTCACAAAGGTATAAATATTTAGGTGCTACAGTTGCAAGATGCTACAAAGCTGTAAATGTCATACATATACTGTATATACCAATTTTTTAATGAAACTCATTGATGTTTACTTGCAAATAAATGCTTGAAAAGTAAGTAATTTCTTACCAAAAGCCTGACCTCTGGCTTTTCTATTTTTTCAAGAAAGAAGAGAAAGCTTAATGCTTGAGACAGATGTGCTGACCAGTTAAAATAGAGGCCTGAGACAAGCATGAAACTGGACACCTAATCTACATTTAGCCCCATTGTGTCCTTAAACAGCTGGGCTCATTTTAGCACATACTGTTCATTAAGCCATCACAATTTGATAAAAACTAGCCATGATTAATCCACACACATACACAAACACACACAAAAAACAGGGTGGGCAACATCACTACTTCATGTGCAATAAAAATAACAAAAAGTTGGCATATTTTGAAAAATAATGTGACAAAAGGTTGGTTTACCTGGGCCATTGCCATTCACGTGCATGGTTTGAGCCATGGCTGCAGCTGTGTGCTCTCAGTCCCACCACAAGACCTACTGCGGTCATGCAACTGCCATGCATAAAGTCCAGATTACCATGCAACCTGCAAACTGAGACAAAACACAAAGGAAACATTTACACACAAATCAAGGTAGTTGTAAAGACTCACATGCAGACAGATGAGCAGAATGAGTCTGTATTATCATCCTGGCATGAAACACTGTCCAACAACAATATAACACAAGAAATTTAATCAAAGGAAGGAACGAAACTAACAAACTTAAAGTATAACAGGGAAACGGTCAAAAAACACAACTTTTCCAAAAAGTAAATGACAGATCTCCGCCCGACACTTTCTTCAGTTCCACAACGGCCTTTTTAGTGAAAGTCGAAGCCCACTAAATGTGATCAATGGTGCTGACCTCAGCTTTTTCACAGGTGTGTTTGCATCTGACATTTATGAACATAAGAGGTCCTGTGTGCACTGGCCTGGTCATCATCAATGGATACATTATGAGCCGGAACAAAAGAGCTATTCTCCTCTAATAAAAAAAAAGAGCCAACATGAGGGAAAAGAGTTGACTTCATGGGCTGAAGAGAAGGCTGGTTTGTTAAAATGAGCATCTGGAGGAGTAAAGACACAGGCAAGGTTGGCTCAAATAGACCCAGGCTCCTTTTTAGACACTCTGCTGAGCTCAGACTCTATTTACCAGCAAGACTACTGACCTCAAATCCTCTGCTCAGTTTATCACTGGCACCCAAAGTGAAATCTAGGCCCCCTAGTGGACCTTAAGAGGGCCCTTAAGGGTATTCAGGCATTACAGTTAACTACAAGTAAGATTTTATCCAAATGTGTAAAAAAAAGTAAACGTAATCCTATAATGTACAAATTTAGTTAACAATTAACCTTTTTTTTTGTTTTTTTTTTAAATCTGCAAAATTAGCTGCTCATTTGCACCTTTTCTCTATTCGCCTGTTTTCTGTTTTACTGAACAGATTTTATGGGCTTGTTGATTGTAGCGACTTCACCTAACAAAGAGTCGCTGAGAGGCTGACGCCAGGCCTTTCCCTTTTCTGACGCGCTAATCGAACAAAAACACTGATAAACGAAGAGGTAAGTTTAACTTTTTAGCAACAAAAAAGATTCATCAACTTATGATACCATGCATAAACTCATAATCAAAGTGAACACAGTAATCAAAGAAAATAGCGGTCAACAAAAATTATGGCGACCCTGCTCATCCTCTCTCTCAATCTGGCTACACAGGTGAGCAGGTGGTTATATTAACATATCCCCGCCCATATCCATATGACCTACTTCCCTTGTCAACGTGATCACAAAGAAAACCTAAATAATATCATAAACAATAACAAACACCAACATTTAAATTTAAATATATACACCTAAAAAATACCTAAATTAATTCATGGCTCCTACATTGATGATTTGAGGGCCTCAGGAATCAGTGATTTTTTACATGTTCATTTGTTTAGGGGGTGAATTAGTTCAAACTATGAGAATATTCCAAGGTCATATCTTCAATATACAGTCCTAGAGAGACTGGATTTATTAGTCATTAAGATCTGAGGAAAAAACAAAATGCACTCACTTTATTTGACACAGCTATGTAGCCTAATAAAAAATAATGAAGGTAAATCAGAGTACTTGACCAGGTTGATGCATACAGCCTGTCAATCTATAATATCTATCAGGCAGCCCTGCTCATTGATTTTCAATTGCACACAACAGTCTTGTAGGAAGAGGGTCTTTAAAGAAGGAGTGACTGTCAGGACAAGCGTTACAGCGACTTCTCCTACCTGTGCATGTTGCACAAACCCCTCTAAGAGGCACAACTGACTACACATCAATAGCAATAGTCTCCTGAGGAAACATGTGAAAGGTCACTGTCAGTTTGCAGACGAGCTTACACTCATCTACATCACATGCAGATCCTTGTTTACAGTACACAGCCAAATAAAGCAGTGCAGCTTTGTCACTGAGCTGATGTGTCTAAATGCAAACTGCACGTCATACTCAGGACCTATTATAGATCCGAATGAGAGAGGGAAGAGATATGAAGCAACCATTACAGAGCACTATGGACTAGGTCAACACCCAAATAGATTGTAATCATAGACGCGTCGCTAAAAGTCCCTCCTCTTCTGAGCTACTCTGCCTCACATTTAAAATGAGCTACAGGATATAAAGTCCCAGTTAGTTACTACAATATCCATGCTGATACATAGTATCTGTCTTAAATGACTCTCAGAATCTAGACTCCTTGTACGCAGCTTCACTGGGTCATCTGAGGAGACATCTGCTGATTCAGGATACAAAAAAGGAATTGGACATTCTTTCAGAGCAGGAGCATCAAAAACTATTGAAAGTTTTTATTTTTGACACTTACAGGGAGTAGATAGGCAGATCGGAGCAGAAGAGAAAAGAAAGTCTTTAACTAAAGCAGCATTTAACGTATAAGGTTCATTGAAAATACCGGTGGACAGTTTTCTTTTAAAAAACACAAACAAAAAGTGAGAGATGCTACTGTACGTAATGCATAAATATTTTAGGCAGCACCTTCAAAGAGTCAAGCAGTCTCTGTGCACACATTCACCTGTGAGTGTAATCTGTGAAAATATTTCATGTTGGCCATGTTCTGATGTGCCTGTAAGCTTTTAACCACACATGAACTCAAAGACCCAACATCTACTCAGAATACAAGCTCCTCTTGCCAACTTCATGCAAAAACAGCCTGACCAAAAACAAAAATACTCAAAAAACAAGCACGAGATTGACCAAACATCTCCCAAGTGTCTGCTTCCATGAGCTGCAAGAATGCAAACCTGAAGGAAGGAGGCGGGAAATCCTCAGATATACAGTGAAGCAAAGAAAAGTCATCTTTATCATCACTCATTGAGCCGGTCTGTAAGCAGCTGACAGGCAACAAGACCTGCTGTAAGCTTGTTAGTTCTGTATCTATGGTCTGTGCTATTTTTCTGTATCTAGATTTTATGAAATTTAACTGGAAACCTCGGGCAGCCAAAACATTTTGGTTGAACAAGAAGCATATTTAACTGAAAAAAACAAGAGCATTTTCAATGACAGAGGCTTAAAAATTAACCTGTTTTGTCCAACTAAAATTTAAAGGACGAGTCTGCATTTTTTTTCTCTTTCTCTCCTTATTACAACACAACAACATGGTATACCAGTTACTGATTCACATATTGAGGAATTCACATTTCTACCCACAATTTCAACCAAGCTTTCAGTATTGCCACACTTTAATGGATACCCTTAAGAAAATATGAGCTGTTACTCTGCTGTGTAATAACTTAGTAAAACCGGGTGGATCCACTTGAAAGTAAATCTTTTTCAGACTTCAATGTCACATGCATGAGCTCCAAGTTTAAAAATGAGCACTGAGGCTTATCACATTACATTTCTGGTTCTTTTATCTAACAGATGTCTGAGGACTTAATGCCAGTAAACCATATTTTTAAGGATTTGAATTTTTAAGATCATCGGAGGATTAAGTGAAACATGTATGATTGTAGCCTCTTGAACAGAGCTGCTGCAGGATGTGTAAGTCACAGTCACAGCATGATATGTGCTCACACATTTGTTAGCACTTCTCCTAACATGTTAGCTTTCATCATCATGGAGTTCTGCTAATTTAACAACCTGTTCATGCAGCTTACCTGTAACTCTCATCCTAACCTCCTCCCACAGCACGCAGGTAGCAAACAAGACTGAGTCCGCAAACCCCCGACGATGAGCCTATACCCAGCAGTCCTCTGAGCGAGAGGGATACGTTTCACGGCTAAGATTAGACGACTTCCTCACATGACAGCCAAACGATCTGTGTCCTATAAGAGGAAACAGGCCTTTAGGCTGCTGGGGTAGGAGTGACCCCTCCACTGGGCCTCCAGGTGAAGCGCATGGTTAGGCTAATGTGGTTAACAACCTGCGGTCACTCTTAAGCCGCCGCTGACCTTCATTATGCGGCTGAAAAAAAAAAAAAAAGGCTCCTCTGGCAAACAACAGAACGCAATGGAAAACCCTTTCATCAACATTACATATTAACTAACACAACAGCCTTTTACCACAGTCCTCAGCTGAAGGTGAGGAACGAAACAAGCAGTCACCAAATCAGCAAGTATTCACAGCTTTCAACGTATCAGATGTGTTGCTCGGATGGGAGGAGAGATTTTAGGTAGCATCAGCACAATAGCAAGAACACACATTTAGCAATAAGACAACAGTGAACACAACAAACTAGAGTAGGAGGGCGCTCTGAGATCCTAAGACCTCCACCAAAGCCAACAGTGCACTCCTCTATGCCCTGCAAACTGTATGCACAACCACCACAAATGAAACATCTGGACACATTTGTGAAACAAACAGAATTTCACATGTGGATGAAATAAGAGTGTTATTTGTTGTATGATACATGTGTATTTGCATGTCTATATTCAAACCTCAGCTTGAGGAAAAGTGTTTCTCCTCTTGCAGTGGCAATGTCACAGCCGTACCAGTTCTCCCATGAAACCACTGTTCCCCGTCTAACATGAACAATTGCTTTCTATATGAGGTTTAAGAAACTGCATGTGTGGGCTCCCACAGAGGATTACTGGGACTGGTGAAAGTGGATTGTGAGTCTTTTTTTTTTCTTGGCCATTGTCCTAAGTGCTTTCTCATGGAGGGAACTTTTGGGTCTTCTTGGATCTTCTACTAACCTTCCAAGAGGTTATGTTGTAGACCTGCTCTATGCAAAAAGTGCCCTGTAATAACTTAGTTGTTTCTTGGTTCTATGTAAATGAAACTGAAGTGAATCAACAAATGGACAAAATGCCCCCCAAAAATATTTCATCATTGTCAGCGCTCTATTGTGAGCTGGCAATAAAGTGCAAGTTTAACTGCTTTTTATACAAAAGTCAGACTGGTTCATGAGAGAAATGAAAACCTTCGATCAACTGTGATCTATACAGCCAAGTCTGCTAAGTTTACCTGCAGTTAAAAACACTCAGTTGAATGTCTTTGACTGAATCGTCTGGCTAACAAACTGCTGATAGATGACAAAGCCTTGTTTTAGTCTAAGTTTGCCATCACGTTCTGAACAGTTCTGTTATTTAGCTTCTCATTCAGTGTCATAGCAGTTTTTAGTTCTGGTTTTTAGCATGTTAGAAGTATCGTTCAGTTAGCAGCCACATTAATCTTTCCATGTAGTTTGAACAAAGACAAGATCAAAAAACTCACCATATTTCACTCTTCACTGAACAGAACAGACAGATTTATAAGAGATCTGATCCAAGTAAGTCTGGAGCGTGACATGACTGAACAACAGACATAAAACAGGGCAAAGACGTGAACTGACACAAACCAGAACTACTTGTTTTGTGCCTCCTCGGCTGCAGCATGAATATGAAACACGAGGCACGTATATCTTTCAGAATGTAGAGGTGTGACAGGAGCTGCAGGTTCATGTCAACTGATTTACAGTGACTCAGCTCAGGTTCCTTCTCCACAGGGGGCGTGTGTGTTTGTGTTTTAAAGGCAGAGTACCTAAATTATTTATTGTGATACAAGAAACCCGACAGGCAAGACAAACAAAAAGAGATGCAAACAAACAAGTAATCACACATTAGGTTTCTTTGTTTTTACGCTAAAACAGTGAAAATCACAGAGCCCTGCAAAGAACAGGAAACGCGCCACCAGATAGCTGATTGGTTTCCTATAATTTAGTATTTGTGCCATGTGCCAAAAAGTTCCCATGGATTACTTTATCTCTTACTTAATAAGCCAGCTTTGAGAACAAATAATTGATTAGCAAGCAATTGTAAAAGTAAGTAATTTCTTATAGCAAGCTTAACCTCAACACAGCTCCTCAGTTGTTAGGATTTCCTACTTTGGATGTGAGCAGAGCGAACACTGAACAAAGTGAGCGTCTGATCAGGCAGAAGACAGGGACAAATGAACTAATTTAGCAATAAAAGATGAAATATTAAGTGATTTCCATTGTTTTAGAATAAATTAAAAGAAATCATTCATACTGACAGTTCAATTTACTAATTCAAGGGACTAAATTTTAGCAAACAGTTCCCAATGCCTGCCAGGCTCCACAGAACTTTGAAGACATTTGAATGTTGTTTTGTAAGTCAGTGAAATGTTACAGAGTCTTTCCTTTAACAAAAGATGTATCAAACCCTTCTGGGTGAGTTTGTTGTCATATGACCTCAGACATGTGGTAACAAGGAGAGGGAAATAATTAAAAATAAACACAGCCTTTACAAAGAATGTCTGAGTTCAGGTAAAGCAATGAGAGATTACCGCAAATGCGAAAAAAACAAAACAAAACAAAACAAAAAGAAAGCTTCTCTTACATCTAGATTATAGTTTTTAAAAAAGGTTCATTTCAGCTTAAACCATATAAAAACTTATACTGATTCAGCAGCGAGCTTAAAGCTGCTCTGAAATCAAGGTGAGATCAACGGTGCAAGTTGCTACTTTTTTGGAAACTACTGCATGAAAAAACTAAATAAAGGGAAATCCTGGGTACCGAAAAGTTCAATTATGTCTCTTAAATCAAATTAGAAGAAAAAAAAAAACGACTCCACTATTGACTCATACAATCACTTATATTGCCAAAACATTCATTCAGATCTGAATGCCATGCGACAAGACCCCTCTGTTTACCATATAAAGTGAGCAGCTTAAGAAAAAAACAGATAAGTGTTGACGTGACGTGGTGTGACAGTCCACATTTTCCACTGTGAAAGCTCACGTCTTGTAACTTGTGTCAACTGTTAACAGCATGAGAAGTTAAGAGAGGACTGTAAAGGTTGCAGACCCACTGTGCTGAATATTCAACAGGCTTGTTTTTCCACTAATAAAAGCGAAACACAACAGCTTTAATGGAGGCAAAAGCCTCCAGAGAAACTGGGATGTTTTTATTCAGAGTAACAGAAAGGCCTCAGTAGCATGAAAACACGAACTGTGTGTGTGCAGCAGCATGAAGAGCATTTTATCTCTCTGCGGATCATCAAAATGATTGTGCACAGGTGTCTTTTTCACCCAAACAGAGAAAGACAAGTGAAGCTCCTTGTAACTGCACAGAAAACAGTACATTTTTGTGCTTGTAGGAAAAGACAAGTGCTAATGTGTGATGTGTATGTGTCAGTTGATTGCAGAAAAGGCAGCAGCTACTCGTCCTTTCAGCTCTGCATCTGGCCCTCATTAGGAAATGCCTTTGAAGCTTTGCAGGAGAAGCTGCTGTGTCGACCACTGAGAGGACTCGGGCCGGACGTCTACTGACGTTTACTTCTGTTTGGCAGCGTTAGCCCTGGTACTGACCCCAGCTTGTGCTGTCCAACGGTTCACTTCACTTTCATGTCCTGCGTGAGCCTGCTGAGCTCAACGCTGGGGAGCCGGCCTCAAAGCCTTTCAATTATCCCAGTAAGCAGGGAGGAACTTACAGGAATAAAAAGTGGGATGAAGAGATTTTGTCTTCTGCTTTATGAGTCTACTGTCACAAGGTCAGAGGTAAAAAAGAAAAAATTTCCAACTGCATGGCTTAAAGTAAGGACATTGTATTTTCAAGAGAATGAGGAGGAATTTACTGAGGCAAAATGAAACTTAAATGATGTAAACCTTCTAAACTCTATGTAGCCTGGAAAATGCATGAAAAGTTTGAGGCCATTCATGGATATTATTTGTGGAGGATAAACATGGAGGATGTACATGCTAACGTCACCGTGCAAACATGTTCACAATGATAAGGTGCTGATGTTTAGCATAATGGTTATGTCTATGTTCACTATTGTAATCAGGTGCGTTTGCATGCCAACAGTTGATAATAAGCACAAAACACAAAACCCAGTTGAGGCTGCGAAAGGCATGACATTTATTCTGCAGGCATTTGGCACAGATAGATGCAAAGCCAATGCAGAAGAGCCTTAAGCCTGCATTCTCTTTAATCACCAGCAGGGAGGGACTCTATTAAGTGCAAAGAGACATACAATGTTTCTAAGCTTATGAGAAAATGACCCTCTAACTTTATCCATTACCTCAGTAAACATTTTCCTCATGAGTTTATGGTTTCCAGTCTTCCTCAATGCAGCATGTTGTTAATTTTGTAAATTAAGATCTCATTTAGAGCAGGATGGACAAAAGCAGAGTATGCTTTAGGACACAGCTGCCTTGTATTTGTCAACTAATTATCACAGCGTGTCCTCGGGTTCCAAGTCTGATCCAGTAAGTTTATTTCCATAGCAATGTGTATCCTCTCCAGCTCCAACCCTGATTGCAACAGCCATAATGCCTAGTTTGAGGCTTCAAAATAGTAACTGTAAAACAAACGGGTTTATTTGTTATACAGTCTATGACTTTTGGTCAGAACCACACATGCAAGAAAAATTACAATGTTGATCTGATGATAGCGCTAGAGAAAAGAGTATCATAAAAGTTTTTACTAATTCAACCAGAGGGGGAAAATAGAAGACTGTACTAGCTTTAAATGGCAATTCATCCGTTAGTTGTCAAGAAATTTCATTAAAAACAAGACAAATCAACCTGGTGCCAGAGGCAAAATTGTTAAACCATCAGAGTCAGTAGGCTTCATCCTCTGGGAACTATGACTATCTGTCCTAACTTTCAGCGATTTGTTTTAATATTTTTATATTTATATAATATATTTGTTAAGAATTTCAGGCTCCAGGCTGATTCCAATAGCAATGAAATCAAATATTGATTTGATCTATTAAAAGCTTCTCAGGAACTTATGTTTTTTAGATGCCAATTTCAGCACGAAAATGTGCTGCTGTTCAATTTAACAAGGTGTTTGAGTCAGTTACACTGTCACTCTTACTGAGTAAATAGTTACCATTTAGCTGGTAGTTTCCCCCACACCTCC
The DNA here is from genome assembly GCA_029783645.1 of Ctenochaetus hawaiiensis. NCBI lineage: Eukaryota > Metazoa > Chordata > Actinopteri > Acanthuriformes > Acanthuridae > Ctenochaetus > Ctenochaetus hawaiiensis. Next base: position 8,858,500 of record JAPZDY010000022.1, read on the forward strand.
ACCTCCCCTTAATAAACAAATGACATCCTCTGGAGAAACTCTGATCTTATTCTTCTCTTAAATCTGAGCCAAAAAGCACTGTGCATAAAAATGTTTTTCATTGATGCTAAAACAGCAGACATGTATTTGCAGTAACTAAAGCAATGAGTGAAAAGTGAACAAAACTTCACATCTTGCATTCAAAATGTTGAAAACAAGCACCATACCTTTACAAACAGTGAGCAGCGAGCCTTTCTCTGGTCAAAAAATTAAAATAAACTATTATCTAATAAACCATCAGCTCTCCAAAATCAAAATCTTGACCCAAATGTCGAACGAGTGTTAAACAAGTCTCATGAAACAAGAGCAGTAGGGCAGTCCACAAAGTGAGAGATGAGTCAGCCTTCAGTCAGTCCAGTTGCTGTATAATCACACATCAAGTTATTTCTGGTGATCACTTTCAACTCCCTGCTATTCTCCCTCTGGTGCAGCCGCAGGATAAACATAGCATCTAAGAACTACAAGCGTAAATGATGGAAATGAATAAAATTATATATAAAGGCCCGTTATTATGTTGATTCCTCTGTCTGACCGTTTCTACCCCATTATACCTCCCTCAGTAAACATGTACAGTGTGTATCTAGAAAAAAAATGCTTGTAAAAGGATCAATGTCATTTAAGAATAGGAACAAGTTTGAGAAACAAACCATCTGATTGTGACTCGATTTCTGGAATGAGGAGTGAAAATTACAGAGAAACGAACCTTCTGTGAGAGAAATTCAAACTTAGCTGAGTCAAACTCTGCAGTTTACTAAAAGGCTAAAGCAGGTCACTGATTCAAGAGTTCATGGTCAAAGGTGGTTCAGTCAGAGGCTGAACTGAAAACACACACACATACACACAGCTAATGTTATTGGGGCTACTTCATCTAGGCTAAATATAAAGAAAAAAATCCTGCACTCAATTAATACAAGGCAGGAGGTGAATTTTTTTTCAATTTTTCATTCAGAGAAGATTTGTTTTTTTTTTTAATTGCAACTCATTTCATGCATTTTATCATTTTTTGTAATTTAAGTGCAACTTCAAAATCTCTTTCGTAATTTTTCATTTTAAAGCCAATATAAGAACATCATTGTGCATTAGAAAAGGATATAAACAGGGTTTCCTTTGCATTTGTTTATTTGTAGCAGCCAACAATGTACACCACATAATTTTTTATTTTTGCAGTTTTCCTTCTCTTTCACACACAAACAAATGATGCTCCTGGATCCTGCATTCTATTAAGAAACTATTTTGAGTTACTAAGGTGGGGGGGGCTAACAGCAGCGTTCAGAGGAGAAGACTGCACTTCAGAGAAGTGATTTTGATTGCTGTGCCTCTATTTTAGGATTGTGCTTTATCTTGTTTAACCATTTATCTTGACAGCTGCTCTCCAGAGGCTCAGCTCTCCTCTTATAAGGATTTGCTGCAAACAAAACAGCAAATCTGCATGTTTGACAAGGACCCTTCATCTCTCCTCAGCAGGGTTTGAACAACTGGCAACAACCAGAACTTCAAAGGCTGCAATAAAAAAGTAGGAAAAGACAATAAACCAGTAAAAAAAAAACATCAGCACCTCTCAGTGCGAGCTCTTTAAAGACCTGCTTATGATCGCCCTGGTATATGATTTATCTTGCTGGATGACGGCCTGACGAGGCTGTTGGTGGCATTAAAATCTGGCAGACACACTTCAGCGCTGTGTCCAAATATGATTCACTACTCCAACTTTTGTCTTATTCACCTGCAGCAAAAGAGCCAATTAGCTGCTTCCAGGCACCTTTTTCTGAAAGACCGCGGCTGCAGTTTTTGCCAAGTTCCAAACAGTTGGTCTCACCTTTCAATGGCTTAATGAGATTTAGCCTTCAGCTTGTTTGAATTAATAACACTTAATTTGCAAAATCAAAAGCACAGATGAGGTTCTCAGTGATTTAAGGATCCTTTTTAACCTCTCTGTGCACGTAAACAACCTGAAACTGTATCATTTACTGTGTTTATCTTGTGAGAGATTGCTGGCTGTTCTTTCATTGAGGTAATGATCAATCCTCATCAAGACATCTGAGGACTGTTTCCAACTTTAGTTTGAACCCAGAGACTGTGTGGTACATCATTAATCAGCCTGTTCAGTTCACCGCAACATGAAGTTGCCCTGAGCAGTTATTCAGCTCTGTTCAAGGCACACGTAATCTGCAACACTTTTCTTCTTAACACAGGGACTCCTTCTGTTGACATAAGCGCCCTCTGGAGGAAAAAGATGGCTGAATACCAGAGGAACATGTGGCTTAAAATTTCATACTGTAATGCATGCCTGTTTTTAGCAGAAAACTTCTCCACACATTAACAAGTACATTTTTTTCAAATAAAATATAACTGTAGAATGTTCTAGTTTATCTAAATTTGGCTCTAGTTATGACTGCAGCTATACTGAATTTCCATGCTGACTAATCTGCCTAATAATTTTTTCTTAAATTTATGTTTCCAAATCCAAACCCAAGAGAAAAGACAGCCTGTAATCATAAAAAACAGATAAAAGAAACAAATTCTCACATTTGAAAAGCTGCTTTGGGAATTTTTCAAAAATGAGTTTAGCAAAAAACTTTAATTACAATAGCTGCTGGTTAATTATCTTTCAGTGGACTAAATGATTGATAAATTAGTCACTTAAGCTTGAGTCCAGATGAGATAACAGCTGGAATGTTCAACGTTGCCACCGTCCTAGATACGCACCTGAAAATTACCTCAAACTTCTGACTTCAAAGACATCAAAACCTTTGAAAGGTATGAAGGCACGCTGTATTTTCAGCATCTTCTCTTACCGAGTCAGTTGAATATTTAGAGCAGAATCACAGACATAAAACATCCTCATCGCATTTCATCTCTTTAGTTCTTGTGCCTCCCTTTTCTGCTACAGGATTAATGTGTTCAGTTTGGTTCGGACCACTTTGACCACCATTCCCCACTCTGTGCTGCTGCCCCTCTCTCCTTATCCTCCCTCCACTCCTCCCCCTCTGACCCCCTCCCCCACCCACCTCTCCTGGCCTGCACTTGACCAAGGACAGGCTGGAGCCGCATATTTGTTTAGCTCTTGAGCGGCGTCACTAAAGCTGATGCGGAGGAGGGGAGCCATGGCTTAGTGAACACCACCCACCTCATCGCCCCATGCAGGGCGATGGGGCACCATGCAAACTATGTTCTCTGCAGCTCACCATGTTGAGCAGAGCTGTGATCACAGCAAAGAATGGTTGTGATGTGAGTTTTTCCCTCTGCAAAATAAAGAGATTTCAGCAAAAATGCTTTGGTTCACTGTTTGTCCTCCATCTCTGTGAGTCCTGATTACTTTTAAAAAGATTACACAAGAGTAACAACATGCGCCAACTGTCATCATAATGTACAAGGTCAAAGGGATTTCTCACACCCACATACTCACTCAGCAGCTTCCTTGCTGTTGTGGCTGGACTGAACAGCTGTTCTACTTTAATTATGCCAATAAAGGTTAATTTTTAATGCTGTTATACAGGTTTCTAAAAATTGTTGGTCTAGGTTTTAGTATTAAGATAAGAGTTAGTACACCTCTCAATAATTTTGTCTATTTCAACACCCCCTTAAACTATCACCGCAGGGAAATAAAATCTACTAATTGCAGTAAACTGTGTGTAAACAGGTGTACCTTGTGAATGTGGTGCAGGTGTGAGAATGTTCAGCAGGTCCACAGCTTAACTACATGTTGCACAAGTTTAAAGAACAGTATCCCATTTCCATGCGTGAGCATTGTAAAAGTTTTCTACTTAATGTTGCAGCTGGTAAAGGCGGAGCTGATTTTAGTTACTTTGTAAGAAACTGAAAAGCATAATCTTAAAAAAAAATGTTGCCACTCTTTCTAGTGTTCATCTTAATCTAAAAATGCAACAATCTGGCTTTGAATGAAACCTGTGAGACTCTTCAGATGAAGTCTGCGGCTCCAGTTAGAGACTGTCACTCCTCGAGATTTCACCTCTGTTGTCCACTTTTCAAAGAGGCATTGTGAGAGAAATTCCCCATCTTAAGTGCCTCCATGTTTGCTTTTGTGCCAAGCGAGCCCACTCTGCTGACCTTTTGGAGACGCACCAATGAGATCCACGGCTGCATCCTCTGCTGCCCCGTTTCTCTGACAGCAGCCACACAATGAACAACAAGCTAATTAAACTGATGACAGCATGACGGACGGAAAGAAGCTCCTGTTACCAAAAGACACCGAGCTGAGCCTCAAAAATCACCCAAAAACTCAGACAAACATAACACCTTAAAGAGAAAATAATGGCTCATAGAGTAACAGAGGATAAAGAGTGAAGCAAGTTTAGTGTCAGTTAGATTTGTCTGACTGACAGTTACCCGTCTGTGGTTCTGGCAGCCTGCTGGTCGGACAGATAATGATGTCAGGAATGTTTATGAAGGCGGACAAACCTCGGCTGTGCCGATTAGTGGGCTTTTTGGGGTTTTTTTGTCCATCCCGTCATAAATACTTGAGCTGCTGGACCAGTTATGGCTGTTAATGAGTCACGGGCCGCGCTGCACCGGATTGCTGATGAGGGGGGCAAAGAGCTGGAGGGCCACGCTAATGTACAGAAATGCTGCTCATAATGATCAGACACTGCATAGACATGATGGGAGGGGGAAGCCATTTAAATGAGGGGGACACATCCTTTTGCAGCAAGTTGTCACGCAAGCATGCAGCCTGATATCCTGCCGCCAACTACGCGTCAGTGTTTATCAGGTACGAGCAACCTAATGAACTAAACACAGCTGAGGAAACGCACGTTTCCCTCTGTGTGACGCAGCTGTCAGTGATAAGAAATCAAGCTATAACCCTAACTTCTTTAATTGTTCCACAAATATTTAATGTAAGCTTACAAAGGCCTTTAATATACACACTAGCTGTTTGGAGTCACACTGATATTACACACACAAGACTGACTTTCAGGTCAACAGAGAGATTTACTTCCATCAAATCAGAACTCAGTATCTGTGTGAAAGTATTAGAAGAGTAAAGACTGCATAAAGTAACAAAAAGTGTAACAAAACTGTGGTTAAATTATACTTTTTTTTGTTCCACTATAAAAAAAATTCTGAGGACCCTCCACAGCCTGTTCACTGTTTAAGAAAAATTACAACACTTTTAATAGTTTTGGTGACTGTAAAGCCCTACATAGACAGCAGGAAGTGTCTCTGAAGAGATTAAAGCAACTAGAGAGGCTGCAGAGATGAAGACAGTTTTCAGGGTCACAGCAACTTTGGGAACAGAATTACACCCATGCACACTCTGACTTTCACATTTGCCAAGCTGCTTCCTGGTTAGTTTCCACTCCACCTGGCCAGTATCTTGAAGAACCCATCAGAAAATGATGCAGCATTGTTGACATTTTCTTTTTTTTGCACTCGTTTGGTTCAGCTACAGAGCAGCAGTGTCACAAGAGGAACTGCAGATTTAAAACATGCATTTTTATGTCAAAATAAATAAAACAACACCGATCTCTAATCACAGTAACCATCACAATTGTTCAAACCTCACTTCTGAAAATCAGGGCATGTTTTCATGGAGTTCTCTTTCAAAATCAATCAGCACTCCCTCAAGAGCCAGTTTTTCATCTCTAGAGGCTGCAGTCCCAGCTGTGCCATGCTCCAGGTCCTGGGAACAAAAGATGACCAAGCTTTGGAAAACGACAACCTGCCAGCCTCAGAGGCTTTCAGCCACAGGATGAGCATGAAACAGCCTCCAAAAGATAAGATGTTTTTCTACTGAACCATTAAACTGCTTGGCTTCTGAAAGCAGTGGTATTTATTGATCAAAATCTCATGAGCAATGAGACAAAAAAACAGAGAGCAGCAGCTGACTGTGCGACCAACCGGTGACTGGGGAACTTGTACATACTGTGAGAATCAAGCACATTAAAAACAATCTTGATAAGAGAAGATAAAGAAAAGTTGAATGTTCTTTTAGGGTATTTGATTTTAATAACAAAAATATAGAAACACCATTTCAAAAGTGTAAAATCTGTTATTAAATCAGTCTCTAAAAAAGAATGTTTTAGTGTCTGTGGATTCATCAATGAAGACAAAACTGTCACATCAAGTTCATCTTTTTTGAACTTTATCATGTAAATTCCCTCTGTTTTCCAACAGTAAGTCATCCTGAGAATGATAAATTTGAATGATAAAGAGAGCCACTCAGTCAAAAATTGAGGATGATATCATAACTTATCAGCTATTTAACCCTCTTAAAAAAACAGGGATGGTTTCCATACATTTCAAAATACATCCTGTGAACTCATCCTGTTATTGGCCTAGCTGAGAAACTAACTAAAAATTAACATGTTTGCATTACAAAATGATGTACAACACCAAGAACAAAATCCCAAGAGGAAAATAAGCAGCACAGTACTGCGAAATAGAAGCTCCGAGCAAAGCTGTGGCTTTGCTGTGTTCTCATGTTCCTGGCTCTCTAATGTGTTAGCCATTAGCTCATATGCAACATTAGTTAAGCAACTTGCAAAACGTTGGCCACAATCAAAGGAAATAAAGCCTGTAAAGCTTCACATTTAATGAAAAAATATTACTGCTGACCAGTTTTAACAATGAGACGTGAACTCTGCACACTTTCAGGTGCAACCAAGCTCTTATACTTGAATTGCTATGTAATATCTTCATTTGCTCCTGTTGTTTTTATTGCAGAGTTTATCTTAGAGGGACCTCTGGAGAAAAACATCTAATGTAAATGTAATGTGAGGTATATTCATGTCCATCTGTTGAGCAGCTTGTCTGCAGCTGGTCTTGACGCCGGCTGGCTTTTGTGATCCTCTGAGCGTGCTCTCAGCTGGCCTCATTGTTTATCGTGGCAACGTCACGACTGTACCGCTTAATGTGGTGACATCAGCGGTAAGGCCTGATTAACAGGCTTCAATGTCATTTGTCATCATGCATATGAAGCATACTTATGCTTGATATTTATATCGCTATTACTGTTCAGTTGCTGGGACGCCTTGGGAAGATTAAAAAAAACAAACTGCAGTCATTGAAAGTTTATTTTATTTAAATTCATGTGGCATTCAGTGCAGATGAAAGTGACCTCATCCATAAGATCACAGCAATGGAAATATTAGCAACATGTTCACTCCAGACGGACGCCAACTGGGACGACTGAAGCTCTAAAATCCTCCATTTACTCCTCATCAATTCACAATTTTCCCTCTTCAAAGCTGTTCCTTAAGTTGAAGCACTTGAGTTTTTCCAGAGGCAGCGCCCTTAAAGAGACGAATCAAGGATGGACTCATATGAAAGGGAAAAAAAAAAGACAAGAGAGGAAGGAAGGGAGGGGGGAAGGCAGAGAGTGAGGACTAATCCCATTAGGGTGGCAGCTAAATGATTTGTTCCACTGGGAGAAAAGGAGATACAAAGGTGAGTGCAGGGAAGGAAGGGAGGGAGTCTTTTTTTGGGAGGGAGATGACAGTAACGATGAGGCACAAACCTCCTCCAAAAGGAAACCCTTTTCTTCTTCTGTCCCTGTTAGCAGCCTGGGGCCTCCTCATTGACAGCGCTCAAAGCTATCCACACGCCACTTGAGCCGCAAATTTGAAAGTCTAATTTATTCCCATGAGGGAAGCAACGAGGAAATGTAGAACAAAGACAGAATAGTAGGCAGAGCTGGTGACACAACAAATTAAAACACCACGTTATGACCCACAAAAGATAAATTAAACTTTTTCAAACAAGCCGGAGAGTCATATGATCTGACCTCAGAGCAAACACTAAAAATTAAATGCTGACAAATAAGACAAAAAACTTGTCAAAGAGTTGAGTTTTATAAAAAAAATAAATAAATAAATAAAAAACTGAACGAACAATAAGAGTCTTTTGTTCCCTTCACTTGCAGAAATAGAGGTCAAGCACTCAGTCTTGCATGCACACATGGAAAAAACTGTGTATCAAACACAAACCTCTTGCTCAAACAGATCTCTGTGACGCGTGTCCTTCAACACGGACAGCCTGACACACACACAGGCTGTTTTCTTTCTCTCTCTCTCTCCAAGAATGACAACAAAGAGACTTGTGGCCTTCATAAAGTAAACTTAAACAGCTCCAGGAAGTCGTAAAAACAGCAAATCGATGCTTTGCTCAAAGAGAGGCCAAGTTGCTCCGGGTGAAAAAAAAAGACAACAAAAAGATGATGAAAAATGTAGAAAATGAATATTTATTTTTGCAGCAGAAAGTGCTTGATTTAATTGAACAAAATATTTTATTTCCTTACCATGTTATTTTTTCAAATAAAATTTTGAACTTATTACAGCACAAGATATAATACTGATTTGTAATTCATATTACTGCTTCTTGTTTTTCTCTCTTCAAAATAAGCAACTTAGCAGAAAGGTTTCAAAGAACAAGGCGGTAATGCCGAACATTTTTACTTGTCCATGTGGTTTATATCAAATAAAGAACCAAGCAACAGAAACACTTTTTCCTATAATAAAGAACCAATTCAACCTCCAAAATGATCATAAAGTTAAAGCTACAGCTCTTTAAAACTGCTTCAGCAAAAACATTATAAACTTTACAGAGGTCAAATTTTACTAGAACTACTATGTTTGACTACATTGGATTTGGGTAGATATACCTAATAAACTGCAACCTGAGTGTAAATCAACACTGAAACTATTTGTCAAACAACCAATTATTTCATCAAAAGAAAAGCACTTTTATGCCATTTAGAGGCAGCAATAACATGGGGCTTTTGTCCTCTTTGTGCAATAGTTAGCGGACTATCTTCAGGTTTTAAACCAATGCTGAAGCCAAACGAAACATTTAAAGATATTGCTTGGGGTTCCCTACATAAACTAAATTAAATTAATCTGCAGCAGTTTTTATTAATTGTCATTTTCTAGTTAACATTTAGGAGCCCTGACAAATTCATAAATATCAAAAACTTTTTTTTTTATATAATAACAGTAAGTAGAGTAAGTAAAGGACTTTGGAACTTCATATCTTCACAGATTTTTTTCTGAATCTGCTAAATACTCACTTTTTAGGCAGACTTCTATGTTTGAAAATTAAAAAACAAGGATTCCTAGACGTCGGTGAACAAAGGAAACTATATTAACTATCAGACTAACTAATAACTTCCGCTTCATTCTTTTTATTATCTTGGCCTTGGCTCACGGTCACAGGGTCATAGGCTATGAAAACAGTAGCATGCCTTCATAGGTAGAATGCAACACATTGTATTGTGTTGGCAGTGAAGGGGTAAGGGGGTGAGGAGCGGGGCTGTCTTCCCAGTGGGAGTCATCCTGGATGACAATAGCACTAACATTCCACTGGAAACACTGTGGCATTATGGCTGCGCTCTGTTTCGGTGGAAGTGGGGATACTCTCAGCAACAAAAGGATTAACTCCCAAGGTATTCTGGGAATTTTTAATGTCACCTTTGGGAATGATTTAGGGAAGGGGAGGCAAAAAAAACAGTTCTTTTACTGCTGTCAAACATATTCAGTATCGCTTTTATCGCTCATAAAAACTCATGTTTTGATAGACAAAAATGTTTTTTCAAGCCTGTTTTGACAGCTTTTAAAGAGGGACCAAATATTCTCAGAGCACCAGGTTCCCACACTTTATTAGCTGAAAATATTGCATCTGTTTCAATGTAAGAATTTGCTCTCATAACCTTAAATACTGCATCTTTTTTTTGATATTTTGTACCTTAATTTTCTTTAGTTTTATGTGGTGGGTTACTACGATGTAAAAGTACAGTACTGGAATGACATTTGCTGGGCAATGCAAACAAACATCCATCATTAAATTCAATTATTTATCAAGATTCTTTGAGATTTGGTATTGGTAACTAAAAAACACCAATATCCAGGAGCCTCTTACAGGTGTATGAACAGAATTATGGTTTTAATGGGTGAAGGTCTGGTGGTAGATGATGTACAACACGTATCCTTGGCTTTAGGCTAGACGCTGCTCAATCTATACATTTTTTACAGTGTTAAAGAAATCATCTTTGGCATTTTATTCTATTTTTTTCATTAGAATTTATTTAAACTTAATCCAAGCACAGAGAAGGAGTTTCTGAGCAACATAATATCCATCTTTCAGCTACACTTTACTTCGTGGTGAAGGAAATTTTACTTGATTTGTTAAAATATTGTGGGGGTGCAATTAGCTTAATTTAGAAATGGTATTATTTGGTAACAACTTTGTTAAACAAACCAGCCAAATTGTAGATACCACTAACTTTTCCTTGAGGACCCAAAAGTCAGCAACAAGCTTAAAGGTTTAAAAATTAATATCATCACCCTTACACATTTTTTTCTTTCACAGGGATCATGTTTCTTTTGTGAGCAAGTTAAAACCAGGCTTAAATCACTGTGGTGAGTCTTAATAATGAATTCTAACATCACTAACCGTCTCAGATAAACAGACAGCCCCTATCCAGAAGGTGCAGTCCATGGACAAATATTGACTTGGGTGGTGACCCGAGCTCTGGTATTATTTCAGAGACGCTGGAGGGCAGGAACAATCAGCATTTACCAGTAGAAAGGTTTGGTGGCAGATGTCACTGAATATGCATAACAGCTAGCAAGAGAGGAAGTTAGGGGAGCTGTATCAACAATAAACGACTGATAAACCGACATGTCAAACATGAACTATTACATCTGTGGTCAAAACCTGGCAAGGAAACTTTATATTACCATATCCTGCTTTTGACAAAAATGTTTTGTTTTGTTTTTTATCATAAAATAACTATGCAGGATTTTTAGAATGAAACAGACTGAGACACCACCACATAGCCTACACAACCTTTTAGGAAGGAACTAACCACTGCCATATGAACACAAAACATATTTTTTTCTCATAGATATATAAGAGTTGTAATATTATTATGTAATATTACTTGTTACACAGTATAATTATATCAATTTTTACTCTGTCCATATTTTAAGTACTTTCTACAGAAAACTTATTTCAGTCATTGTTTGCTAACCAGCTAGCTCCACAGAGCTAGATTTAGCTTAACAACTAAAGAGATAAGTAAACAAGCAACAACTTGAATGTTAACCCAGTTACTAAAAGAGCAAACACCACCTAATTTGAATAAACAAAGGAGGCTGACTTTCAACACCTGTGAAACCGGTTGAGTAATAAAACATCTCAAAGGCATGCAGCCATCTTTCTGATCAGTCATTAATTCACAGAGAAATTAGTATGTCACTATGCACCGCATGAAATGATTATTACTCTATCAAAAAGGTGCTCATGACTGCTGGGATGATCATCCATGTTGGGGTTTCTAGTGTTAATTATTTGAAGAGTTAGCAGTCAGCAACAAGTCTTTCTAGTGAATAAAGAGCTACTGCTCTCAATGAAACATGCTAATCAAGTTTTTCATTTTTAAACAATGACGAGAGCTATAATATAATCACCAATAAAAACAATACAACACAATCCCAATTATGTTACTGCCCTAATAAAACATTTACAACATTTTGTCAACAAAGCAATATCCTGACGAGTAATTACCTCTCACAACAGGGCAGAATGTTCTGTCAAAGACATCATGTTTACATTGCAGTTTGTAATTATAAAATACCTCATCCAAACAGACAAGATCAGAACTTGTTTTTACAGGAACATGGACACTGACATACAGCTACATACAAATAACAAAGATGATGAAAGATAAGTAAAAATAAACAGAACTTTTTGTACACACATTGATTAAAGATGGATGTGTACATGTAAATATATATAAAAGCAACACTGACGGACAAAATTTAGTTCTACGTGTAAATGCAGGGAGATGTGAATGAATCCATCTCTCGACTCAGAAGGCAAACATCAAACTGTTGACTTTAAAGTCTAATATAAGCTACACTGTAATGTTTTTAATAGATGAGAAACTGTTTGAAATATTTGGTTTTATCCTGAAAGTACAGCAAGCAAAAGGAAAGCAACCTGCTCAACAGTCCTCAGAAAGGGATCATGGGATTGGCCGGGAACCAGTGGACAGCGTTGCCATGGCGATCTGCCCCTCACTTTGTGGAAACTGAAACCTGAGAGGGTGCAGCGCCATTGTCAAGCTGACTTCATTGCAACATGGTGATGAGGACTAAAGTCACCCAGCCGAACACTGGGGGCATGTAATAACAAAAGCGAATAACTGAACACATGAAAGAACTTTAAGACATAAATCACAATAAAAAACAGCAAATCCTTACATACCAACTCCATCATGTTTGTGTTGATTACACACACTCGTATTTTCTCACTATAATTAAAGTAGGATGTCGAGAAAGGGCCTCCTGCACACACAGCCTCATATTAAAACGCTCCCCATGTGGCATGCTGACAGCAGGCTTTCATGTGCACAGAAGCTTCAACCACAGCAGATAAGATCACTGGTGTCACAAGGGAGTCAATCTCCACTGTAAACAAAGCCTCGCTGACCACAAGAGGAAATAATTTACTGTCGCAGTTCAACAGTTTACCAAGAAACGCCCAACCTTCTTCGGGAAGACGTTTATACACAGAATTAAAGGCATGTGGACACGGGCAGGTTTTATGAAAGACCTCTGACTGGGGGACTGGAGGACCACTTCAGAGTACCATTGTCTTCACCTGCCTCTAGTACTTTCAGACCAGTTTTAACAATTTTTTTGCCATACATGAAGATGACACGAATGCCATCTGTGATAAAACACTGCTAAAATTTGTTATATCACCAGACCAAATTGAAAAAAATCCGCCAAGTGTCCCACTTTAATAACTTCCGAAAAGGTGTGGCTTAACTAATTATCAGTATGCTTGTAAGGAAGAAATTTTCTGACTTGTCTGTATTTATTTTAACCAATCACAATCATTTGTGCAACACTAAGCCCAGGATGTAGTAATGGTGCCCTTCCAACATAGAAATACATGGACAGCAGAGGGGGAGGAGAATGCCAGCTGAAACAGTCAGGCAATAGTAGGCTTATACCTGCAGTATACATCTGGTAAGTCGGTCTAAATATATACTTTTCTTTCACAGCTTGCAGCTACAGCAAATCTGATAGGACATGACCAGTGCTAAACCCAGCAAACACAAAGAGGCCTAACAGTGGTTGTGGTTAAGGTTAGATGTTGCTGACCTGCAATTTTTTGCAGTGTGTTCATCACCACCACACCACTTTTTTCTACCACAAGCAAGTGATTACACCAGTGCAATGCCAAGCAAAACTCCACCACCTGATGCAGTTTGCTCTTAAATACATTCACAGGTGATCATTAAGTGTCAAGAGTTTCTTGCATGTTTATTTCCCTCTCTCTCAACTCATTTCTGGTCACCTCTCTGCTGTTCACCTTGGAATATATGAGTATCTATAAAAAGTTTATATACTGCACAGAACTGTTTTATCAGATTTACAGTGGCCTGAATCGGGTTAGCTAGTTTTTGTTCATCTGTGATGATTTTAGCTGCCCTCAGACACCACTGACACTGTGGGAATATTAGCATGCTAACATTAGCATTCTTACAATCACATTTAGCCCCAAGCACCACTGTACCAGAGTAATGCCACATACAACTGCCAGCATGGCTGCAGACTGTTACTACTGTTAAAATTACATCAAAAACTACTGACTACTGACAACCAGAGGAGTTCTTGTTTTTGAAGGTTTAGCAAGTATTTAAAATATTATTAAAATTGCAATATTGCCAAGTGTAAAATCTGTCCAAATAATCTGAATGAGTAAGTGATGTCAGCCACTGTATTTTGTTAAAAGAGCCTCAATGTGTTAATTTTAACACAGCTGCACATAACAGCCGAAGAAGTAAAGCCCCAACCGGTTTGAGGTCAGAGGGACTGGATATTCATTGGGAATGTGTAGAGCAGCAGCTGTAGACACAACAGACGCCCCTCACCCATAAAACCCTGACTAGACCCTAAGCCAGTTCACACCATCTAACAGACATGAACCAGGCAGCTCCTGCTCATCAGTATTGCTCCTGAAAACCAGCTAACAGATCAACACTTACAGCAACAAAGTTTAATGTTCAATTTTACAAACGTACAAAATCAAGTTTCAAGACATTAATGTTTACAGCGGATGATGTCATGAAATACAATGTAATGTTTATTACAGTGCATTTTTCTGTGTTCTCTGGATGTTTGCAGTAATGTTTTGCACGAAGATTTAAGGTAAATGCTGCATTCAGTGGCAGCACAGAGCATGCAAACTATGAATACAACAAAAATGTAATATTGTGAATCGAAATATGCCGCCCAAAAAACAACTGTGGAGAACATCCACAGGAAACAATGCAACAGTTGTATCAGCAACTCCAAAACGCACTTTGCACTCACCTTCCTCAGGTTTTAGAAGTCTCAAAGTTACTTGGTGAATGCATTTCCATCAGCTGAAACTCACGGACAGCTCCCAGTACAACCAGAGAAGGAACGAACCAGATAGAAATGAAGGATTAACACGGAGACGTCACCCGGCGCTGTCTCACATGAGCCAATCACAACACAGCTGCTCAGACACCAAACACACACACACACATTGTAACCTGACAATACCAGCCAGTGAGGAAGACCGTAATATGAGCAGCCTGGTGACTAGCAGGCCGAGGCTCTGGGGTCCTCTCAGCCGTTAACAGTGGCATCCCTGGCAGGAGACCAATGCAACATGCTCTTTCTGAGGTTGCAGAGGGTAATCATTATAAATTAACTTGATAATTGTTTTCTCTGTTAATCTATTGATCAATAAAACATTGCAATCAAATCAAACCTGTAAAAAAACTTCAATTTGTGCTCAAAAACTACTTAATCAATTGTAAAAAAAAAAAAAAAAAAAAAAGTGTCTATTTTTGACTGTTTACATTGTTTTAATCTGACGTAAAATCCTATCAGGCAAAATTTTGATTTGTGATACTGGGCTATAATTAACTAACTTAAACACTGAGAAAAAGATATAAGATGACTTTTTAAAAATACTTTAACATTTTGGGAAAAACACAGCATGCAGTGATTTCCTGGAGGCTTCTTGTTGCAGTGGAGTTGTCATGTTCGGAACCATTATGCCTGTACGGAAACCAAAATATAAGTAATGAAGTGGTAAAGATCACCTGTATTTAGTTTTGTGTTTGGTTTATATAAAAAAAACAACTGTTTCCACAATATGCACTGGAACCATTGAAGAAACTGTAAAATAAATTAAGCACTTTGTCGTTTTTAGATCTTACATGGCTGGACATCAAAAAAAAACATGAACATGGTATGAACATGTCCAATTAAACTGTATTATCATGAATTTTAAAATTTACAGGTATAAAATTACAGCTGCCCGCAACCTCTTTCCTGCGAAGAAGCAAATTACAAGCTCTTCAAAGGCACCTTTTTATCCCAGAGAGGGTAAGCTGCTAAGAGGAGAGGTTTTAAATGCAGGTCTCTGTTAATTAAAGACACCACAGAGGCAGCTACTTACAGCTCAAATGTTACACACACTTGCATCCACTAAAGGGGCCGAATCAAACAGTCAAATTTTCAAGCCAACAGCAGCCAGTGAGTGCTCTTTCCAAAGAAATCTGGACTCAACTATTAATTTCCTATCATCTCTTACATCTTTTGAGCCTTCTGACTGACAGCAGCTTGGGCAGGTTACAGTGAGAATAAACAAGTTATGCAAGAATAAACTACAAAAAACTTTCTCAGTAACTAAAATTGGGAAACCAAATTCAAAAGCAGTCAAATGCACCCTTGTTTGATTCAATACCTGCTGCGGCCCTTCTTGATCTGGTATGACTAGAAGCTTACTGTGGCTAATGTTAGCCGACTCTTGGCAAAAATTATTATGCAACTGTTCAGAAATAACTGACTCAGTTTAAGCTGGTAAAAGCTTGTTTATAATATAATATAAAATATAACCTCACTGTTTAAACCACCACTGCACTGAAAGTTTTAGCTAACAGAACTAAAAAAAGAACAAAATTTTCACTAAGTCTGGGCCTTTGGAGAAAATAAACCACACTTTCAGTAAACAAGGTTGGCGTGCCACTTGTTTACAGCTGGTTAGCTCTCCTGATGAGGCTTGAGCTGTGGCTAAGTTGAGTGAGACTGCCCAGACAGCCTTCTTGTGAATTGCTTCGACTTGACAGGCGAAGTCTGTGCATGCCTGCATAGCTGTGGGATTATCACAGTATCAATTGAGTCCCGAATTCCCTTTGCACCTGCCTTGTCCTGCTTAACATACAAGAAACGGGCGGGATTTTTCACTCCTCCCTTTGTCAGACGACTTGTCTTTCATTCACAAGTAGTGAAGGGATAATGACAAAGTAAAGGTGAGCTGCTTCTGCAAACTGACACTTCCTTCTCACACAAGCAGCCGTGGAAGATATGGGAATGTAAGCGCTGAGAGGTTTGCAGATCTCTATGATTTCTGCAGCACTTCAGATCCACAGAGGTTGCTCAGTGTATGCAGACAGAGAGAGCTGCAAGAAGAAGATCTGTAGCTATTGAGATGATACTCTGACTCCCATGACCTGATGCAGCTGGTCCATGATTCTAACTTGGTGCATTATACAGCTGTTTATCAGTTCTGTGTTTTATGTTCATGTAAAAGTCATTCAATAATGTCAAAAACCTTAAAAAACAGTCAGAAAGAGTTATATTCTTTGAAATGTATTCACTATATAGTAAAACAACTCCATGACTACATGTTCAATCCCTCACACACAAAACAGAATTATCTACACTTGCTTTGATCATTGTAACTAAAGAACATTATCATTCAAATAAAATGTGGCTTTTCATGGTTTATAAGGGTTTCTGGAAAACAATGGAGGTCTTTTAGGGTATTTACTGTTTAAATTAAATCTGATTTAATCTTAGATTAAATCTGTTCATGCACAGGTTACTCAGTAAAACCACAAATCTAGGAGGAAAAAAAACACACCATCATTTTAGGGCCTGTTTGGAGCAAAACACACAGCAAATCATAATCATCCCTGAAGAACTGTATTTAGTGACTTGGCCCAACCCTCAGTGAGCTTCCACTTCCACACTTGGAGCAAGTTTTTGTTTGGTCATCTTAACGGCAAAAAGGTTACAAGTAAATTATTGTTACTGTGATGACTCATCTGCAGTATGGTGGCAGATATAAATGCTAATGCATTTTACAGGCTGCATTTATTATGCTTTAAACTATGCTTAAAAACACTTTAAAGCAAGTGAAATTGTGGTAGACCGATCTGTATTTTCTCTAGGGGCATGGGTGGGCTGCAAAAGATAGTTGAGTGTGTATGGGTTTCCCGCATCAACATACTGTTTTCCTGCCAATCATACCTATTGCGGTCAAATCTCAAAATCAATTACAGCAAGCCTCTTCAGGCAGAGGTTTTTTACTTAGGGGCATCTTTTCGTAATAAATGTATTTCACTGTTTATGAAAAGTAGGTGATAATATCTACCTATTATCCAAGCAGCTAAACTGGTTTTAAAAAGGGATCAGGTCAAGAAACGTTGGGGAAGGGGCTCGTGAGAAATGAACAGAAATTCAGTGGACAGAGCAGAAAAGAAAAATCCTTAGTTCACAACTCTCATTTGAACAAAATTAATTAGCAAAAGGCAAATGTCAGTGAATCCCAATGTGATCATCTCTGAATTAAAGAGCGCATGATGACTGAGAGGAGGCATGAATGAAAGAAAGGGATTAACATACCAGAAAACAAAACATCTTTGTGAAACACACTTCAAGGTTTACCCCGGGTTAATCCCAGCTACACAGAGAAAAAACTGAGCTCATTTATGTTCACCGCAACAATTTTCCTCCCAACAGAATTCTCACACACGTTGCAGCACGTAGAGCTGAATTATCGAACAATTCTCCGCATGGGTAAAAAGACAAGACAGACAAAAGCCTATCTAGGTCACAAGGAGGGAACGTTTCAGTCAAGAACAAGGTTTGCTACTGTTCACATCTAAATGTACCGAGTGTTTTAAAGACATTTCTTTCACAGTGTGACCTTTAAACTGGGATAAAGTCTTTTTGGGCCTTAGCATCACGTGACCTGTCATTAAACAGTTTGATCGCTATGCCAGATTGGCTTCAAAGCCTGATGCACTTCCAAGGGGCTTGGTCTAGTCTGCCTGATCCAAAAAGAAGAAGACACAGTCTGTTTTTGATTTTGTCATCATTGCTGCACTACTTGCATATGTAAAGTGTGCAATTCAGGTACTAGAGGTTTCTTGATACGCTTCTGTAAATACTTAAAAAATGTCTCATACTGTTTTAGAATAATGAAGTGTATATTGACAAGACATTTCAGTCATAAAAAGGTGCAGGACTAAAACAGTTATCTTCACTTGAAGTTTCATCGTCCATGAAGAGCTCAACTTCTGTGCCTGCTGCAGGCGTGCTGAACGTCATCATGGCTGCAGCCTGTGCTGCGGGGGGCTTTGCCTTTAAGCTGTCAAACACTGTACAGTCTTGAGCTTTGCATTTCGCATGACATATTACTGCAACAAGTGTTGTCCGTATTGAATTTAATAAAATGCTTTAATCACTCTCGGCTCACCATTGGCCTGATTTACTGTGACTTGAACAAGCTGCAGGGGAGTTTTGCACACAAATGTGTTTGTTTGATTTTTTATGCCTTGATGAAAGTTAGTGCTGCGCCAGCTGGCAAGTTTTCTACTCCTTTTGCAGCTCTGTACACAACCTCAGCAGATGCTCCTGATGGGAGACTTCAGCTCTGCAGGCCTTGAAGGCAAAAAGGGGTTATCAAGTTTACCATCAGCAAGACCTCCTTCCTCTCATCAAGTTACTCTGAGACAAAAAAGGGAGCAGCAGAGCAATTTAACAAGGCAGAGTGAGAGTTAGATGGTCTAAACTGCACAATTGTAATCAGTCACACGGTTTTAAACTATTAACTTAAATAATCTTTCAGAGCCATTCCTCTTGGCTCAAACAATCTTAAAAACCATCTAATGTTTCACTTTAGTTTTTTTATTTTTTTTTTTATTTTATTTTTTTTTACTTAAATACACTAATTTCATTTACTGCAGAGAGTCAAAAGCGAGGATTAATACCACACTCATATCTGCGTGTCTGTATGCTGACATGATGCCACAGCCAGCACTGAACACCAGACTCTGTCCAATTCTGTCCAGACAAAATGTGCCCAACCATCTTCAGACTACTTTGTTCTTAAGAAAGATAAATTATATTGATATAACATGGACTTGCTTGCTTGTCAACAACATCTCACATCCTTTCAAGTAATATTGATCAGGTGAACAGTTCAGTACATTGGAGGTCATGTCTATTCGAGGCACTGGACCCAAATCAGCAACAGATTCTTCTTAAGTAACAATGTGCAATGAAAAACATTCACATGGTAATATTTACACACTGACAGGACTGAAAAAACATCTTACATCCATATTCCACACTGTAACTCAAACATATTTTTAATACACCTCAGCACAGTCTACATATTTGTGATCAACAAGTGCATGAAAAAGCCAAACCCATCAACACAAAAGTCTCCCATGCCTCTTAGGCCATCTTAACCTTTTTAAGCCTCTCAGCGCTGATTTAGGAGGATTTTCGAGCAGTTCGGCCAGAGCTTTGATCGCTCCAATAATGACTTCCGAGCAAATTTGCAAACAATGTGGTGCTGGCCTGGCAGCTGCCCCAGGGCCCTGGAAATCTTTTAGGAGGATTCCCTGAAGCTTGACTTTTCTTTTTGTTGATGTTGTTGTTGTTTTTTGTTTCTTGTTTTTCTTACACACTACAAATACTCAGTTTAAAATATGCTGTGCTGGCCATTCAATTTTGAATCTTATTTCTAACTAAATAAAGCGTCTTTTA
>JAPZDY010000022.1:8887826-8903102 GCA_029783645.1 Ctenochaetus hawaiiensis
AAATACATTTATATTTAAATTTATAGGAACCCAACAACTGAGAGCAATTCCCACATAAGCAAGCACTTGGCGACAGTGGCGAGGAAAAACTTCCTTTTAACAGAATAGAATAGAATAGAATAGAATAGAATGGAGTGTCTATATGTAGTTTACAATTGAGTATTTATCAAATAGGATTAGGATTTATCCCAACTTGTTTGGAATCAAGTTGTACTTAAACAGACGAGTACGACACAGAGAAATATGATTTATCAGACTTTGGATACAGATGTTTCTGAAATAGGATCATTTCATCATTAGTTTTGGTCTTTTTCAGAATAAGAATAATGTAGCTTATCACTGGATTTAACCTTTATGAACATCATCAACCCTATGTGTGTGTAAGTTGTTCTAAACCCCAAACTTAAGTTGCATTTTTTTAGAACCATTAAAAAACACCTTTCTTTTTTTCATTTACATTAAGGTAATACTTTGAACCACACTCACTGGAGAATACTGTAAAAAGAGTTTGTTCTGTGTTACTTGCTACATGAAACCTTACTGAAGAAAGTGTCACAATATTGTGTCTTCACTTCCACATCCTTCCAGTGTGTGCAAGAGCCAAACTCAATGTTGTCACTTTTTAAAAAAGGTGGAAAGTGCCTCACTTTAACATGTATGAGTAGAGGTAGGTTCTCCTACACACTTTGTAGGGTGCAGTCTGCAACTTCACCACTCAAGACACTAAATCCTACAAACTGGGCCTTTTGTAAACTCTGTAGACTCTGTGAGGCATTCTTCTGAAATTTAATGTTGTACATTTATAAAAAGTTCTGCTTGTTGCATTTGTTCTTCCTGTTCTTGCTGGACATGAAGAGTTCTCTCTCTAATTCAATTTAAATGTAAGTGACTGGGGACAAGAGTTTGTCTGAGGTTAATCTGAGTCCTCAGCAGTCTGAGTTATTTTCATCTAGTGTGTATCTTTCAGATATGCTGTCTTTGTAGTCTGAAATGCTGTTTTGTCTTTTTTTTTCTTGTGCTGAGCTGCAGAGGGGGGATACTTGCACAAAGAGGGTATTATTTACCAGACAGACTAACTTTGGAAGATATTCAATGATTTGTAGACACTGGAAAACATTTTTCCATAACATGAGGACTGTAACTTCAGATGCACAGTTGGAAGTGGTGTCTTGATCAACAGCTTTTTTTACAGGTCGATAAACAACCAAGGAGACAGAGCTCTTGATGCAAGGGATGTGGTTTGCATAAGCTACTGTTAGTTTTAGATACACTTTAAATCCACGTTTACATTTAAAATGATTATTAGAGCACGAAAGAACGAAGAGCACATTTCCCATCTAGATTATATAACTTAAATTGATAGTGAACAAAGTTACCTTTTTAATTCTGTGGTTTTTTGACATTAAAAACACAAACCTGCCCCTCTTCCACACAGCTGCGGCTGCTGTATGAAGGCAACCCCATGGCCTACATCATGGAGCAGGCAGGCGGTATGGCCTCCACCGGCTTGGAGGACATCCTGGACATCCAGCCGGACAGCATCCACCAGCGGGCCCCCGTGGCTATGGGTTCCCCCAAGGACGTGTTGGAGTTCATCGCCATCTGCAAGAAACACGCGAAGAAGTGAGGCCTCGCCGTCTCAATCAAAACCCTCACTGTCCAGAAAAAACCTCGTATCTCCAACCTGTCTGCTTTCACAGGACTGAGGAAGTCGGCCTCATTTTGAGCTTGACGTAATTGTATTTTTCATAATGTCTTGTGAAGTTGGAAATGTTTATTTTAAACCCAAAGATGTCAGGCGAATTTTCTCAGTTAAAAGCACAAGAATGTCCAGAGTTGGAGTTGCCAGGTTTTCATGTCATTCGAGCAATATTCCTGTTTTATTTGAAGAAAGCTGACAGATTTAAGAAAGAAGGTGCTTCAGTGGAAACAAAGAACTGTGGCTCATCAGCTCATTAACACGCACAAATGCACACATTCCTCAAAAAACTACCAAAGACCAAATTTGTGCCAAAAAACAAAGACATGCACTTGAATAAATAAATCATGAAGACTGTCTCACTTTACCTCCAGCTGTGCCTTGATTAGAATAAGCAAACATTCTAGATGTGTGAAGGACCAAATGCAAACCTCTGTGCAACAAAACCTGATGCCTTAATCATGTGAACGACTGCTGTTTGGAACAATGAAGTCTCTCAATAAATGAAATGGAGTCTGTGAAGACAAAATTAGCGTTTATTTTTCCATTTTAAAATATGTTTGCATAAAGTCTTTTAAAACTCATCTTTTCACTTGTGTGTATTTATTAAGTATTATCTGTTGGACATTTTTATGACAGCATGAAAAGGATGGAAAAGCAATCTTAGTACAACTTCCACACCAAAGAGTCAAGACGCTGTGTGCAACACAACCCAGTGTGATAGCATGCTAATGACATACTGACATGTTCACGTGAAAACAGTACGATGACAATAAACTCAATGTTTTACCTCATCAATTTTGATAATTTTTTCATATAAGTTGGGACAAGAGCAACAATGAGGGCAAAGTTGTGTCTAAATACACCTTTCTGGAACATTTTATTGGTAAACTGGTTCACTGGTAACAGGGGATCGTGTGACTGGCATCCTTAAAGGGCTCAGTCATTCACAAGCAATGGTGGGGAAACACTTTGTGAAACACATGATTGTATAAAGGAGATTACTACATGAGCTCAGCAACACTTGGTGAAACTGTCATTAAACACAGTTTGTTTGCATTCTGTTTTATCACATTTTAGACACAGTCTTAACTTTTTGTGGATGAGGGTCAAATTTTACATAAAGCATTTCAAGAAACATGCAGCCTTTTACGTTTGTTGATAGAATAATTAAATTTAAAAATAAAATGAAATGTATTCATTGTCTTTAAGAAATTTTGAAAAATTGGACGATGATCTGTCTACAAAGGTTATGAGATACTTTATCCAGAGGAGCTGACCTTTAAGCTAAAGGTCCCAGAGCCCTAATGACATTTAAGCCCACTTGAGCTGCTGTTGTGCTGAAACCTGCATGCTGTCTGCTTCTGCTCTCTTAATGTTAATTTCACCTCTCCTGCATTAGAGAGGACTGTAAAGTGTCTGGTAGCTCAAAAACATAAAACATTGAATTAGAACTCCCGTCTCATTAAATCATAGCATTTGTTTTGAGGTCGTAACAGGTCAAATAAAGCAATGTGAATGAATATATTACGGGATTGTATGTAAATGCATGCACAGTTTGTATTTAATCAAAATTTACTTTTACCATCTAAAAAACTTCCCAAAGGATGTCTCTTCACCTCAGTCAGTGTATGATTTTTTAATCTCCCTTCGTTTTTTACCACATGAACTGGGATTTATGGAGAGTTGTTCCTCTATTATACAACACGAGTCTGTTCTAAGGTTCATGTGCAAACAAATGTGGTTAAAATATTGAGGATTTACCTCAGAGCTCTCCTGTTACTCAAGCTTTGAGTCACTGCTGTCGAACATGTTGCAAACTTTTTCACTAAATGAGTAACACTGCCCATTTTGTGCAGGATTAAACTGTGCCAGTCTCTATAGCTGACACCTGACACCCCCTCAACCTTCTCCAAATACATACACACATATTCACTCACACACACACACTCGTCCTCTTCCACTCGGCTGCTCTCACAAATAGATCCCCTGGCTTGCCCTCATGGCTCTCGGTATGAAAAGGACTCTGCTGGTAACGAGGTCGCTCACTTGCTGTCCGTCCTCGGCTCGATCTGCCGCACACCGGGAGGGACAGAAGGACCAGAACCCAGCATGTCGGACCAGTCGGTGTTTGACACGGACGTATGGACCCTGACCCGTTTCGTCATAGAGACGGGCCGCCAGGCTAAGGGGGCGACCGGTGAGCTGACCCAGCTCATCAACGCTATTCTGACCTCCATCAAAGCCATTTCCTCTGCTGTACGTAAGGCAGGCCTGGCCCACCTGTAAGTACTGAGAGAATGAAGGAGGCTTATGTGGAACTAATGAGATAGTCTAAAAAAAAGAAGAAGAAAAGAAATGAAAATGTAATAATACCATATTTTTGTACAACTTGTGTTGTTTGCATCCCTGGACAAAGAGGTCAGAGGTCAAAGTCAGCTGCAGAACAGTCGTCACAAAGTTGGTAGCAAATCAGTGTCTTTTTAAAGCCGACTGTTTGACATTTCCCTTCAACCCTGCAGCTGCTTTAGCTGCCAAGAGTGATCCAAATGTTGAGGCTGTGCTGCTACTTGAGGATTTAAAACTTGTCTGATTGCAGCTCACAACCACAGAGGCAGAGCGAGTAGTGCTGATATGATTGGCTGTTTCGTGCTGCTGTATTGTAAATGTAGACAGGCAGCTTTGTGTGATTTTAGGTGCATTTCAACATTATAATCTGGACGTAGTAAAAAGATTGTGCAGTCTTTTCAATGTCTTGTCAAGCAGGAGATAACTCGGTAAATTGAGATTGCACAATATTCTGGTGACACAATAGCAAGTTTTTAAAGGGAGTTGTCACAGGTGAGAGGTTAGTGTTCTGCAGTGTTATGTGAAGTAACTGAGAGGTTAACGAAGGTCAATTTCTGACTGCGAGTCAAGTCTTTTTAGAAACTGTGCAGTGTTTTACTATATTGTCCTTCACAATCTGGGAGGACTTATAGCTGCCCTGTAACTGCATTATAGTGTATAATGAACATTTTATTTAATGCTTATACATTTTACATAGATGCTAAATGGAAGGACTTGAGGTAAAGCGTTGTACCAAAAATGTTCCACACTGAATTCCTGTCAAATCATGAGGAAATGAATCAGTATCCAGTGAATTTCACACTTGATGAAGTTATGTAACCAAACACAAATCTTCATTGTTTGAAACTCAACGAGGTTAAGCTCGGCTGCTCATTGGTCCATTCAGGCAGGGCTTGGCGGGCTCAGTGAACGTGACGGGGGATGATGTGAAGAAGCTGGATGTGCTGTCTAATGACCTAATGATCAACATGCTGCAGGCCTCCTACAGCACCTGCTGCATGGTGTCTGAGGAGAACAAGGAGATCATCATCACTCCCAAAGACAAGAGGGTGAGTGTTCTCGGATGGATACTAGGTTTTTTCCACATTTTTAACGGCATTAGTTCGAAATCTTGTGTAGGAATACACCTGCCCCACAATTAACAAGTTGATTAAATCAGGGCTCCCCAAACTTTCCCATGTCAAAGACCCTAAATAACATTAACATTAGCTTGTGCCAAGGAGATACCCATTTGCAAGATGCAAAACCCACTGGCAATACTAAAATGTATGCTGACACGCTAACTATTACTTGTTTTTACTTGGGTAGTTCTTTGGTTTTTTTTAGCTAATTGGCTAAAGAACAGTAACACAGCAGCTTCATGGCAAAAGCTGACAACACCAAGCCAACACTTATAACCTTATGACTGTTGTGCAAGTGTAAGGATGAAAAATTAGTAACATATGGGTATCTATAGGATAACATGGAATGTTTGTGTATGATAAGTGATTGACAGGAGTTTGGTCAGAAAAAACAAGAAAACTGAAGTTAAACAGTCCAAATAGGCTTTAATTCCCTAAGTTCTGCCTCAACATGTGACCACACTGTCCTCTTCTATCTGTTAATTAATATTAATTAATATTGCATATTGCATGAAACTCTTGGCTGTAAGATGACCCATAAATTATTCAGAACTGACTAACAAATAAGTATCAGATATACAACCACAGTAAACAACTGAATGCCGCTAACATATTATCATACTGGCAGTTTAAGGTTTTTTTGTCTCTCCAGTTTTCTCTTTGTATAGCCTGTTAGTGACAAGATGTGAAATAAATGTTTGAAATAAAGGAGCATACAAATTTGGGACTGCCTCTTTAAAAGAAAAACATGTTAATATGAAATTATTTTTATTAATTGTTTATTTACTGTTTGTTTTAAAAAATATAGTGGGACAAAATTCAGGCTTTAATCCAATATGACAGGTTATTTTGTTTGCTTGTTTTGTAACTCCTTGGATTTTACTCTGTCACAGGGAAAGTACGTGGTCTGTTTTGACCCTCTGGATGGCTCCAGTAACATCGACTGCTTGGCTTCTATTGGCACCATTTTTGCCATCTACAAACGGGTGAGTCTGACCTCAGTGAACATACACAAATCATGCAGGCACTGAAAATAATATTCTGATGCACAAAACCTCCATATCTACTGTTGTTGAGGGAAAAAGTAAAAAACAAAACAAAACAGATGTTAAAGTGCGTGAGCATACTTATTACATTTCAGGTTATCAGGTAAAGTACTGTGATAGAAAAAAATACTAAATCCTTACAAAATACTTATTTGTGTTCTGTTTTTAAGCGAACCTGTTAAGGCTAGGGTTAGGATTCAATGTATAAACCAACTATATAATTATTATTTATTGTAAATATTCACTTTAATAAATGTATTTACTTCCCTTAAAAAAAGCTGATTACATGTTTATGCAATTGTAATTAAACAAATCTCAAACTCTACAAACAAAACAAGAACTACATTAAATAATTAATAAATTGAGAAAAACACGCATCAAACACATACAGGTAAGTTCATCTCTTTTTGAAAATAGTTCTGACATAACTACATTCATTGCATTTATTGAAACATGATCATGTGGGTGTCAGAATCGTTTTATGCTTCAAGAGTGGAAATATACAACCATGATATGCAGTAACAGTCTGTAGACACAAGAGGGCGCTGCCGTTCAGCTAATCTGATGCTGAACCACATCAAAAGTGAGTTATTTAATTGTTTGCAGAACTTCATTATGTTTTATTAGCATTCCAAGTGGAGAAATCATACAAAAGTGTGACTTTGCCTCTTAGATTACACCAAAGTAAAGTCTGGTCTTTTACGATGATGTTAGATAACTGTTCACATCTTTTACCCTCACTGTTGTTGTTGTAGATCAAACCACTTTTTTTGCTGTAAATATTTGCAGATAGCCCTTGAGAAGTTCCTGGGTAAGTTGTTTAAATGTTTTCTTCTTTGTTGGTTGAATTATTCCCCCCCTCCATTGGGTCGTTCAGGTATCAGAGGGGGAGCCCACAGATAAAGACGCCCTGCAGCCAGGAAACACCATCGTGTGTGCGGGTTACACCCTGTACGGCAGTGCCACCCTGGTGGCCCTCAGCACAGGCGCCGGCCTCCACTTCTTCATGCTGGACCCTGTGAGTTTCTCATACTCACTAAGATTAAATGTACCCAGCTTTCCTTGAAGATATCAGTGTCAGAAACGTTCTGTGATGTGTAAATGGCAGGAAGGAAGGGAGATAAACTCAGAGGTCCAATGCTGTCTTCATCTGTTAATATTCTGCTCTTACTGTCTGTCCTTCTCCGTCTCCCTGTTTACTGTTATATGCTTCATATCATCATTCCTCTCTGTGCGAACAGCATCCTGTCAAGTTTTAGGAAAGAACTGCTAAGAACCAAAGAAAAAAATTCACAAAGATTCTCTTGTTCATGGCAAAAATTATGAAGCGAACAAAAATCTAATTGTAGCGTGTAAAACATGTGTGTCAAACTTCTAATTTTGTTCAACATTTGTTGAAGAGTGTACTTAACTCAAAGTTAAGAAGTTAGACTTTATGGTTTGAACTTTGGACAGAACATAGGATTTTCTTGTTTTAACTTGGATTTGTTTTGGATTAAGTGAAAAATCTTGAGACTTACTTGTGACTTGGAATGAACGATGTCTTAGCAAGCACATTTAGAGCTGCCGCCTCTTGCAGGGGAGTAAACAGGTTTTGCCTTCTTGAGCAGGTGCTTTCTGTCCTTATGCAAATATTCTGTTAACTGTTATATTTTAGCTTTAAAAAGTGTTTTGTAACCTCCCTTCACTCCAATTTTCTTTGAATCAAATTCAACTAGTGAATTAAATTCTCTTTCCAGTGACTTGGTGCAGTTTATTCAGTCCTGTAGGTTTGTGTGTTCTTTGTCTGTGAGTTTCACCTCTTTATGATCACTTGGTGCTCCTCAGGCCATCGGTGAGTTCATCCTGATTGAGAGGAATGTGAAGATCAAGCCGAAGGGGAAGATCTACAGTATTAATGAGGGCTACGCCAAGTACTTCCACCCCTCCATCAACGAGTACCTGAAACACAAGAAGTACCCAGAGGTGAGAGCAGGTTACAGGAAAACACACACAACTAAACTTGATTCAACGTTTTGACGGTGATCACTTCTACTTTGTGTTTGTGGTTTGGATTCTGATACCTGTAATCAAAACAGTACAACAGAAATGAGCTTCATCTCCTTGCAGAGCATCTTATTTTGCTGACAAACAGCGTTTCTCATGCTCAGTCCCGAGGCAGGATTTCAGACACCAGAGGCCCATCACACACACACACTCACACACACACACACGCATACACACTCATCATGTGAATCCTGACCAAGCATCAGCTCTGGTGGAACAAGCTTAGATAAGAACTTTTTTTTATTGGCAGCACAGAAAAGCTGTTGTTTTTAAAAGGTATCAGTAGATCTGAGTTCTTTTAAATGCTCCTTATTGGCAGATTATCTGCATTTATGTTAAACTTTAGGAAAAAAAACCTCCTTTTGTTTTACTTTCTCCTATATCTTTCTCTCTCTCTCTCTCTTTTGGCAAAATTAAAGATTTTGCTCTTCATTCCTTTCCATTTTATCGTAAAAATTCATTGTAATGTGCAGCAGTTTCCCTTTTGAGAGGTTGTTGCAGAGGTAATTTTGCACTTTTAAATTTAGCTGATGTGTCATCTAGCTTTATTTTTGGAACAGATAGACACAGCAAACATGGTTTGTCAGTTTGAGGTCATTTAAGGGGAAAAAAATCTATGGTTCAAAAAGTTAAAGATGCTTCTGTGAACCAGGTACCACAGGCATTGTGGGCAAAGAGCAGCCACCCAGTCAGCCCAGCGTGACACCTCACACAGGACGTAGGGTAGCGGCTCGGTCAGCTGAGCTGCAGGATGGTGACACGGTGACTGCAGGAAACATGCTGTTCCTGAGGAAACTCTGATCTCCACACTTGTGCAAACTCAGCATGGCTCCTGCGCGGTCACAAACATGAGTGCAAAGTTTGTTTTATAATCAGCAGGTTTCTTCATCAGGGATGAGTTTGTGTCTGGGGCCTCTTCTTGGCCACAGGTGCATAAAATTAAAATGAAAAATCTGAAATGTTTCATTTTTAAATACATTTCTACAGTTTATGTGGCTTCAGCTGACCTCTTGGCCTCAGCTGAGCTTTAAGATCGAAGGATTATTCAAAGGAAAATCTGTATTTTGAAATATCAAACACTGCCTGGAGGCTTAAAGGTGACTCTGATAAGCTCGTTTGAGCTACATAGCCATCAAAACACATTCCCTGCAGCACAGTCTTTTCCCCCTGTCCATTTTTCCCAGTCCTTCTTGCTTATGCTTGTCATTAACATGGAGAGTTTTTCACACAAGTCGGTCACAGTCGCCGCTGCACATTGATCCTTTCTGGTGCAGCATGTATATGACACAAACTTACAGAAAGCTTGAAGTCCACACAAACTGTTCATTAACATCAGGGCTTGAGATTTTCCTGTATGCCGCTAAACTTAATTAGTCTTACAATTTTCTTTTTTATCTCGCACCGCATTATATATGCTCTGTAAATTTTATTCTCCTATTATATTTAAACTTGGCTTTCTTATATTCTATTTTATTTTACTCTTTAAGAGGACTTTGAATTTTACCCTATGTTTCTTTCATGTCTTAATACACTTGGAATTTACCTTACCTTACCTTACCTCTTACAAAACACATGTCAAAGTGCATCATGAAACAAAAAAAAAACACACAAACAAAAAGGTTTGGTAATGTTTCTGTAAAAGAACGTTGTTCTGAAGTTATTAGCACCTTTTCCTCAGGAAGTCCTAAACTTGGAGTGTCTCGCAATAGTTCAAGGACTGTTTTAAAGCCATTGACACATTTTCAAGAACAGAATTGTTTGACATGTTACAGAGTCTCTTCTTGTGTCACCAGTTTAAAATCTACACTTGTTGAACATTCACCATTCTGTCCCACTTCACTTCACCACCCTGACCCAGCACCGTGCAGCAGGGACCACACTGTTCTCACACACTCTTATATGTGCAGTGTGTTATGAAACAGCCAAAACTTGTGTCACAGGGCTTAACTGGAATGCAGTTGTTGCTGGAAAGACTCACGGGGAAGTTCAAATCTACTGTACAGGTGGTATCTGTTCTTCTTTTTGGATAATTTAGTGCAAGTGTCAATCTTCTGCTCCTCTGTAATGCAGATGAGCTCTGAGACTCTCAGAAGTTGCAAGAATGATTGAATGATTTTCAAATTTTGAATCTTGAAAAAGTTAAAATAACTACAGAGATTTGTCCTTCTGTTTTGGGATTTTATCAGGAGAGTCAGGTCATAGGTACAGTGTATATGCGTAAGACAAAGGCTGATATATTTGACACTACATGGATGTCTCATACTGACACACTTAACACCACCTGATCAGTGCTTCCAGGTCAGCACTCCAACAGGCTCTGACTTCAGCTTTTATGGCATGCAGTTGTTTCAAGATCATTTTCATACACATTTTAGCCTCAGATACTTTCCCATACTCTCTCTCTTTTTCTATTTTCACTGTTCTTTTTTCATTTCTCCTTTCATTTTATTTATTTTAGGAACTTTCGTGTTGTCTTCACTGAGGCCAGCTGGATGTGATTTTTGTGTGTGTGTTTGTGTGTGTGTGAGAGTTTTTGTGAGTGCGGGAGGGTCTGTTTTTGGGAAATACTATGCATACACACTTTTACACAGACACACACCCTCATGATGACTGCGATGTGACTCAGCAAGCACATGACTGTGCATCACGTTGTGCCAGTCTGAACATGAAGCTCTCTTCAGGGCAACTCCACTCCACAACTGCAGAGCGCAGAGTGCTGTGTGATTTGATGAGCACTTGATTTGAGAGAGGACTTAAGATTAAAGTGTGAAATCAGTGAGTGGAACGTGAGAAAAAAATTAACAATACATTTTCCACAAATAAACTTTTTACGCTCTGAAAGTCTGCTTGTTGAACGAAAGTGTCATCTTGGAACAGCCTGTTTTTTACTCATCTAGTAATGCCAATGTTTCAGTGATGAACATCAAAGTGAAGTAGTTCAGATTAAATGTAGGCCTACATGAGCTGACGTTTCTCGTCATCGTTCAAGACCACATCCAGGTCAACAGTTTCACTTGTGTAAATTTAAAGCCCACTGTAACATTTTCCAGCCATGTTTGTGCAGACAAAACTAGGTATTTCAAATGAAAACATGTTCTTTTTCTAATCATGACCCAGTGGTTTTTGTGCTTAAACCCCACATGACCACGAGCACAGAACTGTAAACTCTAAATGTAAAGGAAAAAGGAACTTTAAGTTTCAAAGCTTTTGTAGTGCCGGCCTTAGTCCTGGTGACTAGTCAAAATTAATGTTCAAAATAAAAAACTGCAGTTACAGAAGGTAAAGTAACAGTCCTGACTCTGTCAAAAATGTCAGTGTAATGTTTTGCAGAGATATCTACTGAAATTAGCATGCTAACCAGCTAGCCCCAGCCGGTCCTATCTTGAGCTGTACCTCCTCACTTAGTCATTTTTAAATTCACTGCATTCAGACTTGACAAATAAAACTTATTCAAACCGCCTGTTTTAGCTCCACTGTTAATCACTCTAGTATCACTACATCAACAACACTGATTCCTGATCTGAAAATCATTTAGTTCTCTGTTAAACATTTGGAGTAAATAATTCAGTTTGTCTTTCTCAAAAAACCTAAAAATGCTTTTGTTTTTCTTAAAAGAAGAGCTAAGCAATATTTGTTTTGATTCAGAGCTTCATGGATTTTTGTTCATCCCTCTGTAGGGTGTGATACTTTTTTCCTCTACGTCACTGAGCAGAAAAAACATGAGACCATTTTTCATATCATTTATGTTTAGAAGTGACTGTGAATGTATTGTGTGTCTCTGGTGAGCTCAGAGAAAACAACTGACCCTGTTAACGGTCATTTGTGTCTCTGGAGCATAAAGATTCTCCTCAGATAAAAAGTGCTTCAACGACAGACATTCAAAAGAATTAATTATCACACTATCTTGACAAAGGAATGCAAAGATCATAAAGGAACTGGATCAGGATTGTTCTTGACTTGTTCTTGAGTACAAAACACACAGTTTTTATCTTGAGCGTAAAATTTCTCATTTAGTTATAGTCTTTGGATGTTTGATATTTGCTTTACCATTGAAAATTGTTAGCACTGGATCTAATGACGTGAATACAAGCTGACCCAAGCTGTTCTTCTCTATGAGAAAGGAAATGATCAACATTTTAGCCTGTGAGGGGACATATTAGAAAGTTTTGGGGTGAAGTTGCAACACAAAAAAATATAAAATTTGTTTGGATGCTTTAAAAAATGTGGAGTTTAACCTTTAAATAGAATAATGAAATGTCAAGTTTTTGAAAGAATGTTTAGCAGAGAGAAAAACTACACCTTGCTACAATCATGCAGCAATATGTTACATGTACCTCCTGCAGGATGGGAGCGCCCCTTACGGAGCTCGTTATGTTGGCTCCATGGTCTCGGACATTCACCGCACTATCGCCTACGGAGGGATCTTCATGTACCCTGCCAACGAGAAGAGCCCCAAGGGAAAGGTACACACTTATTAAGACATCTCACTGAGGTTTTTAGATTTTGGAACCAAAAGAATCTTAAACTTAATGGAAATCTCTTAGAGGCCCAGTGTGTAAGATTTGGTGGCATCTAGTGGTGAGGTTGCATATTGTAAGTGTTTTGTTTGTTCATTCAGGGTCAATGTTACCGTAGAAACACTGCAGAGCTGTCATGGCAGACTCTATGGCCGAGGACCCTGCTTGATCTTTATTCGATTTACTCTGATATTATTAACCTACCTCTCATCCATCTCAATCCTCATGCCTAAATCTGACCAACGAAAGCAACAAAAGCAACCAATCAAAGGCAGAGTAGGGCTGGACTTGCCAGAAAAAACAGTGGGATCCACAATAACCTGCCCCCTTTTTTAGATATAAATGATTTACTCTAAGGTAATGTAAGCATTATTTTTATTGTCATATTTAATAAATAAATAAATAAATACAACAACTCATTGCCACCATAGCCTTCCCTTTAATGTTACACAGTGGACTTTAAGTTTTGCCAATTATGAACGGGATTACACTGGTTTATATTTCAAGAACAGCAGCCTAATAAAAGTCACACCACAAACCTATATACTTCATCTTGATTAAAAAATTGTAAAACACAAGACAATAAAACAGAAAATGGTTTTCCGAGGACAAATATAGTCTACTCTAGTCCATATCCTTTGAGAATACAGAGGCCTTATGATGTTAGTCCACCATATGGATTAAAAGAAAACAAACAGATTTGAAGAACAAAACAAACAGACTTTTGCAACAACAAAAAAATAGCCGTACTTAAAGGGAAAAAAATGCTTGACAAACAAGTGGTGAACCTTGAACCTCAAAACTATTGTTTCAGAATCAAAAGCCCGCATACTGAACACTAAGGTGGAGAACCGGTGACTCAAGCTGGTTTATTGCTGAGCCGGTTGTAGAAGATTCACCTGTTATGACCTCGAGTCATGTTACACTGTGGTCACAGCAGGTCACCTCTGGAGTCCATTCAAGTCTTCAGTGTTTTTGTGTTGCAGTGGTGAAGTAATTTGCTGACTCTAAACTCCACAACAGTACAAACTCGGAGGCCAGATCATGTACAGCTCCACAGCAAGGCACCGGCTCTTATTACCTCACAGGTTTAAGTATTCAGCTGAGGATCAACAGAGGATCTTTTCGTAGTGTAACCTGAGGACGGAGGTGTTTTTCTCGTCTTGTGATAAATAAAGCTCAGCGAGGGTTGAGGCTGTTCATTAAGATAACTGACAACCTCTCACCCATTTTTGTTGACACAGCACAACTCTTTAACCTGATTTCTATAGGATATACTGTATTTGTTTTTAAATGGCTAACAGGATTTATAATGAATGTGATCAAATTACGAAAGAAAATAGATAAGATTTTAAATCAGGCTTAAATGCTTGCACATGGTGTGCATGGAAGAGGCTGAGGTGGCTTTGGCCTCGATGCTCCTGAAAACATGATGGCACAGTTTGTTTCCCAATGATCCAGATCAGGATTACTGACACTGTAAGCAATGCAGTTTATTTATAAAGCACATTTTAAACACAGTGGCACTTCTTCAGAGTGCTGTACGAGTTGAATTAAATAAGTAACTTAGGACATAGAAACAAAAACAAATGAAAAACACAATGGAATTAATTATAATAAATGTTTTAAAAAAACAAGTGCAAGCAAAAGTTCAACATGGGCATAAATGAACAGTAGGGCTGCTGAAGAGAAAAATATAAAACCTGTTTGATGTAAGTGATAGTCTCAAGATTAGAACAGCTATAACCATGAAAATGTTCACTCTTAGGCCAAATTTGACCCAGCTTTAAAGCAGGTGTCAATCCGTGCTTACCATGACACAATGTTCAAACTCAAACTTGAGCAAATATTTTCAGTGAGCAAATGAGCTTGATGACATTGTCTCAGAATCAATAAATGATTGCCACAGTCTCTGTACGTTTTCACTGCATTCATCCTTGTAAAGCTATGGGGACATCTTGAAGCTGAAACAGAATCAAAATGTAGTTTTCACCTGATAGCAGCTACATGTTACTTTTAAGCTTTTTTTGTGATAGTCTAATCCAATATCTAATTACTGCTACGCAATCTGAACAAAGGCGGGAAACCTGCTTTTATTTTATAGAAAAAGCCTTTGAATGCAAATAAGGCATATTTATCCTGTTTTATTTGTATTTCTCATTTCTTTAATTTCTCTTGCCCAAAGCTGCGGTTGTTATACGAGTGCAACCCCATCGCTTTTCTCATTGAGCAGGCGGGAGGCATCGCCACCACCGGCACCCAGAGGATACTGGATGTTCAGCCTGAAGCGCTTCACCAGCGGGTGCCCTTCGTTGTTGGCTCCCCTGATGATGTCAATGAGTACCTGTCCTTTGTCAAGAAGTACCAGTAAAGCTTCAAAAACTTATTTTACATCAGGAATTGCCTAATGCCATCTTTAGATCTCTGTGTAACAGATGTGTGTTTTTAAGACCCGAGAATATTTCTCCAATACTGCTTTGATATTTCTATTTGTATTG
>JAPZDY010000022.1:8921824-8932666 GCA_029783645.1 Ctenochaetus hawaiiensis
ATCTCCACCCCCTGGCCATGGTTGACCAGCAGGATCATTGCTTCCACTCCTGCTTGGCTCACCTTGGCTCCGTTGGTCCACAAGTGGATATCTCCATCAAAATCCTCCCCTCCTTCCTCCTCAGGCTTCTGCTGGTGGCTCCAACGACACAAGTTCACCTGCAGTTTGTGAAACAGGCCACAGGGGAAAGGTGTAAGGTGCTCTGCAGGGACAAATCGTACCCCACCGTAGATCAGCGACTCCTCCTCCTCCTCTTCGGTCCATGAGCGGTGCAAGCCATTTGTCTTTATGAGGGCAGGAACATCCACCATGGAAGGGTTGGTGGCATCACGGGCACAGACATCCATGGCATCCAGGATCTGCAGCAGCTCATCCACGTCACTTTCAGGGGCCAGAGCCTGCACCTCCTCCAGCCTGTAGCGCCCCCTGTAGTGGTGGATGGCCTTGGGTGTCTCAACAGAGAGCAGCTTGCCGAGGACGTTGCTGCAGAGCCAGCGAGGCTCCAGGAGGACAACATCCTGCACTGTCTCACTCTGCATGATGTTGATCTGTGGGAGGAAATGAAGGAGAAGGAAAGAGAAAAGATAGAGGTAGGGAAAGAAGAAAGGTTGATAGAATACAATAGATGAAAGAAAGTAGTTAGGGGGAACCAGATGTGGATGGAAAAGCATAAGAGGAAAAATGGGAAAAAAATAATTGTTATATATAATTAAAAATTAAATTAAACCTAGAAAACCTGTGTGCTTAAGATGAAAACAACAGCAAAGTCAGAATGGTTCCTCATTTGGCCTCTAGGCTGACTCATTCTAATAAACAGAGAAACAACATGTTCCTGTGGCAGGGTCATTCCAAGTAATTGTTGATGGATGAAAACAAAGTTTGGGTTTATTCACTGATGAACAAACAGCACACCCTGGTGATAGTCTGATGAATTGACAGTTAATGATTGAGTAAAGTATTGATTTAGTCTCACAGGTTCTACAGTGTGAAGTTGTTTTCTTTGTGAGTGCTTCAGAGCTTGGAAAGCTTTTGAAGCACAGTGATTTGTCCTGCAAAAGACTCTTCGACACGTTTGAAGCTAACAAACACAAACACAAACGCACCTCCCCCATGCTGTGGAGCTGCAGGGCCAGTGTACGGAGGTGATCCTGGCTGACTAGCGGGTTGATGTGCTCCTGGACGTCACTGACAAACTGCTGCCATGATGTCAGCTGGTTGGGTCCGCTGAGTTTCCTCCAGGCCGGCAGGGTGGTCAGCAAACGCTCCGACAGCAGCGTCATGGGACTACACATCTGCAGGGATGGAGGGGCAGTAAATAAATGGATTAACTGTCATTTGAATTAAGCATCATTCCTTAAAAGTCAACAGGCTACAGAAACCTAGAGAAAATAGTCTACCTTAACATGTTTATTTTCATGGGTATTAAGTCTAATATCTATGCACAGAGGACACAGGCTTATGTACTGGGAATTGGTTTGAAAAAATATAAACATAACTTAACCTGGGATGTAAGAGACATTGTGAGTGTGTGTCTTTGTGTGTATATGTGTGAGTGTTTGCAGAGCTCACTGAGATGATGTTGGTGCGAAGTTCCTGCAAGTGATTTCTGAGCAGCTTGACGTCTCTGGAGTTTGAGGCTCCAGCGTCCATCACAAACAGTTTATCACTGATCTGCAGGTCAACCCCAAACCTGCACACAGTTTACCAAAAAAAACCTTCTTAAAAACTTTAATGTGTTTGCAGGAGTACTGAGATATATTATGAACTATCTCTAAAAAGGAAGGGAAGAGTCAAGTGTTGAATCCAAACAATCTCATGCAGACACAGGTGTAACTATCACTAATAACTTGAATCACAGTGGGCATTCACTGTATGTAACTCGTGCAATGATGGGGTCATAATTTGTTTGCCATCACAAGGGTTGCTGAGGCAAACTGGTACTGTAGTACTTACAGCTACTTGACACAGCAAAATATTTGATTCACCTGCTATAAATCCGTGTATTACAGAACTGTTTGCTTCGCAAGAGGGTTCCTCTTATTTACGAAATAATCCAACTGAAATTGTCCAACAAAAGAACAACAACAAAATAATCTCCATATCCTTCTTGTTTTCTGTGGTTTGAATCCCAACCTGTTCCTGACTTCCTTCAGCAGCACTTTTTCCTTGTCGTAGGTGAACTCTCCAGAGAAAGCTCTGGGAATGTCAGCGAGGTCAGCATGTGTCGCCACAAGTGCGACGATCAGAGGCTGCTGAATCCGACCTCCAAAAGCTGGAGAAAGACAGAAAAACAGACACAAACACATACAATAAGAAAAAAATATGACAAAACCTGTCAACTCATACAAGGTTTTAAATATTAATGCAGTCATAGTGCCCCATTGTGCTGATCACACCCCCTGCCCCACCCCCTGTCCTCACAGATGTTGTCCTGTGGCAGGGTGAGGGCTTTCAGCAGGTTCAGCCAGAAGGTGATGTGTCCCAGCTGGGTCTCATATGGCTCCTCCAGGCTGAACAGAACCAGGTGGATTGCTGTGGGGTCGTTGGCTGCAAAGTAGTCGTAGGAGCAGTAATAGACCGGGTTCCCAGAAAACTCCCATACGCTGAAATCCCCCACACCTATGAAGAGAGAGGGAAATAAATGACGCGAGCAGCATGGTAATAGTGTTTTTTGACTATGTTATACATCACTGTCATTTGTAGGCTTTTTCCTTACTGAGAAACATCTCATACATCACAATAAGATAAGTTTTGTGTTTGGAAAGTGCAAATGTATAACTGAATGTTTAAAATTTGAATGCCAAAAATGAAACAATAGATAGGTTAAAGTCTAAGTGCCCTGAGTTCTTACCATGAATGTTAGCGTGCTGGATATCGATGGCCTTTGTGGCCTGTTCGTCAGCTGAGGACAGAGCGTTGTGGACAGGGGAGAAGACCTCCAGGACACCTTTCGTCAGGCTAGGCTCAAACATCATGCTGCGACTCCGCACACTCACATTCTCACAGCCTGGGTACAAGTTGGAAATGCTCACTGACACTAAACACAGAGGAAAAGTCATATGAAGAGGGGAAACTGTTAATTGATGTCTGTAGCAGGGTCAGATTCACTGAACCTGGTGACAGATTTAGGTGATATTTTCCTACTATTAAAATACTACTCCATCTCTTTTCCTTACAAATCTTATTAAATAACAGTGTTTGAAGTTATCACTTCTTCTAGGTTTTTGTATTTGGAGTTTTAGCACACAGATTTTATGTTCAATTGTACCAAAGTGCTTCTTCGTGGGTATTTTTACTTTGCTCAGCATTAATAAGATCATTAATAATTAATAAACTTCTAACTATGACCTGAAAAAACAATCAAAAAAACTATTTGGATAAGTATACAATTTTCAACAGATCAAATATAATGTAAGTATATAATATAATGTATATATAATCTCTGCATCCAGTCTCAAATATTATCCAGTAACTGCACACTTGTAAACACATGGGGGTGCTATTTCACTGCAAATAAATCCACTATGCAGACATTAACGTTTTGATTTCTTTTACACTATTTGGGACCACACCTTCTATGGTGTTCAACCACTAAAAAATGCCATCTTTGCTGCATTTGTTTTATTGTTGCAGTCCATACCATTTCACTGATCACTAATCAAGGCTGTACACATGGATTCACAAGCCAGTTAGCTGGTTTCAGTTTAGTAACCTCTTACTTTTACTCTACATAGTCAAAAGTTTTGGCAGTGAAAAGCTTTCTGGGATTGATTTTGCTGCTTCCAAATGGATGTTGAAATCTATCTGCAAAGGATTCTGTTTCTTGGAGCTGCATGATGTTTTCAGTCTTAACCAATCTGAAATCTTCTTTACAGGCCAAACTAACAGCATTAGAGGAAGATGCGTGTTTGAGTTGAAATGATTCTGGCATGACTGGAGTGAATACATCCTGAAAGTATTAAGAAAATGTCGGAAAGCAATGCAGAGAGTAAAACACTTTCAAGTGTCAAATTGAGTTTTATGGCCAAATGCATCATGAAGTAACAAATACAGGCACTAGATTAAGGTAAATATGCATTTAACGTTCCACACTTTGACTTTCAAGAGGCTTACAGAAGAACAAAACTGATACTTGTATCGGATTTATTTCAATTCTAAAAGGCAGACAAATGGTCATCATGAAGGCACTTGTTCCCTCTCAGCCCTGCTCCTTTGTGTTTCACTGTGGACTCGTGTCACGTATCGCTGCAGATATAACACAGAGTCAATAAAGAGCGGTACAGAATTCAGCTGGAACTGAAAGGAGGAAAAAAAGCTTTTTCAACCTCTATTCAGTTTCGACACAGGCTACAGATTTCCTGATAGTATAGAGGACTGGTTCAGTAACACTATACGGCTCACGTAACTGACCATTATCTGAGCAAGCATCACGTCCGTCTGGGAGGTGATGACTCTGAGTGCAGCAAAATGGTGTGCAAATACAGAGAGATGGAAGACAAGTGTATTTGTGTGCGCGCTCAGTCATGTTTGTTACCCTACACTGAACATGTCAGAGAGTCTTCACACAGACCTGTCACTGTGTGCAGGAATGATTTCAACAAAAAGCTTTTCTGAAGCAGGGGCAGTTTAAAAAGGAAGTTTGCACTTCAAGGTTTCAGTTAGGGTTAATGGAGTAATGCAGTTAATATTAGGGGTTACAGGAACTGAAGCTAAGGGTTACTGGGTTGGTTGTTGAGTGAATAGGGGTCAGAGAAAGGGCAATGTCTGTGTTGGTGCTTTTCAGTTTCATTGTGTGGACTTGTGTGGTGGGATTTTTTGATTTTTCATCTTTCAGAATTTTCTCTGAATGTGTTTTTTATTTGTAGAAAAATGAGACAAAATAGGTGCCTTCTATGTTTCCCTATTAGTCCTTTCACCTCAGCATTCCTGGGGCAGATCTTTAAAAACAGGGGGAGGTGTGATAATGGCATGTACTAATGTCTGCCACACTGTCTGCTTTGATTCCTCCACTAGGGGTCACTAAAGTCAGAACCCATACACAAAATCCAGAATTTCTTACTTAAAGGACTGTACTTAAAGGATAACTCCAGCAAATTTTATCTGGCATCTATATTTTTTTTTTTATCTTAGGTCTCTGATCTTATCACTTCCAATAACACTGTTTTCATCAGCTCACTCCACCTGCAATTTATTTTTTTTATTTTAGCACCTAACTTTTAGATTAAATATAAAAGGTTCAAAATAAGAAATGGAACTGATGGCCAAACCTGCAAAGATAAGAAACCGAGTTTTGGGAAAGGGGAATTGTCATTTTGAAAATCTCATGAACATGAGAAAACTATTGAGCTCCATTAATGTGTGTAAATGAAGCAAACAATTGCTCTGAATTGAATAGTAAATTAAAAACTCTGGCCAGTAAAAGAAAAATAAACCAATCTGGTTCTTGGCAGGTGAAAACTTAATCTTGTGAAGGATTATCTCAGCTTCACCAGAGCCGTCTGTCACCTACCAGCAGGTTTGGAGTTGACAGGGGAGTTGGGGTGGCGGGCCTGGTTGGTCATGCGTGGCCTCCTCCTCCTGAAAAAGCTGCGCAGGATGCCACATTTCAGAGACTCCAGCAGGGTGCTCTTCCCAGCTCCAGAGTGACCGAACAGCTTCAGCTTGATCCTGGGCTGCACGGTCTGAGTGGGCCGCAGCTGCTGGATGTAGCTCAGTTTGTGGTTGTCCTGTCCCCAAAAACAAGGAGGAGGGTTGGATTTAAAACTGGTGACGGCTCAGGTCACATTGAGACTACACGTTTATCTATGGCATCCCATAAGTTTTTA
Source organism: Ctenochaetus hawaiiensis (assembly GCA_029783645.1). Taxonomy (NCBI): domain Eukaryota; kingdom Metazoa; phylum Chordata; class Actinopteri; order Acanthuriformes; family Acanthuridae; genus Ctenochaetus; species Ctenochaetus hawaiiensis. The sequence goes on from JAPZDY010000022.1 coordinate 8,927,650, forward strand.
CTTAATGGAGGCCCCCTCAAAAAACGATGACAAACCTTAATTTATCAGATTTTGTTTCTTTTTTACAAGAAAATTCCAAACACAGACATAGTAGAAGCTCTTATTTCATGTTTGTATTCATGTCAGCCAACAGTGAAACAACAGTTTTGTGAAACCTGCTTATACTTTTTCTTAATGCACAATAAAGAGGTCATTAGTTTGTAAGGAAAGAACACCATCACAGGAGCCTGTATACATTAGAGCAGAGGTACCTTAGTTTACTGCACCACAGACAGTTTTCTTGTTGATGAGGTTTAGATTATCACAAATAAAAGTTAAGCCCCCAGCTAAACATTTGGATATCATAACACATACTTGCAGTCCTCCAATAAAAGTCACAAATTCTCTCAAACTCGGTATGTAATCAAGTAAATGTGGGTGGTGACAAATTGATTACCTTGTGTGATAATGACACACCAATTTAATATCAGCCCTCTGTTTTGGGAAGATGATGCAGTGTGACAAGACAAAATGTGCCAAGTAATTAACTCCAAACAAGACTAAGCCTGTGCAGCGATGCTGCAGTTCTGTGAGACTGAATTTATTTGTGCTAAATGTGAAGATCAGCATGCAACATGCTCACAATAACAATGTAAACATGCTAATGTTAAAAGAAATAAAACTTAAATATTCATCATCTTAGTGTAGCATGTTTGCACACTAATGCCTGGGGATGTTATTCAATAATACATGTGGACGCATCTCAGCATATCATTTCAAATGTAACAGGTTGTGGTTCAATCAGGGCTTTCCTCAAAGTCAGACTACTGAGATTCTGCTATTCTAATGATTCAGCTAGAAAAGAAGTAATACTATTTAGATACAAGTGTAGACTGTTAGTATATCCAATCAAAGCAAAAAACACCAAAAAATACCCAAATACAAAACATTTTTGATTTTGTAACAACATTTTTCATCAGTGTGGCTTAATATATTAGTGTAAATAGTGTATGCTCACTCTTGTGTAGATATATATTCAGGTGAAGCTTAGTTGCATTTGGCATTTAGGAACAACAGCACCAGTTACTAAAGTGTTGAGTAGTTCATGTTAAATGCAGTGTAGCTAAGAATGTCATTGGTAACTACAATGTCCACTTGTGTTGTGTATTAAACACTTGAACACTTAATCTGGATTTTTTTTTTGTTATGGCTGTTATATGGCCGTTATATAGCTGTTATATAGCTGACAAAGGCAACCATTTTTGTGTTATGTGTTTATAATCATTACTTCATGTGGCCACAATGAATAACATTAATTTTTTGACTTTCAAATTACTCTTCAATACAATTTGAAAGGATCCAAGCACTAATATACAAAGTTTCTCAAGCATATAAATAATAAAAGCCATTTCAAAAGATGGCTGGCTCCTCTGTGACCTGCTGCAATTCTGCAACTTCAACAAATAACATTTTAACATGTAAGGTTTTTTTTTTATTATCCAATAGATAAGTCACACATTAAAAACAGCCAAAATTCAGTGAGTGGTTGTGTAGGATCTGAAAGCACCCACTCCTCCCACCTGGGTTATGTCAACACATTCAATAAACAAAGCTTCTTATTTTAATACGTGTGATTCACATCTGGGTAGAATAGAACTTCTTATTTTAAAACAAATTATGCTAAACTGAACATGTACACTTTTTAAGTTAGTGGAACAGGACTTGCTTTTTTTTCCCTCAGAGTTCTTGAGAAGTCAGCCTTTCTTTCAAAACTGGCATCAATGTGCCAAAGTGTCTTAAATTAGCCCGGCATATGCAGAGGGTGACTGTTTTCACAGTTGCTGCTGTCATGTTTTCACGCTCTGCACTCAATCTCAGCAGGTTCTCCGGAAAAATGGATGGGAGGAAAAGTCAGTAACATTAGATTATAAAAAGCCTTTGTGTGTTCTGGTGTGTGTGACTCGAGCCAGTTAGGAACACTGGACTAAACTTCCTTTGCACCTTTCGGAACTGGCCAGTATGGAAAGCTGAATGATATGCAAGAGAGAAAGTGCATGCCTCTTGTCCTGTTGAAGCGCCCTTGAGCAAGACACTGAAGCCCAGAGTGTTCAATACATTCAAATACTTTTAATCATTCTGGGAAAAAATTACATTCAAAATGCTAAAATGCTACAAGAAAACATCCACGAAGAGTCATAAAGTTTTAAAGCTTATGTTCAAATATCTTCAAATATTAATTCAGAAACTAAAATAAACATCTTGCCTACCTTCATGTGTTGTGTTAAGTGCTTTCATACATTGTCTGAAATTATGGAAGGGATATAGGGTGGGATGCTAAAATCAGAAAAAAAGGTGTAAAAAACACCTTACAGTTGGAGACATCTCTCTCAACACTGAAATAAACCTGAAAGTGTGAGGAGTGTTTGTTAAAGCTGGTTTTCCATCACACAGAGCTTCAGTCTATTCTTTGCTCTCCATCACATTTAAATAATGACGTAATGAAGAATTACAATAGGCTTTGTTGTGTGGGAACTTAAATCTGTTCAATTTCGGGGACTTTCCTAATGGGAACGATACACATATCAAGATAATATTATTTGATTTAAGGGTGAAAACTTGGTCTAAGGCAGCTTCGATGTTAGGGTTAGTGTAGTAGTGTTATTGTTATGGCTGGAATAAATCTCCAGGAAATTAATGTAACACTATGTAATGTCCCAAAAAGTGATGGAATCTTGACTGTGTGTGTCGTGTGTGTGTGTGTGTTTGTGTGTGTCAACTTTACCTTTTTAAGCTTTCCCAACAAAGAAACGACAAGTTCGTGTTGATCAGCATAAGCCAAATCCTCTGCTGTCTTCCCATCCTGACAGAAACAAAAAGAGAAAAAGACAAGAATTAATGTATGCATGAGAAATTTTCAGCACCCAGACAATCCCTAAATAATGTACATTGTTTTAAAATATCATTTAGGCAGTCTAGTGTTTTTTCCTTGTCATTGTATTGTCTTGTCATGCACTGACTAAGCTGCTGCACCACATCAGCTAGTGTAAAACGCAGCTGATAGTAATCAAACATTGCCCTCAACATGCTGTTCATCTTTTCAGACTACACCTCTGTGTTTGCTCCAGCAGAAACACACAATTGCAGGCCTATAGGTAGCCCATTATATTTTGGATTTTGTGTATGGTGGCACACGATCCTGTTGGAAACAAAATGGAAAGCAAAATTGTTGGAGACAAGTGGAATATCTAAATGTACAGTTTTGTGATTATTGAACAGATGTTCAGAGACCAACCAACACTTATGGAAATATTATGGCTTAAGCTAAGTGTTGTGTGTGAACTGTGAATCATGTGAGATTTAAGCCAAAGGAAATACTGATCACTTGTTTTTCAACAAGATTTTAGTGACAACCAAAGTGGCGTTTTTTTGTTTTAGCCACTACTGTGAGGTGTTCATTTTTATAGAGAGGATTTGTTCTCCTGTGATACCTGCACTTTTTCTTAATACAGCATCAAGCCTCTAGTGTCACACAGAGGCAATGTTTAAGACGTGATGCAGACACAAACATCCTTATAAAGAGTTTTTTTCTTTTTGTCTCATATTTAGTCGTATTACCCAAAACCTGTAAACAGACTTTGTTGTGTAAAATTGTCAGAGTTTTCCTTTAAACATTACACAGTTGATTTCAGTAGGTTAACTATGGCTGCAGTCCCCACCCCTCACACAAACACACACAAACACACACGCACACAACCCTCACACAAACACAAACACACACACACGCATTCACACACACGCACACATGCACACACACAGACACAGACACACACACAGTTTGTGCATCGTCATTCCTTTCTGTTCAGCTGCAGAACTGCTGTAATTTGTTACTCTCTCCATTTTCCCCTGATCACAGTGACACACAAACACCACAGTCCCGACAAGTTACACGTCTCTTTCACTTGCGCAGCCATCTGTCACTGTCCAGCTCTGGCTGCTTCTCGGCAGGCAGAAACTGTATCGACAGCCTGAAACGCCCACAGAGTGCTTCCTAAACCTACACACTATCAGAGCAAAGGAGGTTCTACTAAGATTACTGGGAGAGCGTACTGTTTTATCTGGAAACATCAATAAAGAATACTTACCTTTTTAATCTGGAAGCCATAACAGTAAATTTTTTAGATTTATTCTCCTCTTTAATATTTCTTTTTCTACAGTGCCTCTCTGATAAGGTCACATAACACTGTAAGAGAACAGAGAACAGAGAACACTGACCTTTAAGTTACCTGGACTAAATGCTACAGAAATGAATTTAAATGGAGTGCAGCTTGACACAAAATCAACCACTTAGTGAGATTTACTGGTGAGCAAATTCAAGGGACACGCTCTTCCAGATGGCAGGGTGTTACGACTATTACTATTACCGCTTGGCAACTGACAGATGATGCAAATGACTGGTGTTATGTTTGCCACGAACTGGAACATTGGATCATCTATAGTATGTTTTAGAGTAAACAGCAGAAATGGCACAGTACAGTTTAAACAGTCTCTCCAAAAGTGTTTGTGTTTTCAAGGCAGAGCAACAGGGGACACTAAAGACGAAGGAATAAAACAGAGGTTAAGATAGATAAAAATTTTATTCAAACTCAAAATAATCAATTAGTGCTATGCAGCCAATTAGTGCTATGCAGTAAAAGTATCCTTTTACTATTCAAAGGCACATTTAAAACAAAGTAAATCATGTAATTTGAGCCTTGTGATTCCTGTGTTTTTTTTCTCAGCTGCGCCTCAACAAACCACTGACCACAGGCCACTGGACAATGAATTATACATCTCAGTATGTGCTTTCTAGATTAAAAATGCATAGCACATCAGCTGTCATACAATATTAACAGCTAAAGAATGCAGAGAGAGAAAGAGACACTTCAGAGGGGGACATCTGGCAGCGAAGCCTCTTAAAAAATATTACTTGCATGGATTCAAATGTCTGATTTTTTAAATTAAAGCAAATTCTAGCAGAATTTTACTGACCAGATCAAAA
>JAPZDY010000022.1:8948124-8960697 GCA_029783645.1 Ctenochaetus hawaiiensis
GTGATTTTGATTTGTCTTAAGTTTTTCAGTTTGTTTCCTCCAGAGCTGCGCCCCCCTTAAAATTTTTAGCACCAGCCGCCACTGCTTAGCAGTACCAGAGTTGATAGTCACTTGCAAAAAAAAGAGATAAAAGAGAAAAAGAGAAAAAAAGATTCCTATCAAAAAACATGCTACTGAATGTCATATCTCTATTAGTCTATGGGTGATTCAGTTATTTTGTTCTTAACTTCTTCTCATTGTTTCAACATTGACCTTTGATTATCTAAAATATTTCCCTTCCTTTTTTTATACTCTTCACACTTCTCTCAAACACCAAACCTCAAAAAAGGCACTGAGTCAAACTACAGGGAACATCTGCGGAAGCCCGCTACCGTATCTTAACAGAAAGGACACTAAAGCATTTCAAAACAGAGTGAGCACTCTTTTCATATACAGTTTATATATCTAACCAACTTCATTGACAGACCACTGCTTTTAATGTTTATGACCTGCATTTAATTGCCATCTTATATTCATTAAAAGCCAAGATGGTTTTTCAGAGAACTGGTGTGGACTAGAGTACTGAATAGATACCACTGTCTTTAGTCCCCCACTGCCACATCCCTTATCACAACTACTGTCAACTTACAACAAAACCAAAAAAAAAGTTCAGTGGAAGCCAACATAGGGAAATTGGTTTGATCATGAAAACACATCACTTCCTCCTGCTTACTTCTGTTCACTACCACATCTCTGTTTCTAACTGAGACTATTCTGTATTCACAGACACACACCTAATTAATAATCGCAGTGAACACTGACTATGTGCACTAGTGTGTCATGGTGATCAGTATCAAACAAAAATGTGTGTCTCCTTCAAGGCAGTCTTCATTAATCTTCCTGACAGCTGAGTGGATCCCTGCCTGCTCACTATGTAGATCAATTAAAAGCTGTTCCGTTTTGATGCCCTTGGTTGGGGATTTCTAAAAGCCCCATTAGTTCAAGTTTGTAAAGTCAGTCTCCTCTTTTGCCCACTGTCAGTCTAAAGCAACCTGTGCCTTTTCTTGCTTTATCCTGTCTAAATGAAATTATCTCCACACCTACAATTACTCAGCCCTTTTAGCTGGCTCACTCGTGCTCCATTGTTCTAAAGAAAGAGCAGAAAAAAAGAGAAATCCCATGGCATGAAATGTCTTCACTGTAGCTGAAACCATTCAGTTGTTGCTACAGCAACTTGGTAGAGAGAGAGAGACGTTCATAGTTTTCCGTAACATACCGTCTTCAGTGACAAGGCGTTTTTATTTTAATGTCTGCAGTGGGTCCTTACTCATTTTCTTGTCAGCTTTTAGAATTTCAAAAATGAGATGAACAAAAGAGAAATTATATTTAGAATGGTTTCTCTTAAAAGAAAAATGTTAAAGAATCAAATAGAATTTATGTACATTGAGACAAGACCGAACAACAAGGTAAGAGCATGACTAAAACTCTGAAGAAGGTATTTACTATTAAAAGCTCTGTCAACAACTTGGCTGTTAGCAAAAAAAAAAAGATGCAGCAGTTTTAATATTTCTGCATTTTTAGTTTTGAATGCTAGGATGCTTTACCTCACATTATTGTTAGCTGAGAACTGACATATTTAAGTCAAAAGGTCAAGATCTCTTTCACTTCTATGAAAGCTGTAAAGAGTGTTGCATAAAACACATTACTGTTCTGATACGTCTGATAAGCTGCCACTGCTTACGTTACACAGCTTGCAAGAAAATGTAGAGAGCAAAGTGAGGGAGCAGTGGAGGGAGTTGGTTGTGGATTGTGGACGTGGAGAAGTCAGAGACCGTGTAAATTTTCATGGAAAAGTGCATATTTAATGAGGCCAATGGTGTGATATTTTAAAGCAACTTTAAGACATAAATTAATTAATTTATTGAGGAAGTTATCCAAGTATATTATTTTGATGATCAGAGAGGATATTTTAGGACTCAAATCAATGGCAGGAGAGCATCTTTAATATTGTTTTCCATTCAATTAATGCTGTTCTGTTTAACTCTGATTATATCTTAGAGAGCATGTACACAATAGCATCAAAGTTGCTGCCTCAAGCAGACACTGTAAATTCCTATCTTAAATATAAGAAAGAGGGATCATACATACTTTGGGTCTTTAACAAGCAGCCTTGCTATGAAGTCTTTGGCCAGGAGGCTGGTATTGCTGAAGAATTCCTCATCAAACGTGTAGTCTACGGCTGACACGTTGGCCAGAGTCTCCTGCTTGTTGTCACCCAGGAATGGAGAGGCCCCACTCAGACTGAAGGATGAGACGGAGGTTAACAAGGTTAGAGGTTAACACTCTAGCTGCTGTTTAGCAGAGAGACCATGAAGACAATTTGGTCCAACACTTGTTTTAAAAAAATATTATGCACCAAAAATTTCCCAAGATCATTTGAACTTGAATTTCTTTTTTGGTTCATGTTAAACTCAACAGCTGTGTTTTCATCAGCTCAACAAACTGATATCTCATTAGCCAAGCCTTGCTATCAAACTTAAGTATTTGGTCTGCTAGTAAAATACTACCACAAGATCCAGCTGGACAGCTCTCATTTTAATTAAATACGGGAGCAGTTTCATTGGAGTGCAGGAATTTTAACTGCTTTTACACCTCTTGATTGAACACACAAATGAAAACAAGCAGATAAAGCGAGGAGATGATGTGAGCACCAGCATGAGACAATAGGATGTCCTAATGGCCAAACCAAGACACAGACACAGAAAACCAACACACACACACTTACAAACACACACAGAGCTGAGAGCTCATGCATGTTGATGAGGTCTCTTTGAGCGCAGGCAGTTAAACCAAACAGCGCTCTCTGGCCTTCCCTTCCGCGCTGAAATCTCTCCAGCTCGTCAGCACCAACCACTAATTAACATGCCAGCTGCGACAGACGTGGAGGTAGTGCAGGTCGAGCTCAAGCTGAGCAGAAATGTATGAATTTATCGACTGTAGTAGATGCAGCTGCTTGCAACAAACAAGTAATTAAGGCAATTCCTCACCATGCCAGGCACTAAAACTGGCTAGAAAGTGTTATGTCAGGATTTTGTGGCAACAATTTGTCCACCAGAAAAAATGGATCCCAAATGAGACTTAAAATGTACAATGTACCATTTTCTTTTGGTTAAGCACACTCTTCTTACCACCTACAACACAAATTAGGCCTCCAGCAGAGCAGAAAGTCATGTTGCCTCACATTTGACAGACATGATTTCAGGTTACATTTATCTCAGGCAGGTAGAGTCTTTTAAACTTTAAAAAATGGAAACAGAGCAGCTCTATCTTTGGCTACGTCTCAGAATGTCCTGGACTAGTGGACCGCTTTTGTGCAGCTTTCATTATGATGCAGCAAATGGTCTTTACTCATGTAGAATGTCCCAATTGAGAGTTTGGAGATGCTCCCAAAAATCCTCCATAATCATTTATTCAATTATTCCCTGCCACTTTTCCGCTCACATTGGTTTGTTTTGGGGTTTTTTTACAATAGGAAATGAACCGTAAGTGCACCTCATGTTGCTTGGCTGTGATAATAGGCAGTGAAAAATCTATTTTCTCTTTCTTGCCAGGCAGAGCTGTGACAGCTGTGTGGGTGATCAACATGAACAAAAAGAGTGTGTGTATATATGTACAGCATACATGTGAGCATGTATAAGAGCATGTTCGTGTAGAGACAAAATGATGCATCATTTAAACAGCACTTACATATGAATTTCCAAAATTAAGGGTGTAGTGATTGCAGCTTGTTAACATATGCGTTGGCACTTGGCATTTACCTTCACTTTTCTCTTTTTGTGAGAGCTCCTTACATGTTTGTGTGGGCAAATGCACCTCATGTACAGTTTTGTGCACGTTTTGTGTTTGGTACTGTGTAGGTGTCTCTCTTAAGGATAAATATGTGCTGAAGCTAAGAAGAAACCTTTAAGTCAGGTATAAAGAGAAGAAGATAGCATCATCAAGAACAGCAGTGGATCTGTGTTGCTGAGGGCAAGGAACTTTTCTTTTACAGTTGAATTAAACTACGCTGACATGTCTGCAGAGAGCTGTTTCAAAAAAACGAAATACAAAAAACAAACAAAAAAAACCCTGCAAGTTAATTTAAAAATCGTTGGCTGTAGAAAATGCAGTTGGTTGTTTTAAAGATCAACTGGTTAAGTAAATAATAAGCAAATTAGCCATACAGATGATAAATTTCAAAGACATTTATCACTACATTTGCATGCATTTACATAACTTTCTCTGAGTTAGTCTGAGTCTATAATTTGAATTTAAAAAGAAAATCTAATGAGGTCCTTTGTTCTGAGGTCACATTCTGCATGCTTAAAAAAAACAATAAAAGCAAAAATAAAAGTCCAGACCCGATCCAGAGTCAGCAAGCTAATCTAGCTTCCAGCAGTCAAAACATTGTTTTTTTTGTTGTACTTCATTTTTTTTTGCATTTTATTATTTTTTTCTCCAAATTTTACTTTCAATTACAGGGAGCATTTTCACACCTGTCAAACATCACAAAGAATCTGAAAGCTGTCAACAGCAAGAGAAGCAGAAGAGCAAAGTTTAAACACCTTCAGCTGGGTTTAATCCCTGAGGAGTGATTGATAAATGATAACTTAGTGGCCCAACATAGAAAGAGATCAGTTATCAAGATCAATACACGCATCAACTCTTTCACTGATTATGCACGTTTAAAGTTAGCAACTGTGTGAGAAAATGGACAAAATCTTCTTTCATGAAGTCCTCTCTCTCTGCTGTGTTTGACCTCTGCATCACACTTCTTTCCACTGTGGTGAGAAGAGGTGTCACTGTCCTCATAAACCATCTTGCCTGTGCCCTTAAGACCAAGATAACAGTTGACTGCAGGAAGACTGAAATTGTCCAGTGCCTAAGAAGCTGCAAACTTCCAATTTTTAATTACCAAATTTATGAAATGCAAGCTTTTTGTACTTTTGTTAATATAAATATTACATGAACTAAACTTTTGTGTAATTCATCACCTTCCCCTTAGATCACAGTTATATCAATCACTCCTCGTTTAAAGAAAAACCAGAATTTGTTTGTTAAATTTTAATTATTTGTATTAATAATATTCACACTAATAAAAGCTATGATTAAATCTAGTGAAGTAAAAAGTAAAATCTTTTCTTGTGTTGTGGAGTAGAAATATTTAGTAACATAAAAGGAAAATACTCAACTAAATGGGGTATTCAAAAATTGTACTATTGTACAATACCAATGTAAATGTACTTTGCATAAACTCACCCAGGTTGGAGGACACAATGACATAGAACTGAATACAAAAGCTATATCCAATATTACACATTGATCAATAAAACAGTATGACAGAAAGAGTAAAATGTTATTACAGGTTTCACAGTTTAATGGAACTTTGGCCTGGGAGAAACCTGTAACGTGCCCATTATGACTCACAGATGTTGGATATTTAATAAGAAGCCAATACCACTTTGATAAGCAAATATGCTCCTAAGTCTGCAGCTGCAGGCTGTTACATTATTCACAGCAAACAGCGTACACATTACAAGGTTCAACAACAGAGAGGTCAAAGAGCAGCAAGAAACCTCTCCACAAACATCCTGATTGACTGTCATGAGGGCACAAAGGTGAAGGTGGCTGTCGTAAAAATGTCAACACGTTTCTAATTCATACATGTTTCCCATTTTACATAATTATCCATAATCACAAGTGGCATTTCAGATACTTACAGGATGTAGGTTATCACACCAACACTCCTGATGAGAAGAAGGAGGAAAAAGAGAAAAAAGGGAGATATTTTTAATATCAGACACCTAATCTCGTTTCAGAGCAGTTAGATAGCAGTGCATCATGCAAAGCATAAGTTTACTTAACAGCAGATGCTCCTCAGAAGAGAGACCAAATGCAAACAGCATATGTACATAATGCTAATTATAGAGCAGATAGAGTTCTTCATTACTCACCACATGTCTGCCTCCAGGCCCAAAGGTTCATAGTTGACGACTTCTGGAGCTGTAAGGATAATGCACCAAACAAAACATTATTATTATTCATGTCAACACGCAAACGACACACGCACGCCCTATAACTTCACCTTTGATTTAATTTTCCCTGATTACTTATTTTCCTCACTAATTCATTTCTACTTTTCCTCTTGCAATGTCTTTACAATGAATTTTGCTGGAAAGTGTTATGTTATTTTATTTGCATTCACAGATTTTTTTGTGTTCTTCAGAGGTGTTGTTGTTTTATAAGCCACTTTTTTATCACACTTTCAAAAACTGTGATTTTTTTTCTTCTTTTCTTCTGACAGATTTGTGAATAATTCACAGTGATTTAGTACATTCACTTCCAGTGTAATTTAAACAAACATGTTAAATATAAGGCAGGAATTCTGTACAAAAGATGCAGTAGCCCCCCTCAAACTGTGCAAGTCAGTAAAAGACAAATACAATAACATATGAAAAAACAAATCCAGTACATGACTCTTCATTCATACTTGCTAAACATTTATATACAATTGTATTTTATTTATATTTCTGATATTATTAATTTTTTTATTACTGATGAATTTCAGAGTGGTTTATTTTCCAGCATCAATTATCTAAATCGTGACATCAGTTTTTTAAAATTTGATCTTTATTTAGAACATTGGAGGGCTGCAACCCCCCTGAATTGGTAACATGCTCAGTTTTGGACCATTTGGTGCTGGTGGTGGACTGCAGTGTCAGGCAGAGGGAAACTGGGAGTGTTGGCAGCCTCCCCAGGCAAAGGGGTAGGTGAGGAGAGATGGGTCAGAGCCAGTGATGTGTCCATTAGTATGTGTGTGTGTTTGTGCTGGCAGAAAGGAGCAGTTCTGATAATCTCCAGTCTATTATCAGTCTCTCTTATTTGTTCCCTATGGCACAGTTGGCACCCATGCAAACCCCCTGGGTTAAATCCAGGAAAACAGGGTGGTGTTGTGAGAGTGTTTTTGAGTGTTTATTTGTTTAATGTATGGGAATAAGTACATTTGTGCATTTCATCAGAGCTGAATCTGTTGAAATAAAACATCAAAATAGATGCCAATTAAGAGAATATGAAAGGCTACAGAACATGAATAATCAATGCTACACACTGTCAAAGACATACTGACCTACAAATTCTGGAGTTCCAAAAATGTTTTTAAAATCATTTCCAAAATCTATCTTGTGGGCCAAGCCAAAGTCAATGATCTTGATGCGCGGGTGAGGCACTGAGCGGTTCAGCAGCATGATGTTCTCCGGCTGGAAAAAAACAGAAGACATTTAAAAAACGGTTAAAAAGAAAAAGGGGACAAGGAGGACAGACAGAGGCAAGGTGAGGTGGAGTAAAAATTCATATGAAGACCTTACTCATTACTTCTTTTTTAAGCTGTGCATCCTGATTTAAATGAGGAAGAGTATGATGCTTATAAAGAAAATTATCAATGAATTGTCCCCTAAATGATATGTGTAGGACTCACACAAGTATAAACAAAGAGCAAGCAGCAGAGTTAGACACAAACCCAGGAAAAGGCTGGCAGGAAGGAGGCTCATCAGCAATGGAAATTCCATGCAAACAGGAGTTAAAACCTCTTGAGGAAGTGGAAAAAAGGAAAGGAAGGCAAAGATGAGCTTTAAGCAAAGCCAAACTACAGAGGCTGGACATTCTTAAGGACACAATGCCTCTTTTAGATGAAGCCATCTTCCCTCCAAACCTCATCCTTTCAGCTTTACTATGAGATGGAGGATTTAGTTTGGAAAGGAACAAGAACAGATTGGCTCTTGTCAGCAACTGGAGGCACTGAGAAAATACCATCAAACTCAAGCTCAGCTTGGTGGTTTTGTTCTCTGCTCTGCAAACATTCATTTTCTGATGTTAAAGCTGGAACAAGGAAGACTGTAATCAAATATGAGTTATAAACTGTTTTAACTGTCTGTCTGCATAATGTAAAATACCTCATATGTGGTCTCAGAAAGTAGCTATGTACTTTCAAGTGCTGCTGTCGAGATTTACAGATTTGATGTACTTTCTTTAAACCTTTTCCTGGTACTTTCCTCTTCTAATCTAACATTCCAGAATAAAGTAGTTGTTCATTTTTTTAATACAGATATCTGACAGTAGTTATTAGTTACATTACAAATGAAGATTTTTGTATTCAACATGTCAAAAAAATTTTTAAATGTAAGGTTAGTTATAGAGAAAATTGATCCGTTCACAGAAAATTAAAAGGCATAACTATGGACTCAGTAATATTTAAGACATTTCTCACTGTTTTGAGTCTTTTTAACAAACCAAACAACCAATTAATTTGTAGATAATCAGCAGAGCAATCCATCAAGTAAATAATAATTAGTTATAGTCTTTACAAAATTGCTAAAAATACGCTTTAACTCAACCCACTTCACCATAAAATCCTCTCTGTTTTAACAATAATGCATGAGTCATAATAATCTTATGATAACATATATAGCAATAACATGGGGCATTTTGCAGATTATACCCATACACTTTTACTTGAAGTAACATCATCAATGCTTTTCCTCAACTTTAACAGAGTAGGCTTGTATCGTTTTTTTGTGCTTTTATTGAAGTGAAAGATTTAAATACTCTCTTTACCATGGCTTAAATCATGAGCAAAGTGCAAATTTAACTGAGGCAGTAAGACCATGTTGACTAAAAGCCTTAAAAGCAGAAGCACCTTTCCCCACAGATCTCTTTACAAAAGAATAAAAATAACAAGGATAAGAGAATTTATCAAATCAAAAACAGCTGACTTTGAATCATTTGAGTCATTTAGTTAGAATACAAACTGCATATAAGATGACTGGCAATAAGTCAGACATCATTAGTCTGTCCTGCCTAGGCTGTGATTAGGCTGTGAGGATAACAAAAACACTGATCAGCCATTTTACTGTCTTTGCAGAATTGATTTGACTTTATAAGAAAACTTTTTGCTGCCTTGTCCAATTATGCAATCACATTTTGAACTGTGAAAAGTGTGTAGAGAGAAGACCTTGGGTGCTTTTATTTCTGACTCTCAATGGGTACAGCTGAGTCATGGAATAGTTACGACTGCAGAGTATCCACATAAAAACCCATATAAACAGCTTGAAACTAAACATGAAAAAATGTCTTTTAAATGGTATGAAACGCAAATAATTAGGAAATATATTATTATTAGAATATGTGTGGACAAAGCAAATTAAAACACTGACCTTCCACTCTCCCTCAACTGAGCCACAGCTACACAGTGAGTAACAGCAGTTAATATCCAAAGCAGAGGCTGCAGTGGTTAGTAAAAGCTCCAGCATTGATCAGAAGTGGCTGACTGGGCACAGAGGTTATTATTTTCTGCAAAGCTGGAGGCTGAAAGTCCTGAACTCTGATGTATGACTGTGCTGTAAGATTGTTCTGTCAGTGGAGCCGGTTTGAGTTGTTTATTCTGAAGACGCCATGTGTGCCGCCATAAGTGGAGAACCGATCGATGATGTCGATTAAGAATTATGTGAAGAAATATCATAACAATACACTGAACAGAGAGGTAGTGTAATGTTTAAGAATTTCAAGCACTTTATAGAGTGTCGGTGCTGTGAGAACACCATGACCTTTACTGTGTTTTCCCTTTAGGAGTTTTAAACAACACGCAATCCATAACAAAAAGAGAGAATCCAAAAATAAGCCGAAACAGATTAGTCATGGTAAATAGCCTCAGATAAATTGGCCTCAAAAACTAAAATACAAATAGAAACTGATATAAAAAGGAGGCCGGCTGATGCAAAAAGCCAAATTAACATTATCCTGGAAATTAAGTTCTCCAGTGAGCTGTCATTTAGGACAATGGATGTGAACAACTCCACAGAGGCTGAACAACAAGCAAAACTTCTCTGTGGACTCTGATAAGAGGAAAACATTTAAGTCTGTCCAGCATATGTGTAGGAGGAGTATTTTAAAAGAAAATATCCAACTGTGTTGTTTATCAAAGACATGACCTTGAGCGAGTCAGTGTCTATCTCTTGTGTCCAAAGTGTTTTCATGGAAATGTCACTATAAACTGAAGAGTGTAACTTTCTTCTCTCAAGTATACAATTCTGGTTTTGTTTTGATTTTGGGGACATCACTTAGAAGAATCACTTAAACAGGCCCATGTACATTTATTTAAACTAGCTAAAACTAAAAATATGAGTGAGGTTTATTTTTGCTTATTGCTGTGTCCCAACTCCATCTAAATACTAACATACATAACAAACTTTACATTAATTGGTGCAATATACAATTCTGAATTTTGTGCACAAATCAGATGTACAGTGTACAGTACTTTTCTATTTTGTACAAACAGAAAGTCAGATGTCAGTCAAAGTGGGACTTCAGGGTGTCCCTGTCAATCAAACTTTACTAAGAGGAAGGAAAACAAAAGATTTTTCTTTTCTGAAATCTTTTGCCTTTGCAATCACTTTGAAATTCTGAGTAGGAATTCTTTTTCATTTTCATTGGGAATTCAAAATAGACAATTTGACATGTAACAACAGATAAAACAACGATGGAAATAATACTGATTACTCTCTTGATTAAGGACTTTGCTTCTTTAATTTTTGATAATCAAATTATTCCAATTACTCGGGTAACTGTTCCAGCCCCAGTTTAAAATAAGAAAGGAGGTCTGAGTTAGACACGACAGTCATGAATTCAGAAATTGATTGTAATTGGAAGAAAGGGTTTTTCTGACCTTTAAACTTAAGCTAAGGTAGGACCAGCAGTTAGGGTATTTTGAGAATTGAGGTCCTTGAGCTGTACAATATTTAGTTTCTATTTTATCTATATTTTCATAAGACAAACAAATGCAGCACTTAAGAACCCCTTAAGTTTAAGAAGCTGGAAGTTTGCCGGTTTTACCTCATAAAATGACTAAAACCATTGACTATTAATCAGAATACCTGCTATAAATTGTCTTTCGTTTTACTAATCAGTTAATTGACATCTTGTTTCAGCTCGAATACTTTTCTTTTTTCCCCATATTGTAAAAGTAATACATACTCAAAACCTGCTTAGCATTAGTATGTAGTTAGTTAGGACAAAGCTAAGGTTTGTCAAATGTTATCAGTGTGTGCAACACAAAAAGACAAAATGAAAAAATGTAAGTCTTCATGTCTATCTTTAGTTGCTGCAGTACCTTAAGGTCAAAGTGAGCGATTTGTTTGGAGTGGAGGTAGAAGACTCCGTCCAGGATCTGCTTGAGGAACTGAGTGGCTTCCTCCTCGCTCAGGGACTCCTTCTCTGCCAGGAAGTCGAAGAGCTCACCGCCAGCCACCCTGGATGAGGAAAGAGAAAGAGGGGGAGAATTAAAATGCCAGATCTCTCAGATCAGAGCCAGCTACAAATCCCTGCTTAACAGCACTGAGCTGATGTAATCTAATCATCCTGGTGCATTAGAGTGCGACTAATTTACACATCCTGAGTACATTTTAACCAGCACTGTTTAAACAATGAAAACCTTCCACTAAAAACGACAAAGGAGAAGGTATGAAAAAATGAATAGCCCCCAATACTTGAGCTAAGTTTGTTTAACTATAATACTTGGGACTTAATTTTGCCAATGTTTTTTTAAGTTTCTACACGATTATATTACTTAAAATGAAGAAAAAGACTTTGCAAGGTTCATTATCAAGGTAAAGATGACATTAACAGGATAAATGAAGTTGACTGTCCAGAAGAAATTTAAGTCTGAACATTTACTGAAACATGAAAAACATATTTATGATATGTATTTATTTATTAAATTACACTATTTGCATAAATGAACATATATTTAACATTAAATAAATCAAATTATTCAGATCAATATCTAATTTAAGCTAAAAAGATTTAACAAATGTCTGAAAATTGACTCATCTTAACTCAGTTTTCGGTGCAATGGCTCTTTCATGATTTTAGTGTTTCTTATAAAATCTCATCTTTATGCCTGTTAATATAATTGTCAGTGCTTGCTAATCACCACCAAGACATTAGCTAACATTTAATATTCTGAAACTTATAAACGTCTGTTTTGTGCTTTTTCAAATCAGAAGTAAAAATGATTTAAGAAAGTTAAAGGGGAAAAAAGTCATATTTAACAGTCAGAGGATGATAATGAGAATCTGCAGTTGGTAAATGTATGTGAGAAAAGGCAGAGGACAGAGAAGAGTGCAGATAACTGTAATTACAGTCATGATCATCCAGTTGTCGAGCGCTCAATCAGCCAAACATACATACGTACAAACACGTGTTTGCCACACAGTGTATGTCAAGAACTATTTACAGTTAAATGAGAAATTACTTTAATTTTAGTAGCTACATCTCCATATTTTGATTTAGCTTTATTTTACATTACTTCCATTTTATTATTTTCTATCATGTCAAATGTAACATTATTAAATTACAAGCAATTAATGATTTTGATTATTTATCTGCAAGAAACAAGCAAACACATAGCCTAGATTTACCAGATTTACTAATGCAAATTACCTTACACACACGCATGCACACACGCACGCACGCACACACACAACCATACACACAAACACACAC
>JAPZDY010000022.1:8972724-8992785 GCA_029783645.1 Ctenochaetus hawaiiensis
ACACACTCACACACACACACACACACACACACACACACACACACACACACACACACACACACACACACACACACACATTTCACCACCTGCCTAGAAAATCTGCAGTTTCCCTGCTGGAGAGTTGATTTCAGCACATGCTCTGGCTGGCTTTAGGATCTCAGAGGCACGGAGAAATCTTCATGATATCTTTGCACATCTACACTCGTTATACTAAATGCCAAAAATAAACCTGGTGTTTTACTGATAGAAGAATTTATCTGCCAGACGGTGCATGACCAAGCCCTCTTCAGGACCAAGCTTTTGCCTGTTTGGACAGCACTACATGTAAATAATTTATCATCGTATCATAAATCATCGGATGTGGCTTTCTCGTCTATAACAGCTTGGGCTGCAAATACTGATTATTTTTATACATAATCCATCAATTTTTTAAAAAAAATAAAATTGGGGAACTCAATGTGTTATATAGTCTATGTAATGTAACAAAATAGAGAAAAAATCCTTTTACATGATCATAAAATTCAAACTGATGTCTTCAAAACTGGTGAAATTGAAGAATCAAATTTCCACGATTGAAGCTGGTAATAAAAAATGTTGTGCATATCACTTGAATAATTGATAAATATGCTGTAGAGCATTTTCTGTTGATCAACTAAGTGTATTAGCAATCATTACAGTAAACTTACATCTACAAAAGCTAGACAGCTAATTGGTAGTTGCTAACACATAAAAAATATCAACCAAAGCTAAGGAGACAATGTATGATATTTTTCATTATATATTTTACAATAAGGCAGAGCTGGTTGTCTACTAATCAAAAGGTTGGTGGTGTGATCCTTGACTCCTCCAGTCTTCATGTAAAGTATACTTGGGCAAGGTATTGAACCTCAAATTGCCAGTGGCATGCAAATGTGTGTATATGAGTTCCTGATGAGCACGTCAGCACTTTGTACTGAAGGCACCTGGCATTAGTGTGTGAATGTATGTGTGAATGGGTGAATGCTGACTTGTATTGTAAAAGCACTTTAAGTAATTGAAAGATTAGAAAAGTGCAATACCAGTACAGTCCATTTTAATAGTTTCTTGTTTCAACAATAAAACTCCTAAATTCATTTTGCAAATTAAAGAGTATGAATATTGAATTTAGCTTTCTGGAATAAGAAACTGTGTCCTTGTGCTATAGTTGCTGCACTACACTGTATATCATTTCCCTTTCATTACTGTGAGCCAGCTATTGATTGTTTCTTTGTACTACTACTACTGTGAAATAGGAGAGGGTGCTGAAAACTGAAAAATGTTTAGTACAATAGCAGGCAGGCTACCAGTGCTGTGAGAAGGCTCACACCACACACACAAAGCTTCTCTGTCAAATCTGATACTGATGCACATGGACTGATGGAGGATGACACACAAGTAGGAACACAGTGAGTGTGATCTCACCTACAGTTTGGTCTCCTCTGGTGTGAACCACAGAAAGCTTGCCTTGTTGTGGTTTTTGTATTTTGTTCATTTTGGTTCATGTTGCCCAGGGACAATAAACAAAATGAGAGTAATGTGGTATAAACGTACATGACATCGTCTGAACCCGTAAAAACTTATTTTTTGGCAACTTCACTTTCTTATAGCACTGTTTTTTTCGTCTCTACAAACATCTGAGCGAAATATCTGGCTCTTTAGCCACTAAATGCTCCACTGTGTTGATCAACTGCATCTGTCTAGTGTTTGATGTTAATCAGGTAACATACAGTAGGTAGGTTCAGAGCTTTTTGACTATAAAAAGCTGCCTGTGTGGTTGAAAACGGTGCTGGGAGTAGTGACAGTGATCCAAAACAGTAAAGTTGAGAGCCAGATGGCTAAACAATGAGCTACAGCTCATTACAAAACTTCATAAAGCTAAGGGGGCCACTAATTCAGGTGATAGTTCACTGTAGACTCAACATGATACCCTGCCATTTGACATATTGGTATTATAAAGATATTGACTTCAGAAGCTTTAACAATAACAAGAGCAAAGTAAAACCCTAAAAATACCCAATATCGTGTATACTTCAGATGTTTCTCACCAAATGCTATTGCTTGCAAATTCTTGCATTAGCAAAATGCCCAAATGTCTTTTGCCACCAGTCCTTTTTTCCCAAGGGTGGTTATCTCAGAGATAATCTCAGCAAATACTTCATCTACAATGCTGCCTCACATCTGCCTATTAAATTTGCTCTACAGTATGACAAATCAGTCTGACAAACCTTCTGGATGTGGTATATTGACAAGGATCTAATGCCATTATCTACAGGATTAAGTTTCAGGTTGGCTACAGCTGTCATCTTATAAAAGAGAGATGCTTTAATCTGGTATGAGACTCAATCCATGTCAGCGTGGGGACAAAGCAGCGTTTATGCCACCCAATGACTGGCTGATGGGATCAGTCATCACCATGTCAGTCTGGGAAAGAGAGGTCAAGTGCAGCAGGATTTTTCCTAGGTCCCAAAAAGTTTCTTCTAACAGACAAACAGGCTTGAGCAGTGTATTTTGTCCTTACAATACGTTGAACAATAAATGCAAACAATGACTATATATCAGCTCCAACAACATTTTTATTTAATGCATGAAATGACAAATGTGTTTTGGCAGAAATATATATAAAAATATATATATAAAAAAAATTAAAATTAATTAGGTAAAAGAAGCTAGTTTCTTTTCTAAGACATATTAAAAAACATATCAAACAACAGCTTAGTATTTTAGTCTGCTATATTCACAATAAAATTATTAAAGAGCAAGCAATCGATACCTTAATGATGGACCTTAGCGCCAAAGAACTGGCTAATGGCATCTGTCAGGAGCTTTTAAGTTAAGGCGTAGACACGCAGCAATACATGGGACAGTATTACAGTGGTAGTAGTATAAGTAGTAATATTATGGCACTAGCGTTACATGGAGAAGAGTGAATGATGGCAAGGCAAGAATACCGGAGTGCCATACGCAGAGTACATACATTGTATGGTAGTTGCCATACCTTGCAATACCCCACTGACGCTCTATGTGGCAACGCCCAAGGTCCCTAGCAAGTGGAATAAACAAGGAGATACAGTGTAATAACAGCTCTTTGTAACCAACTCTTTCAACTGCCTGCACTGTGTTTATTCAACTTTTTCTCAGGCTGAAGTGCTTGAATGTGCCCACTCACACTATGTTTGCAGCACTCCCAACAACAGCCAGTTTCAGCAAATCAATACGGTAAGTGTGGTCCAAAGAAAATTAGCAACCTCACGACTGCTCGCTGAAAAAGACTGTTTACTGGATGAAGGACAAAAAGTGTAAATGTTATGATGAAATGAAGAGGTGTTTTAAAGTATTTACAAACCCCCCAACAAAGTAAAAAACAAATGTGAATGTACAGTATGAATACTCATCCACATATACTACCACTTTTATACAATGGGGGTGCCCAGGTGAAACAATAATGACTGCTCATTCACATAAACTGAAGTGTACAATTGTACTCCCCTTTAATTAGCACTGAGAAAGTGAGGCCAGTCAGTCCATGCTGTTCTTCAGTTTTTTGCTTGTTCGCTTTGCAAGGAATGACTGTGATTTGAAGTGTTTCAATAGAATACAATATTCAATGGAGTCAAACTCATTGGTCCAAGAGTAATGGGAAACACAGCAGCTGGCAGCTTTTATGGATTTAGTGTTTAACCTGAGGGTCAAAAAAGACTGACAAGTGTTTTGGATAACAGTCCAAAGAACAGCAGCAACCTGATAAAGCTGAGATGTGCTGTGCAATGGCATATTATGCTTTTCAAATTCAGAGATTAATATTCCATAGGGATAAAAGTTATTCTTTCAGCATCAACGCCAACTCACTCAGCACTTAAAAAAGCAAAAATAGAGACAAAATGAAAGCGAGAGAAAGACAGAAGTACATCCATTAAAGTGGCAAATGGCCTCAGCACATTTCACTAGTTATTCAGGATTACTTTTGCTAAGTTACTATGGAAATGTTTTAAGAGATTTTTAACTTTGATATCTGATCTCCTCCTTGTTTTAAATTACATTTCGCAACAACCGAATCTGTCTTAACTGAACAACTACAACAAACCTCAGTTAAAAGTTGGTAATTTTCCATCCAGATCTTTTCATGTGAAGAAACCATCATTCTCTGTTTTCATGTGAGATGCCAGGTCACTACATTTACAGTTCTGCCCCTGTGGTTAATTAAATTGTCTTTGGCTCATGGGGGATGAGTTAAGTCCCAAGATAGTGCACACAATCCTCTGCCCAAATTCACCACATTAGTCTACTCCTCCAGTAAGAGAGATGAAACAGCTCTGAGCACTTCCTTTGCATTTCCAACACTTCTTGGGTGCTTATGTGCTACAGGAAATTCTAATTTAGATGACTGAGCATAAAAAAACAGAACAGAAACTACATTATGCTAGTTTGGTTTTGAACTTTAATGCTATTGTGTCTGATCATGTTTAAATGGTAATGATTTATACATTGTTATTTTGATATCGCTCCTGCTACTACAGATATTGATCTTTAATAGGTTGTGATGTTCACCAAAAAAAATTGGTCCAACCTGTTGAAACCTACACAGTCAGAGACCTTTAATGGGACTCCAAACTCATGGAAAAGACTGTTTTTCATCTGTTTATGCACCTTTTACATCAGTTTTGGTCGACAAATTTTCATAGCCTACTGTGCCCCACAGGCTCAAGATGAGAAAAGAAAAGACAAGAAATCAAACTAACTGCCAGCCCTGTGCATTTCAAAGAATGTCAGAAAATTCAAAAGGACGATGCCTTTGCATCAGGGCAGCAACCAAAGGCTCGGAGACTCTCTGCTGTCCAACATAATTCAGTGTGAAAAACTCCCTGGTGAGGTCAAGCTTTTCATTAGCATGGAGCGATGTGTGGGAGGGCAGCTCGGAGTGCTCCCTGCCCACTCAGCTGTAGTGTGGGCCACAAACTGCACCGGCAGAAAAACATTATGCAACCACCATGCCATTGTGTACAGCGGAAGGGTAACCACAGCAACAGGATTCAGAGACTGAGCAGAGGAACCAATGCTGGTTTGAGGAAGGAAGAGTGTGGTAGATAATCCTGGGTGGCTGTAAACAGTGTGTGTGTGTGAGTGTGTTTGTGTTCAGATATGAATTTTGCCAGGATGTCCTGATGCAGTATTTCTATTATGAGCCCAGACTTGAATCAAGTGATTTAGTATTAATAATGCTATGACCAAATTCACTATTAGTTTCTATGTGGCTTAAGTATGTGTGAGCTTTCCTAGAAGACCTCAGTTACTGTTGAGCAGCCATAAATTTCCATAGTTTTTCGAATGAGAAGTGTTGATGGGGAACACACAAGAAACATTACAGAGTAACCAATCAATAACTTTTATCCCTATGGATAACCAGTCCATATGGCAAAAAAACACAGCAGGGTTAGGAAACAATTAATCAGTAATCTATGGACAGAAAACTTATCTGCAACTATTTTGTTAATGGGGGTCTCAATCTGAATTTGCGGGGCTCATCACCAATCAACAACCACTGAAAGCAGAGAGCAAATTAGACAAAAACAGCTGCGTTAAGCTATCACCTTGGGCTCTGAGTATTGTAATGGACAAAAATTGCTTAATTTATTAAAAAAATGTTCGTTGTGGCTCCAGTTGGATGGCAAAAGCTGAAATAACAAAAGCTATTATTTTGGTATCATAGGTTGGCCACAGCAGAGGCCACAGCAAACTTAATATTACAGAAAGGAGACATTGCTGATAGTAAATGGACTGCATTCGTATTGTGTTTTTCTGGTCTTACCAAAGTTCATCCATTCATGCAAACATCCATACACTGGTAGCACAGGCAACCATGTAAGGTGCCATCTGCTCAAGAGAGACCAACATTCACACGTGTATTCACACCTGGAGGTAATTTTGGGTCATAGCTCAACAACTTAGGGTTTAGCAACTTGCCCATGCAGAACCTAAGATTTAATAGCAACCTTAGTTAAGTTTTTTTTTTTGTTTGTTTTATCAGTTGGTGACCAAAATCTTTTTGAGCCACAGTGATCCCTCACACCATTTCAATAAAAAAGAAGTCTTTGGAAGTCATTGAACATCTAAATCATGTTGTCAGGATCTTCAACTTAGCAGGGAATTCCTACCACTTGAGCTCTCTCTACAGGTCTTTAAAATGTTTTATGGCCTAGCAGCCAGATTTGAACTCTGGAGGGAAGAGTCACAGTTGCAATTTCAAAAACTATAAGCGACAGCACTGACAGACAGATTACTGACAGAAAGCAAAATGAGCTGCAGGCAGTGTTTGCCCTTGTCTAGTAGCCACAGTAAAAAGCCATTCAACGTGTCAGAGGAATGTCATTCACCTCCCCCAGCTCCGAGGTTTAAGGCAGTGCCTACAATAGATTCATTGTGCTTAGAGGTAAAGAGAGGTGAAAAGTTTCCTGTATCATCTTCAGAGTTGTTATGATCTACAGCCACAAAGGTTCACAAATATTTTCACTGCCAAGAGCTTCTAAACTGATTTCTTGAGCCTAAGAACACTATTGGTATGATTCAAGGGATTTTATTTGGTGTCATTCATTACAGAAACACAGGTGTGGGATGAAAGACATTCCTTCCAGTATATGGATAGGAAAATATTCAGTTACCCCCAAACTATCTCTGTTAGTTTTAGAAAGACTGAACCTCATCTTGTGACCTGGTTTTTGGAAAATGGTCATGACTGTGCATCTCCTCTAACTGTTTCCAGAGAATCAACTGATCCTACAGATAATTGGAAAAGCCAGATAAAAAACATGGAACAACTGTATGAGTTAATGATCTGTAAAGCTCTCAATTACCTCTGTGATAACTGTGATGTTTGCAATAGTCCACAATATGCTGAACTATTTTATGAGTCTTACCATTTCCATATGAAACAGTATCTATAAAAAACATGATTTGATCACCACTCCTAATCTATAAAGTTCACTAGTTGAAAAAGCTGCGGAAATTAAAACAAAGTCCTTACAAGGTCCATGTAAGTATTCTTGTACAGCTGATTAGAATCCTTTTAGACAGAGCAAGGCACACATCACTGCAGATTTCACACATTGCTGACGATGAAGTCACGGAATAAAATCATTTAATTACCTCATATCTAGAGAACACTAACTGGCCAGGTCAATATTATTCAGCTATGACCCGGGTTTTATCTTTGAGTGCTACAGGTCAGCACTGAACCTGAATTTGGAATGGAATATCGTTACACCCCCAATACCCCAAAATTAAGTTTGCCATACCAAATCTCAATTTTTAATATTTTGATTCAAACCTATTTAGCAAATAAAATTAAACACACATGTAGGATCCTCTGAACTGCATACTGTTAACCACAACAACAAAAATTCTTTCAATTTACCTTGGACATATGCATTTAAAAGGTGCAAAAGGTATGCTGATAGTTTGTCGGGTTGGTTAGGGGATTCATAAAACCCACATCACAGTGAGAAATTCTGCTATACCTGTAATGAGTTCAGTTGGATTAACAAGGACTAAGAAAGACAGAGAGAAATTCAGAAAACAATTTGATATCAGGCTGCGCATACAAATTGAGATAAGTGCATGACTGCTGTTCTGACAACCAAAGAGATGGTGGCAGGAGGTGGTGGGGGTGGGGGTGTATGGAGGGTGGGGGGTTGCTGGCGCTTCAGCTGGTCCATCTATCATCTCCTGATTTATTTTGTGCTGCTCTTTAAAACAAGGCCCTTATATGTCTGCTGAAACTGACATTCAGCGGGTTTCGAGGTGTTTAACTCAGTCATGACTCAGGCGAAGTCAGCAGACATGCAGGCTGGTTTTGTTTTTGTAGGCTTTGCAAACACGCTGTGTGCTGATGTGACCCTGTTCTTATCAGACGATCTATAAAATGACAAGTCTGCACAAGATGACATCCAAGTACTTAATGATGACTGCACTTTTTGATTTGCAGTAATGACTTAGAGATTAACAGTGCTGAATTTCCTCACCTCCAGTCTGACCTTGTTGACATTAATTAAACCTGAACAGGGTTTTGAAAGTCCCTGCCCTTCTTTGATGAGCTCAGACACACCACAAACATCACAAAAAGGCTGATCTTCAAGGAAACCAAACATAACAGACTGTGTGAGTGTGAATATTGCCAAGGCAACTGAGATGGACAACAGTGATCCACCTAGCAACAAGCAACAGGAAATGTGTTGCATGAAACTGTGAAGGAGGATTTTTCCCAATATCCCTGGATTTCATTTGCACGTCTGTTAATGGCAGTATTTAAACTACTCCAGCCAAACTATAACTTCATTAGATTCTTTTTGTACCCAGATCCAATGACGACAAACAAAATAAAAAATTGTATATTTTGTCAGCAGCAGTTCCTCTTTTTCCACAATAGGTAGGTAAGGTGTTGACTGAGTGTACTGAACACAACACATTCTTTTTTAACATGGATCACTTTTTTTTTTTTTAAAATGGGCCAGTAAACTACTAAAGCCTTGTTTGTTCATTGCATGGATTACACAGCTAGGCTCACATTAAGTCTGTCAATAAACAGATATGAAGCACGAAACCCTTGCCAGACTGGGACGGTGTACACGACAAACTAAATTAATCTCCTGGAAGAGCAGCGAGGGCACTTAGAAAGGCACTCTGGCAGCTAACTGGACCATCACTGTTAGCTGAGGTTACTTATAGCAGCTAAAATCATTCTTCTTATCCTAATTTAAACATGGCTTTTCTAAGTCTTGGCTAAAAACTGATGCTCAGTGCAGATCCTGTTATATAAATTGGCTAAAAAATTCGAAATTCAGGCTTAAAAAAAAAAGAAAAAAGGGAGAATTAGTCATTCAGTCACCACAACTCCTGCCAGGGCAAGCTTGAACCAGACTGGTACTTCAGTTAATACCTTAATGGTTACAATAGTGACACTTTATGCTTTTATAATATTTAAAAATAAATTTGTATTTAAATATATAATATTTTTAAAACAATAATCATTAATCCTTCTGGAGGCTGATAAAGTTCACGAAATTCACATTGTGGGTGCGAATAAACACACACAAAAAAAGCGACGTTTCATAATGCCTGACTTTTTCCTAATTCACATAACCTCTAACTTAGAGACAGTCAGTGTGTCAAAAGCTAATGCACTTTAAAATTGTGTGTAAAACATGCATGCATTCCTTTCTTTGTCACGTTTTGTAAATAGGCAAAAAAAGACAAGGCAAACAGAATATGAAATGGTGCAGCAGAAGGACGTGTTACAGTATATTCAGCTGCCAGTAAGAGAGATGCATTTTTCTTAACTACCTGCATGTACTCAATAACAGGTCAATTTCCTTGTAGGCCAAACACTGTTGACAGATAACCACTACTGGCATTTTGTCTTCAACATGCCACAACAAGCCCTCATGGATTTTCTGATGTTTGTATACAGACAAGCACACACCAAATTCATCCAGCATCCTACAAACAGAGCTCTGGTCCTGTACAAGCTGCCATGATTGTTTTTGAGGACAAACTTTTTTGATGATACATGCTCTTCTAAGCTACAGTGGCTATCCCTGCTCATACTAACTACCCAGAACATTTTTACATTTAATAAATGCAAATAACCCAATACAGCTAACAACTGACACAAGAGGCATTACCTGATATGTGTTAGAGGGTGAATGATTAACTGTGAAGCTACTAAACAACAAAGGAAAACAGCAAAGCACACAGTGTATTTGTTTTCCTTTCCTCTCTGCAAGTAAATACAGTCTGACATCTAGTACTGCATCCTTCAAGGACATGTCTTCAATTTAAGTGGGCAGCATGTGTGATATGAGAATAGATATTTCACAAAATAAGACTCTGAAAAATAAACTTACTTACTTACATAAACTTATACCTTTTGAATGTAATTTATACGTTTACACCACCCTTTTCAAAACAGATTAAATTTCTCACATTTCTTTTCCAATCAGCTATTCCAATTAAACAGTTCTTTGCTGTTATGAACTGTTATCGGAATAAAGGAATCCCTTTATTAAAGTAGATACAGTGTACTTATATAGGGGAGGGAAGACGATCTTGGGACAGCATATTAGCAGGAGTATAAAAGTAATACAAAGAGAATTAAAGACAGTAAAAGGGCAAAAATGGTCTCTCCCTGATGATAACAGCCCCTAAGTTTCCACGCTTGACTGCCTGCAGATCTCTCCTAATTGACCACAAAGCATTTTAGCTGCCTCTCCACCCCAATAGATTCACATGCACCCACCGAACATGACACCCCTGCCATTCACCCGCTAACACAGTTGGCAGAGATCCAATTATCCTCCACTGACTGCAGAGATTAATTGAAAATAACTCATTATGCTCCTAGAGGACATTCCAAATGAGTCAGATTTCAATTTGACTGGTAAGCTGGCCGCAATTTGAAGACGTCTGACTGGGACGATCACAGGGCTTAAGCCATCCAGGCCAAAACGGGCAGACTGGTCTTCAAGACAGAGATAGCAAGAAAAGGAGGATTCTAATCAGACTTCAAAACAGAATCCTGCAGGAATACTCCTCCTCAGTAAATCTAGAACATAATCTACTCCTTTATTTCAAGTAAAAAAGAAACAAACTATACATTTCTTTTCTCTTGGTTTTCTTTTTCTTGTATATCTCTCTTAAATAATGATCTCCAAGTCACAGTAATATCAACATGCCTCTTTGACACATATGCTTCTTATTTCTGCTAGATAATACTAAAATGTAAATTCAAAAAGGTAACAACGAAAGAAACATATGCCTTCTCATCAGTGCCTCCTTCCATGTTAAAAAATTTCACTGACTGAACTCCTGACCTTACGTGTGATGCTTTCGAGTAACAATGGTTGAATAAGTTGTCAGCATCTTAACTACCAAGAAAGCCCTGCTAGATTGTTTCTGCACACGCTATCAGCTGTCTGATTGTGAAGGAATGTCACCACTCGTGGCTTTGATTTCAAATGCATTACAGCAAAAAATTAAAGCAACTCATCTCCTGTAAGCTGCAGGATTTAGAGTGTGAGGGTGACTTAATAGACAATTTTTCATGAAGAGGGTTGGTTAAACCATGTTGTATTATGTACACCTGCAGCAGGATATAAGGTGATGCCACCCACAGATAATAACCTTTTTATTCAGCTGAGGGTAAAATAGGAACTACTATGGCATAATTCAGACAGTCGGTTATCTCTGCACTTCCCTTTTTTGCAGTGTCCACAATTATGGAACTACCTCAAAATTAAGAGTTGCTATACACATTAGTTATTATAAAATGTTAAGAATAGATGAGAGAATAACCTGAAGCTAATATATCTAAAAAAAAAAATCTTTGAACTCATAACTCAAATACGACAACAGGGCTGCGTTTACGCCACAGTGCTGCCTCTGCCGTGAGGTTGAGGGGGGCAGGTTAGGGTGAGTGAGTGAGTTGCGGGTATCATTAAGGCCATTCTTGATATCCAGACTGTCCCTCCACCCAATAACCCAGGGTAGGGGGTAAATCTAGGTCAGTAGCTGGGGCAAAGTCTGCATGGAGTATATGCATGGCATTAGTCGGCGCTGATGTATTAAAAAAAAAGAATGTCACAGCATGCTGTAGTGAATTTTCAGTAGATTTATTTCATATGGCCTGCATAAATAAGAGCAGTTTCTTCAGGGGAAAAAGGGGAAAAGGAAATTCTAAATTATATCACTATTTAATCCGAGAGCCCATGTGGATGCCTTGCATATAATCCTATTTTGTATTCATAGAAATTTGTCTTTTGGGTGATTTTTGCAGAGGAATTACCCAAATGCAGTCCCAGTTTCATGCTTTTTTATGTTCATTTGCATTGCGAAATCCCTAATGAAATACATCGACCCCTCCTTCTCCGCAAATGGCAACTACACACCCCAACACACACACCACATAGACAAAAAAGGGGGGGCTACTGGTAGAGAGCCACACAGCGGTCACTTTAATGCAGACTAATGACAGAGACAGAGCACTGCAAAAATATACAAAGTGTAAAACTGATCTATGGACCGGATGAAATACACACATAAAATTCCTTCCACAATCTTTTCAAGTCTTAGTTCATCTCTCTCTCTTTCCTCTCTCTTTCTCTGAGACAGCCAGAAAGTGGCTGAATCAGTTGGTCTCCAAACAAATGACAGCATGGAAACTGAAGGGGAAAAAAAAACTCAACTCAACTCACATGACACCAGCAGTGTTTCTTCTCCTCCTGTTTATTCATGAGACTTGGATGCTGCTCTATTTTGCTAAGAGAAAAAATCCAGCTGAGGTAATCCTTAATTACTGCATGCTAGGGTCAGACCGATATAAAGGTTTGTTGACTGATACTGTCCTCACATGAAAGATCAGACATCAGCCAGTCAGTGTTGTCTACTTCTGATACGATGATTGGAGTTTCTCCTGTGTTAACAGTAATGGAAAAACACTCCTGACTGTAAAGGCTATACAGTGTTCCAGATTTCCACCAACCCTCAAACAAAAGGAGAAAGTCACCTGAGAGCTGCTTAGCCAGATTAAAATCTAATTAGTATGAATTGCAGTTTAGAGCTTCTCTGTCAAATTATGTTTCAAAAGATATTTTAAATCAATCACGATGATAAAATCCTTGGTAAATAGTAATTCTTTTATCGTTGCTATAATATTAATTGGTAAAGGATGCGACTAATGTTTTTGTTATTAGTTTGTTTACTTTATATTTTCTCAAATCGTAACACTACTATGAAACCTTTAAACCCTTCAACATCTCAACAATGCTTCTCCCTTCACTTAGGCATCATTTTGAAGAGGTTACAAAAAGACCCTTAGAGATGACAGTCGTTTCAGTAAACCCCTGCTGTTTTCAGGGATGAAGTGAGAATGTGAGACAATTATAGAGCTCAAATAAGTGCAGATGTGGCCACTGTGCTTGATTATTAAAAGAGAGGGTTTGGAGGAGACCAGCAGCAGTGACAATTTCTATTAGGAGCCATTTACAAAACAATCAGGATACAGACTAACTGGCCAAAGTCTGACAAGGTTCAAAAGGGATAATTTGATGGCTGATGCGTTTGCCAGGGATTATCACACTTTTTTCCTTAATGCACTGCACTGAGGCTCGACAGCAAACCTGCTGTGACTCCAGCACAATCTGTAAATGATTGTTGTGCACTTTTAGTAATTCCAGTTCTCCAAGTTGCCTCTGAAGGTCTGTAGGGTTGGTAAAAATCTTGAGTAGTTATATCACATTTATAAACAGCTCACTGACAAAGCTGCGAGAGACTGGTCCATCTCCAGAGGTGGTTAAATCAAGTCTAGTTAATTAATCATTCTTGTTGGTGAAGACTTGAGAGGCTTCAGCAGGTGAGAGGGTTGGGGTTATCTCTAGTTCCTTCTGCTGCTATACTTTTTCTTCACTCTCCTCCTCATTATACTGCTTGCATGCTCACTGTGGCTTGATACTAATGAAGGTTAGATGCTTGGCTTCACCAGCCTCTGGGTCTGCCATGCATACACACCAAAGCAGTCAGTGTCAGTAAAAAGATAAAGTCCCTGCTTGGGTGATTTCCCAATTTCCCATTTTGCCAAACCGAATGGACCTCATTCCAATTCCAGCCAGAGTTCAGCCTGGAGTACAGTCAGATCAAAAGCCTCTCTGTCTTAAAGCGTGCAAGGCATTACAGTGCAGGTCATGCCACTGTAATGTAGATGATGAATAGATAGACTCACCAGTTTTCTCTAGAAAATAACCCCGGCTTATCCAAAGATTATGCAGGTTTGAATATGTAAAATCTTACTTAAAAATACTTGGAAACACAGCATGATATTTGTGGTTACTGGGCTTTTTAGAAGAAATGTTATTTTTCTTGAATATCTTTTACTTTTCTATGTGTGTTTTGCGAGTACATTTGATCAAAGTCAGATTTAGCAACCTACCTTAACAGCAAAAA
This sequence comes from Ctenochaetus hawaiiensis, assembly GCA_029783645.1. Taxonomy (NCBI): domain Eukaryota; kingdom Metazoa; phylum Chordata; class Actinopteri; order Acanthuriformes; family Acanthuridae; genus Ctenochaetus; species Ctenochaetus hawaiiensis. Next base: position 8,986,726 of record JAPZDY010000022.1, read on the forward strand.
ATTGCCACAGATTTCTTACTTTAACTTGTTTAAGGTGACATGTTCATGAGACAGTGAATTTAGCAGTGTCTGCAGTTGTATTAAGGCACACAACAATTTTGAAAATATAAATATAGCAATCAATTCTGAGTCATTAGAGCATAGTTGTACTGTGGGAGAAAAAACGTCTTTGTCAGCCTAAACAAAGTGCATGCCTTTTTCTAGACAATGGAAAACTTTCTGACAGATTATTCATTTCTGCTTCTGAGTAGATATCAGGCGTAATTTCAAAAGTAGGCCGATACAGAATATCAGGAGTACTTGTATAGAGCTCTCATAAAGTAGGCTACATTTTCTCTTAATATCATGCAGTGGCCTTGAGCTCCCCCAAAGCCATATAGAATTTTTTAGTCTCATAAAGAAATGAAATCCTTCCAAAAACAGACTTGTGCAATACTCGATCTGGGCTTTTTTTCCACTGGGGCACACTCAAAATACAACCTTCCATGATTGCCATTGTTACAGAACTGAGATGTTTTTCAAGAAAAGAATATATTTACTGTATTTTAACACTCCCGATGTTGCTAAAATCATGATTATCACAGTATGATGGTTGTGACCTAATTTAAAATCTTCATTCTCCCTTTTAAAGGACAATACAGAAGAGATCCTATGACCAAATGAGACTACCCTCTTACACAGTCGTCTCTTTACCTCCAGCCAGAAATTCAATCCTTTTACACACAGCTCCACAATCGTCTCTATTACCAAAGTAATATAGTAAATCGCAAGAGCAACTTCAGCTCTCCCCCCAGTGCTGGAAGGTGAGCACTAAAAGCAGAAGCCGAATTACCAGACAGGCTCTAGAGAGCAGAAAACAATTGGTTGATTATTACCAACACAGAGTACGTGTGTCACTTTGATAACTAGGAACTCACAGAGATCCATTTCCATGTTCCTGGCAGACATCTGAGAGGGGATCTGAGATCCACATTCGAGATAAATGGACCCTTGCTTGTGTTATTTCCACCTCTACTATTACATAACATAGGTTTTGATCTATACAAAAGTAAAGTTGAGCTTAGTCTTACACTGTGCTTTCATATGTAACATGATAGCACAGCAAATGAAGTATCTCACTCTGCAGCCCTAAGGTAACCACCCTGCTTCGACAGCTAAACAACTTTCCAGGCACAAAACAACCCTGTCTTGTCACATTGTTTTGTCACATTAAACCTCTTTATCCCAAAGACAAGAGACCAAACACAGTCTAGTCGAACAGAAACCAGGCTGTGCCACGATATAAATCCTCTCCCTGTAAAGATACCATCAGCCTCCTCCTGCAATAAATCTCAAAGAAGAGGCAGCTAGAGTAACGGACGCTAACCTCTTCATCACTGACACCGATGCATTATGGACTGCATTAATCAGAGCCTATCAGACACACTTACAATAGGGTGATGCACGTCCTGCAGACTACTCGCATGTGTGCATGCATGCTTGGTTGTGTTTGTAGACTAAACCCATATGTATTCAGAACTGTGCGTTCATTGTGGCAATTTATTTGGGACTATAATATGAACACTTTAGATAATGGGGTTACAATACTATAAACAGAGAGATCGTACATTTAAATTTAGGGATTAAAAAAGGCATTTTCAAAACATCCTTCTCACAACTCGTGCTATGAAAAGAGGAAGTTCATGCGCATTAGAAATAAGATCCCAGCAAAACTTACCTCCCCAGCTCGTCTCCAATTTCGTAAAATTCCTCCACATTTTCCTGGTTGAAAACAGTCATGTTGTCCAGGCTCTTCCTCCCTTTTAACCCGACCACTGGCATATCCTCCGAGACGGCACACCGGCTCTTCACAGCGGCACCATCCCTACCAGCAGCCTCCGGTCTGGGCAGGGTTACAGCCAATAAACCTCCTCATGTTAGAGCTTCCAAATCAAATGCAAACGACAACAACAGGGGTGGAAAAAGTAAAACCATTAGAAATCGTCTATGAAACCCGACTGCAGTTGTAATGGAATATAAAAAAGGTGGGCGTTCAGTCAACAAAAGGAGACCAAACTGACTGAGCAATGAACCTGCACCTCCAGGGCGACGTCACGACTCCTGGAGCTGATCTTTCCTTCTCGTGCCTGCTTGTTTATTATTTTTCCGGGCACCAGTTTGAATTATTGGGCTATAACAGCCGCCACTTTTTAAGATAATGGTAATAAAACCTAAAGTATGTCACCACCGCCTGGTTAGGAATGCAAATAACCCCCGTGAAAGCTTGGTGTAGCCATGGGAAACACGCTAGCCTACTCCTCCTCCTCCTTTCAGTCCAGCTAACGTTGGAAAAATGACTGCTGAGTGGTCATATCGTTAGCATATCTTCTAATAATGACCAGAGGGGACCCAGACAGGTGTTTAACCCGGTTTAACTCTACATTAAAAAGTGAAAAACAATTAAAAAAAAAATCTTTTTTAAAAGCAAGACACCTAGGTTTTTCCTAAATTTGAAACCATGACTCGCCCCAGTTTATTTCTCTGCAGTATGAAATATTCAGAATCGTGAACATTAACATTAGCTGGTATGTTTGCGCGAGCGTTACTGGATTTTTCTTGGTCCAAAAACTGAGACATAATTGTATGAATACACTGTTAAGTATCTTACAGTTTGCTGGTGTGTGTCCCGCTGCCAAGTGTATCCCAGATATCATGCGTTTGGTGGGAGCCTGTAACCCCAGTTAGACTCACGGAAGACAAAATGCTGGCTTGAACAGGAGAAATCAACGTTAACAATGTAAAAAGCAGTCTGGTCCCGATGTTGTGTTCACGTCTATAGGAAGTTTGGTGATAAACGTTGGAGCGACTCGAGTTGGATAGAGAACGCGGCTCACACGTTTGTCGGTTTTATCGTATGCTAAACAACACAAAACAAGCAAAAATGAAAAATACAGAGAGAACTCGCACTCTGCCTAATAACATATAAAGAGCCGCGTTCTTTTGTCATCAGTTTTTTTTATCAAAACGGTCTTTTTGATTGAGAAAGCCGTAATTACCATATTTTTCCTTCCCCTAAATGCATCAGCGTGTATCAGTTGAAGGAGCGGCTTCGCTCGCAGGAGGGCAGCAAAGCTTTCACTTTTATTTTAATCACATTTTAGTCGATTACATTTGTGACACAGACTTTTCAGTCATTTAAATACAATTTTAATGCTAAACAACAGTAATTGTGCCAAAACATATTTAGATTAATGCATTTATAAAATTGCAAAATATGTAACCCATATAAATAAAATTATTTGACAATTTTGTAAGTTATATTTCTTTGATGGAGGCATTCTTTTAATGGTTTTTTTAGTTTTTCGGAGATTCTACTCATAAAGTTTACAGCTCAATAGAAAACTTATTTAGATTTAGAAGTTTTGTTATGTGCCATGATAGAAACAAAATAACTTGTCCATTAACTGAAATTAACACTGTCAGACCAAAGACTTTTTAAGATCAGTTCATTGCAAATGGTAATTTGAAAAGTCACCTTTTAACTTACTTGCTTATGCTGAAGGTAAAGTCGTATGCTGGCTCACATTTTGCAACAAGTTATGACATTCTGTAAATGGTCATGGGGGCATGAAAACTATTGTACGTCTGTGAAAGGCAGGAACTCACCCAAAACTTATCATTAATGCTTCTAAACCTAAGTTATTGTTTTAGTGAATTGGTAAATGCCTCCAAAATGAAAAAATAATCATCGCTAATCGTGTGAGTTGTAGCACTCAAAATGTTAAGAAATATTTTTTAGTTGGTCACTTAAAATATCTTTCATACAAGTTTTATTTTGTTCTCCTTTTTTAATGACTTTATGTCTGCTTGCTACCAGAATATTCCTTTTGTTTAGCTTAGTGTTTTCTTGTATACCACTGAACTTCAGATTTTCAGAGAACAACAGGTAAAAGTTTACAGGAAAAGTCAATATTGTACAATATGGTACACTCAAATTTGCATACTTGTATGTCCGCAGTCAGTGTATTTGTGCAGTAATGTGTTGCATGTAAATGTTGACCATTGATGTCATGGAGAGTCATGTACTATGAATAAACAAGACAAAAAACAAAGGTGTTACTTCAGGAAGAAACATCATCTGTTCCTCCCTACAGTCTGTAACACTACAAGCTCTCATCCTTGCTGTAGCCCTGTTGCTCTTTTTGGTCTGACCAGACATCTTTGTCAAATTCATATCTAATGTTTTCTTTTGTGAAACACCTTGGGAAAAATCAAAAAGTATATACAGGTATCATTGAAGAAGAGTATGATGCATTATACAATATACATCTTACACGCTATTGCTTCCTGGATATACTGTCATATCTATCACCACTCCTCCAAAAGGCATTTTGTAGAGTTTTATCATCATTTTATCCCTTTTGAAAACTCTGTCTATAGTGGAAGACTGACAGAATTGATATTTGCAAAGACATTGTTGTCGTTTATGATTGTATGTTGAATCTCTAATAGTCTGATGGAGTTGTTGCATATGACCATGTTACAGCTTTCTTGTACTTGGGAATGGATGAATACTTCTGCTCTGCCACCAGCATGAGGTTGTCCTATATATATATTGCTACATACATGTAGAATTCACAGATAGATCATATAAAAAATGGTATATTGTATGCAAATTGTGCAGTGTTATATTTCTCATATGTGTCTTACAACACAACTAAATTTTCATGAGTACATTGACTTTACAACACTTGTTCACTGTTGTGAAGGAAATGCTTAAACAACAACAACAAACAAATACATATTTATCTATCTTTCTTAAGGAATGTATGCACAATTGATGACACTGTAGACCCATCTACAATACTTTCCGACCAGCCTATTCAACTATAAGACCGTTGTTTATGGCACGGTCCACAAGTCACAAAGTAAATGATAAATCATTGTTACCTTACAACACTTAGAGCTTTTAAATGCTTCATTTATCTTCCCCTGATGTAATATTATGTTATAGTATTATTATAGTAGAATACTCATAACATTGTATTTCTCTGGCTACCTCTCTGAAAAAAATCTAGAAACAAATTTAAAATACAGAATATACAGCCCAGTTTTGTGGGGATTTTGGACTAAGCATGATCATAGTTTGGTGGGAAAAGTTCATTGTCATCTCTTAGTGTGAGATTAAATGATTCACAGAGAAACCGTCCATCCATTTATCTGTCAGCCTCTTTCTTACCCACTTCAGGGCTACGGGGGGCTGGAGCCTATCCCAGCATGCAATTGGAAAGGGGCAGGTTACACCCAGGTCAATTTACTAAGAGACAAACTTCACAAATTGGAGCAGGGGGCCCCTGCTGACCTTTTCACTCTCACTCATTATGTCTTTGATTTGTATTGTACATGTTCAGTCAAGGTGAAGTGTAAACTGTGTAACCATCATATCTGATCTGGTCTGCTCCCCTTCACAGGACACAATGTAAAGATATGGGACCTACAGTCGAGCCCAGAGCTGCAGCTACAGCCTAAAGTTACTAATTTCATCACTGATTAGTCTGTAAATTATCTTTGAGATAGTTTTTTCTTTAAAATGCCTGAAAAAAATTGTGAGGATTGTTGTGTCAAAAGTTCTTAGATCTTAAACAAAACAGTGACACTGTTCTGTAAAAATACCCCAAAATCTTGAGTAGAAAATGTCACTTTAGTAAAAGTATGTTGATAGTTTTGTCAACAATATGTACTTACCTTATTAAAGTCTGTCATTATTCAGAAAAAAAGCCCCCAAAAGTGTCAAACTATATTATGTTATTACCAGCTAAGGAGGACAAAAATGAAACAACTTTAATCACAAAATTTTGCTGACACTCAGAGGAACAGATGATTCTCAACTCTACTAGCAGCATTTAGTCAGTTTTAATACAAAACATTATTATTAACATTATTATTAACATTATTATATTAAAAATTATTATTATTATTATTATTATTAGCAGTAGTAGTAGTAGTAGTAGTAGTAGTAGTAGTAGTAGTAGCAGTAGTAGTAGTAGTAGTAGTAGTAGTAGTGGTAGTAGCGGTAGTAGT
>JAPZDY010000022.1:8992885-9011627 GCA_029783645.1 Ctenochaetus hawaiiensis
GTAGCGGTAGTAGTAATAGTAGTAGTAGTATTATCATTAGTATGATTATTATTATCATTAGTAGTAGTAGTAGTAGTAGCAGTATCTGTACTTTTATTATTAGTATTAGTATAATTAAAGGTTTATCCGTCTATCTATGTATTTGTCTATCCAGCTAACCATCCATCCATCCATCCATCCATCCATCCATCAATCCATTTATCTGTGGTGAATGTCAGCATGTTAATGTGCCTAACTTTGATGGTGGACATGGTCAAAGGTCCACACCAAGGAAAGAACTTCACAATAAAATTCACTGTTAAATCTCATACAGATAATATAGATTTTAATGTTTTCTTCTCAATATTGGATCCAAAATTTCAAACATTTGTCTGGAGGACTCCTCATCATTTTGGATTCAAGTTTTCTTAAATTGCCTCATCACATAAACCTGGGAGAGTTACAGTGTTTTGGATCGAGTCTTAGACTGCATGGTTGAAAAACAACATGAAGGTTAACCGCTGTAACAAATTTCCCTTCATTTTAATCATCTTCATGGTTCCAAATGTGCTCTTTTGCAGTCAGCAGTCAGAGCATTGTAATAATATATGAGTCCCATTTTCAGCCACGGCATCACAAACACACTCTATGCACAGCTGTTAGCTTCATGATCAGCAGAGTGCTGTCCCATAAACCATATCATATTACACACTGCACATATTGCTGCATGTGTATGTGAATGATAAATGAGATATGTAGGTTACCATTTGAGCCAAAATAAATCCCATGGTTGTTATGTTCCAGCGTAAGATTCTTTTCAGTATTGTGTTGCAGAGATGTGACTGCTGTGTGTATAGGATTATTACACCATCTGCTGGTGATGAGCTGCACAGATATAAGCAGCATTCCTCTGCTTATTAGAAAAATAATTTGTTCATAGATGTCATACTTTCTTTATCTTCTGTAATATATCCTCATCTGTCCATTATGTCCATTACAGAAGATCTTATTTTGTTGAAAAAACGCTAATAAGTAACTCAAGTCTTAATTCATATAAATGATCTTGTTTTAAGTCCTACTGACAGATCTCTATATGATTAATTTCCTTAAGAACAAATTTGCCTTGTAATAACATTTTTTCAGCTCTGTTTAAGATATGGATAAAAAGTGACTGTCTCTTCAGACATCATTCAAAGTAGCTTGATACAATGTGTTATAGAGCATCCTGACAATAAACTTCTGGGACAGAAGCTGAAAGCAGAGCTATTACAGTATAGAACATATTTAGGTTCCTTTACTAAGTTTAGAAGTCTTTGAAATGTAAAATGTCTTAGAGTGTTTAAGCTAACGGAGATTTGTCAAACCTGGGACCTACCAGTGAAACAAACAATAAATTATTTTTTGTTCTTTTTTCAGCAGTCTAATTCAGATTTCCAGAATAAGACTGCATACATAACAGGAAACCTGTGATTGGTAAACAATAAGAAAACTGCAAACTTAAATAAAAGGGGAAAAAAAGGGTAAAACTGCACAGACAAGACATGTTAACCTTTGAGATTTTTTTATTGCAGTAAAAACTTTTTTAAGTACAAAATTATACAAAATACTTATCAGGAAGAGCAGAGGTAAAAATCAACAATATTCTTTTGTCCTGTCTGAGATATAGTTATCAATGTTGTTACAGTTTCAGTCTTCAGGGCTAGAAGATATGAAAGTGATATACCGATTAATATCTTAAGTTTTCATGGTTACATTTAATTTTGGACAGTACCACAGAAACAATGCAAAAAGACTTACATACTTTACATTAGTGGACTAGTAGTGCCTTTCAAGAGAGTATTCTGCATTATTACTGCAGACAAAGATCTGGTCAATGTAATTTTCTGGGCTGATTTCACGGAATGCAACCTGTGATTAGCAACATGAGCTAATTTGCTCTTGTTCATTATGACACATCTCACTAACCAAAACAAATGACGGAGTTGTGACCCATATCTGCTATTTGCTGCAACCATCTGTGTTCTGTGTTTAAGCGGTGCTCGCAAATTGCTTTTGTGAAACTGCCACCCAGTACAACCAAATTCGTGACATCTGACACAAAATTGGACTAGCTACCAGACCATTCCTTTAAACAGTGAAAGGATAGAAAAAACCCACGATTTTCAGCTTAAATTTTTTAAAAAGTTGGGCAGAAATTTGATTACAGCAACAGTTTTACAAACATAAAGTGAATTTTTCTCTGCATATTCAAGCTTTGAAATATTTTCATATAAAACACTTCGTAAATAATAACTGTGCTGTCAGTGATGCAAAAATGCTTCAACACACTGACCTCCAGCATCTGATTCTTTATGACAAGCAACAATTTTACCTTAGAGTTTACTATTCAGTTAACTCTGTTAGTTAACTACAGTTAACAGTCTTATGAAAGTTTTTGGTTCACCAGCAGGGTTTGGGCTTAATACATTCAATTCTGGGTAACAACCTACTGAATCACACTGTGGTAACAGATGTTCAGGAACAATACAGCTGCTTCAACGAGGTCTTGTGAAAAGGAAAACTGATGAGTGACAAAAAACAATAATTGCATATTCATGGATACCATGAGAATTGAAAAAATAAGGGCAACCATTAAATATAATTACTGTTGTACAAATTAGAAAACCAATTCTATTCAGACTATTCTTTAAACCTCCACACACCCAATAATATTTATTAGACTGATCTCATAGACGTGCAGAAACACCTCCCAGCTGTCTTTTTCAGGTTGTACAGAAACAACAAACATGGCATTTCAAAAATAACTTGATCATATTAAATATCAAGTTGGCTTTTTATCTTCAAATATTGTGTGTCCCTGGGTTGCATAAAACTTATTTTGAACATTCTGATCTTCAATCAAACATTCTTTATGTTCTTTGTTGCATATAATGGGAATTTCCTTCAATATTAAGGCCGTCTCTGTGTTTTCTTTGATGTTAGGTTATGTTTTCAGTAGGTTGAGACAACTTTTTTACAGAGAAAGATAGTGAGAACAGCTAAGATACATTATATTTAAAAGTGGTTGATTAAAAAAACTGCCAACCATCAAGCTGACCATCGTATGCTCAGTACAGCAACAAGTTTTTTGCTAAAAAAATGTATTTTGGAATAATTACTAAGCATTATGAGATGCAGATTCTTACAAACTGATTTTAAAGTGAGGTACAAATCATCATCTTTTTTTCTGTTCAGCTTAAATCTACTTGGAAATTGTCTATACAGTGTTTGTGAGGCCACACTAAGCACCAAATGCGTCCCATGTGATCTGACTACAAGTGGTCAACTCTGATTGCAGGTTTTGAATGCACCGAAAACTGCCATGAAGACAGTGAACTCGATATTAAAGAACATGTAGACACACATTAACCCAAATGTGATAACCTAGTTAGCATCATAGTCTGTCAGAGCATAATAAACCGTACAAACACAGGTAGATATGGCTAATTTTCCTATAGCAATTAACTTCTGTATTCAAGATCAGTTACCACACAGCAAGTGCAGTCTCTTTTGCATCCTCTCTTGCTGTTTGTGCATTTTTCTTGGTCTGTGAGCAGTCTCGGACAAGATCTAACATTTCTGGGGATGCTTGATTGGTCTAAAGTGGTCACTTGAGGTGAATTTAAGTCATATTCCTGTGCATATATTAAAATACAGTCCCTCTTAACTAGATCTGGACATGATGTGGCTTTTACCCCACCTATTATACAGTATAGACTTGAATGTGACTCAGACTTTCAGTTGACCATCATACCTGTATAATAAGATATCCTTCATAAATTGTTCAAAAGTCATAACAAGTAGCTTTATTTGTAGTTAATAAATAGGCAGGTCAAAGGCAAGTCAATCCGATTGACTGGTTACCAGTGAAAAACCCATCCAGGATGAACTCAACTACTCCACAGTTTGGCCAGGGTGATATATAGATACTGTAATGATATGAGACTCGATATCATATTTGATTTTAAATAATATTACATTGTAGTTATTTTAAGAGTGTTGCTTTTTCCTGTTTTGAAAGTTTGACTGTTTTACTGCAGTTATATTTCTGAATTTACCAGACTGTTCTCGTCCATCTTACATTAATATTTGCCTTCATACACCTATTTATTAGCCTATATCCTTAATATTAATGAATGTTTCTCTAAAAATCTCATGTTGTTGATATTTGGTGAAAAAAGTCTATATTCATCCCTACAATATTATTACAATATCCATAAAGAGGTACTTGGTAAAGGTATCCTGTTTTGTCCATATTGCTCATCCCTGGGGCCAGTGAACGCAGCCCTGCCCAGGATAAGTAGGTATGGACGATGGATGGACTTTAAAGCTACAATGTGAGACTTAAAACATACATATAAGTGAACATCTGCAATGTGTAATGTACCAGCAGTGAAATTACTCTTACTGCCAGTAGGGGGAGAAAAAACTTTAAAACTGCAGGTTTTATTTCAGTAGACTAATTTGTTAGTCAGTTTGCAGAGCTGCAGAGCTTTCAGATTAAAATACTTTCATTAACATATGATGACCTTAAGTTCAATTGGCAACAATATCTCTTTTTTGAAGCCCAATTTGACTAAAAATGCTATATTAAGTAGTTTTTGTATCAGCAGCAGTTCAACTAGGAACAGATTAGTGAACTGCAATCTTGATGGATTATTAAGTGTAAGAACCTCTTTATTACTTACTTAGTATTGACAATGTCCATAAGCTTGGTAAGAAAAAGCGACATTCATGACTCTCTTGCTAAGACTAAATCATGCCTGCTTTTTCTCATAAAGGATTCAAGGTTTTTCACTGAACAGAATAACTTAAGTACATCCTCAAAGGGGGAGTCCACAATCTGGCATCCAAAATATTGTTCTTAATAAAAGCCTATTTCTTATCTGAAAAGCAATGGAAATTTGTTAAGCAACAATCTTATGTAAAACTTCCAATCACTGGAGCCTTACTGCACAGTCATACTGAAGACTGCAAATGAAATGTTGATGTCTTTCGAATTTAAATCAAAGTAAGAATCTGCTACACAGAATCCCCTTCAGCCAAACACGACCTTGAGTAATTGCTGTTCCCAAGTTAATTGAATATGCATGGAATTCTTGCAGCACACAGAAAGTGATCAAACAGACACATGCTGTACAGAGAAAAATGTCAAACAGAGGCAAGATGAACCAACAACGCTAAATCCTGCTGCAAATAAACACATTTTCTCGCCAGATCTTCTCCCTCTCTTGTTTGTTGGTATTAAAACATTCATGATCTTTCAAACATTCAGATATCTGCCGCTGTCATGTAGCGCTTCCAAAGTGCTAACTGCTTATACAGCTTTCAAGATAGGAAAATAAAAAGCTTTAAAAAAAGACACTTTTAAGTACAAATTTAAAATATTGTCAAGAAAATGGCCTTGCTGGTTATATTCTCTGTGCAAAGCCCTGCTGTGCAGTCTGACTCCTGACTTAAGAAAATCTGGGTAGTCTGTAAACATGATGACATGCTTTCCTTCTGTGGTAGCCCCTCTTAACAAATGAATCATCTTGTTATTGTTTCTAGTGTCAGAAAGAATTAATTCATCAAATCTGTCATTTCTGGTTGTGCATTAGGCGTGTTTTACCATGATCTGGATACCCATCAGAAGTGGCTACACATTTGCCCTAAGTTCCCTTTGATTGAATATTACAACATAAAATGCTTGGAGCAAAAGTCGCACGTTTTTCAAACCTTGTCTTTGACACCGGGCCACATGAGAGACAGATCACATGAAAGTTCTCTGGACAGCCCAAGCCCTTTCTTCGTGTTAACAAATGGACAGTTTGGAGCTTTGAACAGGCAGCATGCAGCTGTCCACTTGGCATCATTCCATCTCCCAACACCATCTTACTGTCAGAGAGCAGGATCCCTGATAGTTCTGTACATCTGTAGCGATGTCACCTCCACATCTGGGACTTTGGCATTCTGGGGGCGTCCTGTCGGGCTGTATCCAGCTGATCTTCCCATTGGACTGAACCCTGTGGTGGTCCGACCCACGTGGTGGGTGAAGCCTGAAGATCGATACACTGCGGGACGCCGCAGGAACCGGCCTGATGTCACCAGGTCCCCATAGCCCTGTGCATGCGAGAAGGCGTAGCCTGATCGGCGAGAGCTGGTGCGGCGGATACGGGTACGTCGTGGTGGAGGGGGTGGCGTTGCTTTAGCCTGTCTCACCTTGAACATCACCTGGAGGTGGGGAAGATAGTGCTAAAGTCAACAAACTAAAGAGAAAGGCACACTTATGCCAACATTATCTGACCCATTTGAGATTCATTTGGTAAGTTGGTGGGTCAAGTCTGACAAAAACATACTGATCACACCAGTGAGGTTGAAAAAATCTTCTAAGAGAAGCAGGGTTTAGATAAGTAAAAAAACGTTGGCTTTTTTCCACACTTGCACTGAGTTGCTGTTTTAGTGGCTCAACATAAACTTGGCTGCACTGAAATCAGGTGTTCCAGTAAAGATACAATCACACAATGAATTTTTTTTCTTCTTTTTTTTGAGTTAAAATCATGTTTGCTATTCCTTTAGTTTAAATCATGTATAAGTGCAACATAGCCAAGGAAAGGCAATTTTCTTGGCTTTTAAAGGCAAGCGCAAACATGAACAGACCTGTCAAAAGTCCCATAGACAGCTTTGGTTGATGTCCTTCTTATTTTATCCAAAATAAATAGTTTAAAAATAAGGTTTTTGAGTTCTGAGTGTCTGTCATTTAATTATTTTGTTCACTCCTCAACATCTTTCCAGCACCTATTTGTGTTTATTGAATGAGTGTTCTTCATTTAGTTTGACATTTTATCAATGATGGAATGTCAAATTACATTTTGAGTTTAATTATCCATATTTCCAATGCTTCACCCAATCTGCTGACCTTGACAGCCTCCAAAACTCAATGCAGTGTTTCTCATAAAAACAGGGGTAGAGGCAGTTATATAAGTTACATCTTCCCAAGCCAGTCATCACTCTACGGAGGCCTAGTCATAGTACCATACATTTTTTGAGTATGAGCCTGAACCTCCTGGACGAGTATATCAGATTCCCCCTGTGTGAAGTTTGGCAGGCAGAGTCAGTCTTCACTCCTGCCATTGCTAAATTGATGATACGCCGCGCAACAGCAGATTTAAAGGGATTAAGAGAAGCTGTATTGATTTTCCATGATCAAGTCCAGCTGTCACACACCTTCTTATGATCTATTCCTCCAACTTTAACACTGTGCCACAATACACCACAGATGTGCTTATGTTTGTGTTCACTGAATTACCAAAACAGCTAGATAAATTTACAAGTGCGCTTAGCTCTAAGGACACAAATCTGCTTTTTTAAGATGTAAATGGATCAATAAAAAATAGACTCCAGAGACTCCAATGTTTACATTTTTTGCTAATTGGCCCCTTTAACAGTATGACGAGTTAGCTTTTAGCAGCTCTCTGTTTGTAAAGTACCCACATTTTTAACTTGTCTTTAATACTAAAGAAAAGTCTGGACATCAACGTCTAGAGTCATAAAAAGCGTCTTTTTTGTGTGATTTCTGAGCAAATATATGAATAATTACTTGCAACAGACATGAGATCATGATATCCTTGAATATCAAGTCAAACTGACAGTGGGGCACACATCAAAGTTAAAAAAAAAGCTAATTCTAGAAAAACCTCCACAGAATTTCTGAGAGAATCTGAAAAAGAAGGTGTGATTTTTATCTTAGCAAGCATGCGCAGAAAAGTATAGAACAGTTTTTTTCTGTACCTTGTCATTGATGGTGGGGCAGAGCTGAATCAACAGGAAGCGATAGGTAACCACAGGAAGGACACACAGGATGGTGGTGAGGAAGATCGTTAGCCAAATGTTCGGCTGGTTCAGAGAGTTTCGAGCTGTTCCTGGACAAACACACATATAAAAAGATTTGTATTTATAAACTTGTTTTTTTCAATTATTAACAGTATATATCAGATGGCTTACTGTTTTGTATAAGTACAGATGGAGTTTAATTCTAGGAAAAAATAATGAATGCACAAGGTTACAAATGGCTGTGTTCAGGTGTGAAGAAAAGAAAAGGGAGATCGCCTGGGTTGAATATTTTGGGGATTTTTTTTAGATACATTTATCAAAACAATGAGTAAATTTTGAGGTCAACTCCAAAGATCTACTTTTTGATTTCTGACATACAGTGGCGGTACATAAACGTTTTCTACCAAACTCTTTTGTAAATTTAACTGACTAAGCAAAACTTTCAAAGAGCACCGGAATTTACAGTTTTTCGAGCGTGAAAAGAGTTAGTACATAAGAGACACTTTTTTGCCCTGAGAAAGTGATGACACTTGACATTCAGATCTTGTGATCTTGACGACAAATTACTGGTGACAGCATATTCAAGGGACAGAAACTATATACACTCTCAGAAGAGTTGTGGTTTGCCTGCTGCGTGTACACAAAACAGCTTCAGTGTCCTGGTTTAGTTTCAGACCAGACACTTTGTCTGTGCAAACACATCAAACTGGACACACTGTATTTGGCAGTATACTTTAGCTAATTTGAATAATACCAAATTTTATCTGGATGGGCCTCATAAAAAAGCAGGAACAAAGGTTTTCTTCAGGGCAGACAGGCTTGCAACCCACAGAAGGTGAAAGTCTATCTAGAATTTCAGTGAACTGTAGCCATCATGATGCATGTTTTACGTAAACTGCTGACTTAATCTCTCACCTATAAAAGGGAAGGCTGTGGGTAGCACAAGAAACATGCCGTTACTATACATGGTGAATGTGACGGCAAAGTACATGGCCAGACTTCCCAACACGAAGAAAGTGTTCACCGCTGTCCAGTAAGACATCTCCAACCCCAACTAGAGACACACAGAGGAAACGTGCTTTGAAAAATATGAGTCATTGTTTTTATTCTAAGTGGGCCAAAATCAAAAGTCAAGATTATCTTAAAGAAAATGTTCCTCATACCTGAATGGTGACAGCAAACAGGAGACATGTTTGTGCGAGGAGGGCGAATGACTGGTAGTCAGCGATGTCCTTCCCGTCGTCCCTCACGGTGTCGTACATGGCTGCATACGGGATGAAGAAGAGCACCAGGGAGCTGTAGCCGCTGTGGAGGGCACACTTAAAGAAGGACTTCTTGCTGAAGTACAGGTTGAGTTGACCAGGAACGTAAAGCTGAGGATGCTGGAAACTCCACACCTCACTCACATCCTGACCAACAGGGGGAGACATAGATGAGAGGTCTGCTTTCTTGTCCTGTCTATTAAAATACTGTGAGGCTTGATTCTTTGTGAAAAAATGATCATATAAAGTTAATTATTAAATCTGCCACCTTATCGTTGACTGGCACAAACACAGGGAAACAAACATCATGTATTTACCTGATCAAACAGGCTCATTCCCAGAACAGGAAGTGCTGTGTACATCAGATTGTAAAGTGTTATGAACCATTCGTCATACACCGTCTGAAAAGCAAAGGCAGAAGCAGAAAATTTCAACAAATTTGGGGCTTTTTAAATATAAGGAAAGCAGTGGGATTATTTTCACTTTAACCTTTTGTGGTTAGACATAAAGACTTTACAGTGCACTGATATGAAATACCAAGCTGGATATTGCAAACAAAACACAGTTAGTTCTGAATTTCATGCTGATTTATGCTTTTATTTAATACCATTTAGACAAATGCAACTCTCTGCATGCCTTCAGTCAAAAATCAACGTCAAGTCTCCACTTTAATCGATATGCTGATAGACTTTTTACTGGCGCTAAAGTGCAGACTGTATTAACATTTTTTAGAACATCTACATTGAGCACTGGTAAGATTTAGAATTGATTTAATACTTTAAGATGTTTTTAAGCACAGAAGGGGCGAGCCCTCGGCCATACTGCTGGGCTCTTTATTTATAATGAGTCCAAACACTGTACATCACTCTTCACCTGTGCAGAGAAGCCACAGAAGAAGGCGAACCAGAAGTGGACGAAGGTGAAGGTGAAATTTTTGTAGAAGAAGTAGCGCAGAAACTTGCACATGCGCAGGTAGGACCAGCGACCATGTACCAGAAGGAGGCGCTGCAGGAAGCGGAACTGGGCGAAGGAGTAGTCACTCGACAGCACAGCCTGCATTCCCTCCTGCCCTGAGATGCCCACACCTATATGAGCCGCTGGGTGGAGGAGAAGAAGAAGAAGAGGAGGAGAGTGTTTGGGTTTCTTTGTATGCAAAGGGAGTCACGTGTCTGTCAACCACACAGAAGTAAATCCAAAATTTTACTCTCCTTTTACCTTCTTTTTTGGTCTCCACCAGCTGCTGAGGACAACATCTTGTTCCACAGCTGCTTGAAGCTCTGCTTTGTTTACCAGTTTCTCTAAAACTTTGTCTTTCTACAACTTGATTTTGGATTTTAGCTTACAGTCAGTTTTAGCAGCAAATGTTTATTTTCATCTTGATTATTTTTCTTGATTATTCAATAGAATGAAAAGCTATGAGAGACCAAGAGCTACATATTTACTTGGAGTTGCAATTTTTAGCAGCAACAGATTTTTTTACTCATCCTCTGTTTCCTTTTTTGGTCTGCAATTAATACTTTTTGTGTTTAATTTATATTCCTTGCAGGTTTTCCCACTTAGGACGACTGACACATGCATCTTTAACTTTCACACACAAAGCTCTCTGCCCCCATGCTGATACCTTTGATCATGCTGACATCATTGGCTCCATCTCCTATGGCCAGTGTGACCGCCTGCTTGTGCTTCTTGACCAGCTCGACCACCTGAGCCTTCTGCAGCGGAGTGACCCTGCAGCAGATCACGGCCTTGCACATACACGCTGTCTGCAGGAACTCCAGCTCCATGCTGCGCTCAAGGGCATACGCCTGAGGGACCACAGAGGAAACGGGAACACGATGAATGGCAAGAATTATACAACAGCTGAGAATAACACAATTTAAACCGGACAATAACAGCAACTGCAGGTCACAATAAAGCTGAAAAATCAATCATAGGTAACAAACACAGTATGAGCTTAAAAGCTGAGAGATGGTTAGAGTAAGCAGGGATCAGGAGTAATAATTCACAGAACAAAAGAAGTTATGGTATTAATGATGGTATATGAAGGTTGATTAGAGAAATGCATAAAAAACTAGTGACAACATAATAATAACAATAACAAATCAATGATTAACTTCAACACATGGTATTATATTTCTGTCTGATTTACAGACATACCAGGCTGTGTCCGTTGATAACCAGGCCATACTCTCCGTTCGCCATCTCCTCTGTGATCACTTTCACACTTTTACCCTGATACCCATTCGGCAGAAACACAGAGTCCTCTGTTGCACCTGGTTTCATGGAGGTCCGTGCATTCCTGCTCCACAAGAGAACACGTAACATTAACAGGTGCGGGAAAAAAGGGTTTTTTTATCAGTTAGTGAAAATGACTCATGTTCTCATATTCTCATTTTCAGTGAAATGAAAATGGTAATCTGAAAACTTCCTCTGACCTCAGTTCCTGTCTGACATCCTCAGAGGAGTTGCCCGAGATGATAAAGACGTCATTCATTTCCTCCCGCAGTAAGTTGCATGAGTAACCAATGTTCTCTGCAGTTTCTGCAACACAAATTATAAACATTAGACAACAATCACAATGTGAACAGCAGAGCAAACATAAAAAAGTCACATGACTATTATACAGCGATGAGCTTTGTTTAACAATGATTCTGTGAGATGTTCTTATGGATTCTTGATTCATAGAAGGTTACAATAAACTTACAGAAATGTATCTTCTGTAACATTTTTTAGTGGCATTTTTTCAAGAAGTGCATGACATGAATCAAGTGCACATAAGCACACCTACTGCATGATCCATGTGAGTCAACAGACAGGAGATATTATGATGTCAACATCACAAAAGCCAGAAAGTTACACAGTAGATCGAGAGGTCGCTTCGAAGTCAGATGCAGCAAGAAACATGAGCAGTCAGACAGAACACGATTATTTAAGGAAAAACAAAGGGAAAAGTGAAATTTATTATCTAAACTGTCTGCTGACCTGCTGTATATTTCGGCATGATCACAAACTTAAAATCCAAACAAAGTTACTTGGACAAGTATGTGCCTGTTACACTAAGCTCAAGGTTATTAGATAGAAGTGATGGTCAGTTTAGACCCAAGCTGTAATAAACTGATCCTTTTAAATTTAGATGCAAAACAAGATTAAAACAAGAACACACTGAAACAGTCACCACTTCTCTTTTGATAACTGATTGGTGAAGATAAAACTGAATTTTTAGCACATCCACAAAAGTCAAACAATATGTTTTTATATTAAATTCCAAGTTTTGTACCTTGCTTGTCACCAGTCAAAACCCAGATTTTGATGTCGGCTTTGGACAGCTGCTCAATAGTCTGAGGGACGCCGTCTTGTAACTTGTCTTCGATGGCTGTTGCTCCAAGCAGCTGACACACACATTTGTACACAAAATCAACATGTGGTGCATTTGACAACAATTCAAACTGATGAAAACCAGCATGAGCTTTTCTGAGAAGTGACTTCTTGTTCCAAGTTGTTTTTCCTACCAGCAGATCCTTTTCTATCTCCTCATACAGCTGGTCCAGTTTGCTCTCACGGTCGTCCAGTGACGTGCTGGCCTCATGGTGGCGCTTTTGCCACTGGCTGAAATACTCCTCATCCAGATCCTTATACGCCAGCGCCAAAGTCCGTAGACCCTCCCCTGCAAACTCCTGCAGATCAACACACACATACTTATTTGGATGAGCACTGAACATGTAGGTACACACACATAAACACACTAAACACATGCCAGAAGAACCAACACACACACACACGAGCTGGTGGTATTTAAAGATATAAACACAAGTCACATTTATGTACCCAGCTGTGTAACTTTTGCAATCTAGGTAATAAACTCTGAGAGGAGGGAAGAGAAACAGAAAACCAGGATATGATCAGTTTGTCTTTTTTACAACATGAATGAAACAAGAAAGAAAAAAAGGAAGATGAAAGGAGAGAGAAAGTAGAAAAAACTTATTTTTTTTTAAAAAGTATGAGAATTCAGTAGGGGCCGACCAATCATGTTTGAGTTTTAATCAGACGTGATAGATGGTGCCTCTCGACTGTTTATCTGAAGCCTGAGACAGTTTTTCCTCTATATTTTATCAAAAATGATTAAAAAAAAACATTATAAACATCACACAGTCTAAATAGTACATTGGGAGATATTCAATAAATTATAACCACATATATATATTTGTGACATGTGTTTAAATATTTATGTCTTCAGAGGGGATTAATGGGCCTTTGCCTCAGTGTCAAAGACCTCGAGGGAAGAAAAGACCGACAGAAATGTGGGAGGAACTAAAGCATGCTGGTTTCGGTCTCTTTATAGGTTTTGCTGACAAGAAGAAATATAGATTACTACCAAATTTATGAACAAAAGATAACACAAGCATGACCTAAATTTTACCCTTTTGGGTTGGCTTAATTTTAGAGTTTTTAAAACACTCCATGGTCTAGCTGAAGCACAATTTGGTGAGCTTTTATACTCTGCTAGCAGTCCTCTGGTGTTTACTTTTTCAGCTAAAGGAGACTGGTTAATTTGTAACAGCCTACCTGTTAAAATTTGTCTCAGTCAACTTCTTTCTACTTCAAACTTGCTCCTCAAATCTTGTATTCCTGCATGTTATCTTTCTGTGTTCTGCCTGTTTTAAACTTTCCTTCAGATTGTCTTTATTATTTATCATATCATTATTGTTGTTAATATTAAGCAGTCCAACTTTTTTATGCTCTCAGGGCGGCAGGAATGTTTTTGGAAGACTTCTCTGTGGACTTCAACCAACTTTGTGCTCACATCTAGATGGATTGCTCGCATGCACATTTGGACAAACTTGGTATCTATAAACACACACAAACACATTTAACACGAGATGAAAGAAATAACACACAGGCACGCAGAGACAAACATCCAGCTGAAAGGCAGAAAAAGCATCAGAAAGATTTAGATTAAGAAACAAATCTTAAAAAATATTTGTCTTCTGACTGAGTCCTAAATGGACAAAGGGAGATCTGTTACTAACGTTGAGGTGCTCTGTGGTGACGTCCATCAGCTTGCTGCACGATTGATCCAGCCTCTCATAGATGATTGTGTCGGCACCTTTACAGTAGAGAGAGAGCTTCCCCTCCGGACTCCGAACTGTTTCCACATATACACATACAAACACACATGTATATTAGAATAAATATGTGCTTTGTTTTTAAGAAAAAATACAACAACCTTGATTATGAACCAAAAATATGGTTGTATTTAACACAAAAAGAAGAAAAATTCTGACTATAAACAAAGTCTGACATTCATTCCCCACAAGCCGTCCTCAGTGGATTACAGACCTATGACAGACATCCTCTTGCGGACGTTGTTAAAATCCAGGATGGCCAGGAGTTCATAGCTGCGCTGCTGTCCCATCTCCACGATGCAAACACTGTCAGGTGTACGTGAGCGGAAGACAAAGCCAAAGTTTCTGGCTGCTGTTACCAACGCTCCCTCATCTGGAGACTGGGCCTGGTAAAAAATCTCTCCTGGGGGGCAAATAGATCATTTTACTTGTCAGTGGAGGAAAAGGAGTGTTTCTCTGAGTATGACTTTAGCAATGAGAGGTTAAATCTTCCAATTTAGGTACAAACAGTCCCTTCTAGCCTTTTTATTTTTTAGCAAAAACAGGAAATGTTAAAACATTTCAGCTGCAGATTCCACCAGATTTTTCCTGAAAATCAGATTCTCATTTGTCTGTCGCATGATAACATGATCTGCTGTTTGCTCCATCCCTCCTCACCTTCTTTCTTCTCCTCAGCCATGACGGTGTGGCAGAGGGCCAGCAGTCTGAAGAAGGCGTGGACCTCTGGGTTCTCCAGCTTCACCGCCTCCACCAGGGCGTGATCGTGGAATGTGAAGCGGGGGTCAGCCAGCTGGTTGAAGGAGAAGTCCACCGTCTCTGTTTGCTGTGGAAAAAAGAGACGGGAGAGGAAGGAGTGGAAAAGAACCAAAGGAGGATGAGTCAGTGAATTTGATATAAGCCAGAAAACTGAAACTTCTCTCGATAAGCACATATAATTTTTTTGGTTAAGTAACTGGAGCAGTGATTACATCCATATGTTCTTAGATAATAAATAAACACAGAAAATGCCCTAATCTGCTATTTCAGTACAGTGTAAGGACTGAATATACATCACCAAAGTCCAACTCACTTCAGTAATTTCCACTCTTTGACCTGTGTAATCATACACATCCCCTGAAAGAAAGAAAAAGAACATGGATTAAACTCACAAGTGCTGAATATACATATCAAAACACTAAGAAACCATTTAGATGATGCATATAACAAAGAAACCTGAAAAGAATACATACTGACAGGTGAATCATTCCCTGCTTTTTCTTGTAATTTTAGTTGTAGAATGACTGGCTGAATGAAAGATTTAAGATGATTGTTTTTTTCATTTTTAGATCACCTTTCCAGTCTTTTTTCGACATAAAGTTGAAGGGCAACATGGTGTCCTTGAGAACTTAAGTGATCAATCCGTGTGTGTGCTTCCTCATGTCACTAAAGAGCCTGAAAAGACTTTCTTTAAGCTTGTTTGATTCACCATTTTTTTTAACATTTGGAAAAGGTCGGTATCTTGTTTGCTTTGATATATGAAGAGCTCTTTGATTTTTTCTGTTGTCTCTATGAACTCTGAAATGTCAAACAAAGTGAGCATAACTCAGGGTCAGTGTGCAGAGCTCTTTTCTCTACATGTTCCACTACACTGAAGCTAAAGGAGTCAACTTGATAACAGTAAAGAGCTTTAGAGCATCAGCTAAATGTCTTGGATCTTACCATAAGATTTGCCGTTGATGGAGCACTTGTTGAAGGTCATGATGTTCTGGGTGAGCGTCCCGGTTTTGTCACTGAAGACGTACTTGATTTGGCCGAGCTCCTCGTTCAGCGTGGTGGTACGAGCCTCGGCGGGGGTGTCGTTCCGTGCGTAGTACATCTTCCTGTCCCAGTCAATGTAGAAGCTGTTCCCCAGCCGAATGATCTCCACACTGTCCAAATATTTAGTCACAGGAAATGATGATATTTATACATTTGGTTGATTTTGTACTTAAGGATGTTCAATGCCATTTTTTCCTTTAAAACCTTGCATTTAAGTGTTATATCCAATAAAATAACTAGCAATTCCACACGTACTGTTACCTAACATAGAGAGAGATGGGCACCACAGTGTTGAGGATGATGACGTAGGACCAAAACGTGAGGAAGGCTGAGAAAGCAGAATCGTTGTCATCTTGTCTGGGCAGGAAAACTGTGAACTCTGAACCTTCGTTAAGCTCCCATAAGTAGTTTCCTATTGCCAGGATGGTGCACATGAAGGCCAGGAAGCCAAAAATCTGCATGAAAGGTTTTCAGAATTCAGAGGTCAAAGCACAGCTCTTGTGCTAATAAAGAAAAAAATCTTAAGAAAGACAGAAAAATTGTGTTCATTAATGGACCCAAAAGGTTCATCCCTCTACCACAAAAATACACGAATAAACACTAGATAGTAAATATAGATCTTATTTGTCAGTGTTTTCTGGTGCATCCAAAACGTTGTAGATGCACAAATGCTGGACACATTTTTCAAACCATGTGTGTGTATATACTTTACATTTAAACAATCAAAATCATAACAGACTGAGCAGCCACACTGATATCCTGCAAGATCCAAATATTTTAAACTAGTGGCCATTTACAGAAAGATTTGTTTGGTAAAAATCTGGTGATGTTATAGTTTCTCTATGTGGCATTTGTAACTAGAGCAGATATCTGTTTAATCCAAAGGACCAACTATTAAATATTTACATATATTTGACAGTTTTCTAAAATAATTTACTGCTGTAAAAACTGATTTAAAAGCCTCAGTGGCAAACCAATCAGGTGGTAACTTAAAAAAACAAGCAGCAAAATAAACACCTCATTTCAAAACAGATGAGCTGTTGCCATTTCTGAGACTGAAGAAAAATGTGAATAAATGGAGGACTCACACAGAGGACGAGGACGTTCATCAGACGGTCAATGCTGGTCCTCTTGAACGTGCTCTTCCCACAGTTCTGCATCAGCTTCGTCTCTGGACCTGCAAAAGCAGAACAGTAACAGGTAAGACCTCAAATGATCTCCTGTCAAAAGTGAAAACCTTCAGATCAGGCTTTGAGCTTCAGTGGTGTTTTTCAGATCCCTCTCTTAATGTGGTTACAGTTTCCACTAGTTTCCTATCACTGCCGTATGCGTCCTTCTCACCTCCAAACAGCACCAGTCCGAAGCACCACTCGGTGTTCCTCAGCGTGCAGCCTCGCAGCAGGATCTTCTCGTTGTCCAGCGAGTATTTCTGATCGGCGTAGGTCAGCGTCCCAGTGAAGCGGTCCAGGCGGTTGTTGGGGGGCTCACAGCGTACTTCGCCTTAAGGGAGGAGGAGGTGACAGAGCAGGTTTGAGGCCGTACCCAGAGCAACAAATGATCTATTGATGCATTTGATTATAGTTTCTATGTGACTATTGATGGAAGAGGTTGTCTCTTGTTGCTTTCAATCCATTTCTCATACCGTTCCAAGGTCAGGAGGTGGAGATGGTTATCGTTGTCAGAGTGAAACTATGCACTTTCTTTCATTAACTTGCCTTGGTGTTATCAGTTTTGTAGATTACATAATGTGAATACTGTGTCCAACTTTGCCAACATATTTCTCTGTCTATGTGGCTAATCAGTGCATCATCCTGTCTTTAGCTTTTCAAATCAACAGTTCTGGTTTAATCCTGACCTAATTTATTTGTTTTTTTCTTGAAACTTATTTTCTATACAACTTATTTTTTAGTGGACAACTACTTATTAGGTGCTTCTTGCAGACTCTTAATAGTACTTTATGAATGAAGTAAATGGAGTCTATATGATCACATGAACACTGATGTACATTTTTTAGTTGTCCTGTGTTTCTAACTGGATATGATTTGCCTCCTGTACACTGTGTGTTCCTTTTGCTGCTAATTTACTACGCTGTGTGTGTGTCTGTGTGCATGTTAGTGTGTGTTTTCTCAAAATGTGTGTGCTTCTAGTAGTAGCTGCAGTCATACCATTGAAGTCTGCGAGTTTTTCAATATCATCTCCCAGGTCTCCTGTCACAGGCAGGGCCTGTCTCACCTTCAGGTTAGTCTCTCTGAGGAAGAGTGGGAGGTAATAAAGAGACGGGAGAAGAGGAGGTGGGGGTGACATGGTAGAAACAAAGAAAAGAAGGAAGAGAAAGTGGTAAGGAGGAAGAGCAGAGGGGGATTAGGAAAGGTTAAAGAGAAGCAGAAGCAGATGGGTACAAAAAGGAGGAAGAGGGGGAAAAGCAGAAAGAAAAGGGAAGAGGTTAAGCAGTAAATAAATAAAGACAATAGATAACAGTGTTTGTACCAGATGATGCACTATTTGTGTGTTTAATGAAATTGAAAAATGAAGTCATCAAAAAATAGACCAACCCATCAAGCTCTGCCGTCTCAATGTACACCAGGTTGAGAGGTTCACTGCTGGAGAGCAACAGGAGGTCAGCCTGAAATACAGAGGGGTTTATCACTGAAATCTGCTGAATCAGAATGAGATCATCAACTTTTGTATTTAACATAGTTGATCTATATAATATATGAACAGTGTCCAACA
>JAPZDY010000022.1:9011727-9028461 GCA_029783645.1 Ctenochaetus hawaiiensis
AAGAAGGAACGAATAATAAAGCAGAACAAAAAGAAAAACTTATGTTCAGCAATTAACTCACTGTGACAAACTGGTTGTTTTCCAGCTTGATGATATCTCCCACCTGGACGTTCATCCATTTCTCGCTCCGCAGTCTGGGAACGGAAAAACAGGCTGGTAAGTGGGTGTGTGAGTGTGTGTGCTCACTTGTGTTAATGTGGTGTTCAAAGGAAAGGTATTTCCCCTCTTCAGAGGACTGTTAGAATATTAATTGTTTTGAAAGGCCAAAAACAACGCCAGCGTCATTCTAATATTAGTCACTATCCTTTACAGCATCTTCCTGCCAGTTTCCTCTCTTATATCTGACTGTGTATCTGTCTGCCAACACCAGTGTGAGTTTTTAAGACTTAGCAGGAATACAAATGCTTGTTGCTTTTCAGAGTTTTCCATTTTAAGTTTCGGTTCAATGGTAATTAAAATTCGAGGAGAAACATTTATTAAAAGTTTTCTGAGCTATCAGACCCATCATGCCCTTTAAAGCTGAGAGAGGCACAATTTATTAAACAGTTTGCAGTTATAATCATTATATGTTATAATTTAAACATATTTATCAAATTTTATCGTGGATCATACTTACTCTCATACCCTCATCTGTCCTCATGCTGCTCCCTGTGTTTCATGTGTAAAAGTGCAGCTTTTACAGTGAGGCCATGTTCCTTTCATCCTTAGCTGTCTTTTAATCCGTGTTCTCTAAATTTATGTGCATTGTGGATGCAATCTGTTTATGCAAACTTGTGTACTTGCTGGGTGAGCAGACAAGATTTATCTCTTTCCCAGAGGGGCAGCAGTGTATCAACAAGTGCGATAAATAAGTGAATGAGTGAGTTTTCATTTCAGTAAAATGAGTATGTAGATAAGTCTTAAATGAGCAAGTTTCAATCGATTTTTGCTGAAGTTATTTAACTTTTACTTGCTTCCAAGCTTTGCTTCATGGTAAAACAAGTGTATTGACCTTTTCAGTTTTTCAGAGTAAAAAGAAACCTACCTTTTTTAGTTAATAAATAACCTCTGTTTGTAAACCAGGTTCAAAACATACTATATCAAGCATTGCTTAATTAAACAGATGCAGACAGATTCAGATTCTTCCTGCCATCCTGCAGCTGCTTCCCTCCCTGCCCAGCACACAACACATGCATGCAAATATTTTTGTCCGGAATATTTTTTTATATTTTCAAAAAAACAGCCGATGCACTGAGTGAAAATCAAACCCCAAAGGTAAGAAATTTTAGGATCTTAAACCCACAGAGCTATGCAAAATAAACCTCAGCTCATCTGTTATGCATCGAGGTACGTTTGTAAAGCAAGCTGAAGTGACGCTTGACTGATCGATTGGTTATTTTAATAGTTTTTTTTTTAATTATGAGTGTTTCCAACTTTACATATATAATTAAGTTCTCACAGTTTAGCTGTAGTTTTTATTGTGAATACTAAGGACACGCATTTGTGTCATTTAGCAGGAGTCAACATTCTACAAACAGACACAAATTGCACATGATTCTGATATTTTTTTTAGAATCCAAATCTTATAAGTTAGGTATGTGTTTTTGTAAATTTAGCTAAAAACTGATGACTAAAATAAAAAATACATTCAAATTAAGCTTAAAAATGTATAAGTGCAGCATTTCTCCACCACAGTTAATTGTGTGTATCTGGCATTATGGAGACAGGCTTTTAAACAGCCATCAGACATTCACACAGGATTATGAACTTAAATTAAAATGATGTCTTTAAAAGGCAAAAGAAAAATGTTGTCAGTGTTTTGTCAAAAACAGCTGAAAGGGGTGTGAAGCTCCATGTCCTCCCTGTACAACCCTCAGTGCTTTTGTTTATGGATGAGCCCACTGAATATTTTTGACTTTCCATGTAAATCTTTACTGCACATTCCTGTATTTTGACCCATGTGTATATTCCTCGTGTGAGCTTTTCTGGTACAACCACAGGAAGCAGCTGCAGGATGGTGAGGAGCGCTTGTTTTGTATCCTGTTGACCTGAAGTCTGCTATTTCAGATATGTGAGGCATGCTTGATTTTTCAGGGATCTGATGGGCATCTGGCCTTTATTCCAGCCAAAACAAGCAGGCAATATTTTGGGAATTTTCAGGGCTTCTTTGTAATAAAAGAGGAGGCACCCATGAAGGTTCCCTCAGGAACACCTGTCTGTAATGGAAATTTACAGGAGCATGGAGGTGCTTCTACAACTACAAAAGACCAAACAATAGCCAAATCTCAGTGTCGTTTATTTTATAAATTTATTTGTGGATCATGAATCTATTGTTTGTATTGTTTACAAGGTGAAAAAACTCATATCTCTAAACTGAGGTTCTTCTCTCACCTGCACATTTTGTTTTATTTTGTTGTTTTGTACTATATTGTTTTGTTTTACTGTGCAAATAAATAAATAAAAATAAATAAATTTAAATTTAAATTTGAATATTCAATATAAAAAACAGCTACCTGTAAGTGAGCACAGGTGTATTACCCATGATGCACATGAACAAACTGCACATATAAACTTACTTCCTATCAATAAGGACTTCAACTTTTCGGTTGTTGACATGATTGTCGCTCCTGTGACGATTCTGGGAAGAAGTGACACACAAACAAACACAAACACAAACACACATGCACACACACACATACACACGAAAACAGCTTTTGGTCATGACTTCATTAAAAAACAAATTGAACTGAATCACTGAAAACTTCTGCCTAAATTCACATGAAAGTTACACCCGACAGACTGTGTTATAAGCAGAGCATGATGATGTCCCTTTGTCTCATCACATTTAGCATCTGGTTTAGTTCCTGAGAACTTTTTCATGTGAGAGAAAGTGGTGACAGACAGCCTGAGACTGACAGTGCTTCACGGAGTTTCCCTTTTGTGTTTACCAAGACAACTTTCATTACTTTTCCTGAGGCAAGTTAAATATTATGTTATTCACTGCAACAGACAGTTAGGCTCACCATAATTGATTCTACTTCATTTTATTATTTTAATCATTACTGTTGCACAGAGCTGCCCACAACAGATGCTCTTTTACTATTTAACCAAAGCCAAAGGGCTGAAGTCGTGACTGCTCTGTTAAACAACAGTCAGAGTGAAAATGAAGGCATTAATGACAGATGTACTGTAAAAGAAAGTTGAAATTTAAAACACATTAACTTCCTTCTGTCTTAAAGCCATTATGTGGTTTTGTTTGGGATCAATGTTCTACTTTCTCACAGGTCTAGATTTTTCAAAAAAATCTGGGAGATTGAACGGCCTCAGGTAATGGAAAAACCAAATAATTTTAAGTTGCCACACTTGTTTGAGACACCAACACTTAAAAATGTTGACATGTACCAGTTTCTCAACAGTTGAGTCAACTAGCTGCAAACAGTGTCACTGAAGCAAAAAGCAAAGTATAGATGATAGCAATAAAGAATAAACAAATTAATGTTTTTCCTACTTTCCTCTTCTGTGTGTCGCCTTCTTTATTGTTTCCTAACTGTAAAACTGATGAAAAATGAGGACTGACCCAAATGACTAAAAATCTTCATATTTTAAATACAAAAAATCTGTCTTCAGACATAAAATTAAGAAATCTCATCAGATGAAAATTAGACATACAAACTAACAGTTCTAATGCATTTTCAAATTTCTACAGTTTTGTTAACAGTTGCTTGCAAAACTGGTCTTTGCCCGCAGCTTTCCAAACACTGGCAACAGATATTTCAGGGTTTGTTTTGCAAGATCATCCACCTTGCCATACAATTTCAGTTTTATATTGCTGTGTCCGTGAGACCAAACAAAGCCTGAGGCCAGTGACCTCACCACAGGAACAGATGGGTTTCGGCCAGGAGGACCATTCAGGATCACCAGCACTGCCAAACAAAAACACTCTTGTGCTCCTGTCGAGGCTAATGTTTAACCCATGACAGCATTAATTTCCTCCTAGGGTGTCACACACGCATGAACACACACATGCACACACAAAAATGTTTGGTTGACTTTGACAGCTGACATGAAAAGTAATTTTTTCTCCCTTTTGTTTTAGAGGTGCATTTCATTTTGCTTCGATTACTGTAAGACAATGAAAGAAAAAGAGAACAGTTTGGCCACATACAAAAAAAAAAAAAAACACCCTACTTCCTGATGAACTTAATAGTTTAGGTCAACAGGGATATAGAAGAGGGCATGGACGGACAGGAAATTTTGTTATTTCTTAATCAGCCTCATCTGCCATGACATAATGTTTAGTCACCAAAGGAGAACAATACCACATTTATTATAAATCTGGCAGTTGAAACAGTCTGTTGAGCAATTATTTAACAGCAAAGGGACCAATTTCTCCATTCAGTAGGTAAAAGCAATTTGTTTTATGTGTTACGCTGATTTTTCATTTTTAGGTTCCTGCTTGCCAAGACATTTCTTGAGATAGTGGGTATAACATAACATCCTGAGGTCGGTGGGCGTTAAACTGAGCTTAAATCAAAAGGTAATCAGTCAGAGACATTATGGCTGCAGTGACCTTTAGCTGACATTGAGCGGACTGATAAACGCTCACACTAACAAACAAACGTGCGTCGTGTTTGACTAAGGGAACTGAAAATGAGATCAAGAGGAGTGTGTTTGTACAAGAGACTGCTGATGTTGGTGAAACTGTTTTTTTCCCACAATCAAAGAGTGAACGGTGAGACAATCTGGCAACATCACATAATATGAAATAACTTGGACAAGAGTCAGACTGATATGTTTCTTTTATTTTTATGTGATATTTTCCAGTCAAGTTTGTTAAATTCAGATTTAAAAATTCTTTTCGAATCAGTTGGAAAATATCTTATCTTTACTTCATGTGTGTTTCAGATTACAACCCAGAGGAGTCGCTCTGTAACATTTTATTTATACCTACTGTAAATGACAAATGAGGTCAAGTTTACCTCATGACCATTACTAAAATATTTTTCGAAGCCTTTGTGATCCTCCCTGTTCATAGTTACAGGTGGTTAAGGTTAGAAGAAGTTAAAAATACCTGTGAAAGTTAGCAAAGATCACCTTTACTTCATATTTAAAAGAAACCAGTGTTGATTATTTGTTAAAGTTGTTTTTTGCTTCAAAAGTCTTAAGTTTTTAAGTGCAACCATCCACCCTGAGACCTCCCACTATTACACCTCTGACACTAACAGAGGACAGTTTTTGTTCACATGACCACATTTTTTTTAAGGTAGCGGTTCCTAAAAACTGAAAAGGTTCTCCTTTTTAAAGGCTTTGAGACATGCTGCTCCGTTGATTACTGGGCAACTAAAAAAATCAAGTGATCAATTTATCAGCCAATCAATCTGTATCACTCATCGAGCCGAAGCGGATCATGAAGTACTCCTCTTACAAATAAACATAATTAGAATATGTCGGTGTTAGTACTTGCTATATTAAATCTGTAACCAGTGAGAATTAAACTACAAACAGTTGTTTTTTAGATAATAAAAGTCTCAACTTTGCCTCTAAAGTGTTAACAGGCTGAAAAGTCTGCAGTATTGTCTGCATAAAATCTGGCACATGTGCTGAATGATTGTTCTCTATCAGTTTGAGTATTTTAATGCAGACAGATTGAGACACAGATTTGTAATTATTTGAATTATTTGGGATGACTTGATCTTGAAGGAGGGTTCTCCGTTTGGTTTGTGGCTTGTTAACTGTAATAATATCTCCAAAATCAATGTGGTGAAATTTGTCAAAGGAACACTAAACAAAACTTTTAAAAAAAAAATCTGCTTACGATGTCATCAGTGGCATCCTTGGCAGCAGTGACTGACAGCACGAGAACCAGAGGCACGACAGTGGTGAACCAAGAAAGAGAGGAGATCTGAGGGATAACCTGGAGAGCAAACACACACGCACAAAAACTGTCTTTAGTGCACTTTAGCAAAAGTGTAGTTTTTTGATACATCGATTCCAAACTGGAAAGAAGCCAGAAATACAGCATACACATCGTGGGTGACACTTAGGTTTGTAAAGAGACAAAAGAGCAAACACGAACAAAGGAAACATAGACGTGACAGCAGAAATCATATGACATAACCATGAAGGAGTACAGCAAACAATCAATATGATACACATACCAAGTCATATGACAAGAACGAGCTGATTAGTTTTTGGTGTGAAAGCAAGACCATTTAAAAGTTGGCTGTTTTTGTTTAATTAAATGTAAAATAAAGTCCTGATAGGTTTATTTGTATACTAGCAATTGACAGAGAGTTTTAAACCCTAAAAGATAACAAAGCATAAATTGACAACATGGATAATAACTTATATATAGACAGCATATGTATGAAACTGCTGTAAATCATTTATAGAAACTTGCTGTCGTGCTCTCGCCCCTCCCTGTCTGTCAGCAGAGCTGCTACTGCAGAAAGCCTCTGTGGAGCCACTGTTGTGCACATGATGAGGCAATTTCCTGTGCTGGATATTACACTTCCTTAATCTCATTGCACTTGATTCATCCACATCCTGTTCGGTTAACACACAACTTCACTGTGAAAAAAGGCAGCGGTGTACTGTGGACGTGTCATGTCGAAGTCTGTGTTTGCAAGCGTGTGTGACAGTGGTTCTCACAGTGCAATCTGTAAGCAGACTGTAGGATTCAGTGACATGTAGCACCAAGGTTGGAAATAGCTGTCAACTAATACAAATACAAGCAGCTCACATTAATGAAACAAAGCCATTAATCCTCAAAGATAAGCTTACTGGCACAAATCTAATATTAGCATAACTAAACTAATTAGGCATAACTGATATAACATTAGCAGGGCTGCCATAACAGCAACTTAAACACAGCAGTAACAGGACATCAGTTATCAGTAAGTTTGTTCATTATATGAATAAACCACATCTTTACTGTTTAATTTGGTAAAAATGGTTTCTGTTAGCATAAAATTAGAGGAGCAAAGTTAACATCAGTTAATAACAATGCCCTGAATCAATATTCCTCGATGTTAAAAGACAAAACACAAGACATACAAAAGTAAACCGAATTGTTAGTACAGGCATGTGTGTGAATGGGGGCGGGGGGCATTATTATTTGTGGCTTAAACTGGAAATCGAACCACAACATTGTACCAATTTCATTTCCATGAAAGTGGTTAACCAAGGTCTTTCAGTTTGTGTTCCACTTATGGGTTTGTGTGCTAGTTTTTGTAAATAGAAGGCAAATGGAATTACATAAAAACAATTTTATCTAAATTTTTTAATTACTTTTGGTTTCTTTTAAAATCAAACATTAAAAATGCATTACACATTTTTAGCTTGCACAAAGTGGACATAGATGTACTATGTTGCACATTTTTGAAGCGGCAGTTTTGATTATATAATCCTGATTACATGTTTTACATCACTGCCCAACTCTGACTTCCATCTCTCCCATCAGGTTAAAGGAGCTGCAATTAAGTTAAATAATCAGTTGCATAACCACCATATAGCTGATAGCTATATCAAAAAAAAAAAAAAAGCTTCCCTCACCTGGAGCACCAGCAGAAACAGGAAGTAGGCGTTAGCAATCCTCTGGAACTGCTCAAACAAGTTAAGAGGTAGGAAGGTGAAGAGGTTGTACTTGGAGGTCTTGATGGCGTTAGTCTGGAAGAGGTGTAAAGTGAGGAGGTATAAGTGGTAGACACATTATGACAGTTATGAATTGAGTTTTACATCAGTATGTGACTAATACTGAAAGCCACAGGCTGTCTCTCTAGACTGAATGTACTATTTGACCTTTTCAATAAGAGACATAAAGATTTGTGAGTGGTTTAGGTACTTAAAAGTGTACAGTTAAAAAGTGAGAAACCTAAACACAGGTCCTTATTTCTTGTGAGAAAGGGGGTTAACCTGCTGAGTAAGTCCCATCTGTGCTACCTGACTAACAAAACTGGTAACAAAAATTCACCATCACAAGATTAGTCAGAATAAGATGAAAGCAACATTTACGACATATCATCTCTCTTCCTTTCTGTGTTTATCTTAAAGGTTGAATTCTTAAGATAAATGTTACAGTGGAAAGAGTTTATCTTAAGAATTTAACTGTGGTGACCATTTGTCAAAAGAAAACCAAATGACGTGTAAGTATGATTAATGCTTCCCTCTTCCTGACAAAAAACATAACTCAGTTTGTAAAGTACTACCATCACTGGTGTGTGTGTGTGTGTAGAATAAAGTTACAGAGCACAGCGCTACCATTTAGGCTAAGCTAGCAGCAATGGGTTAACATAACATTAGCAGGGCAAATAGCAGGGTGAGCGACTGTAGTAAACTGGGCTGACAGCTATATGGTTAAATCAAGCTTGTTGTTTTTAAAGATGATCCTAAATTTTTAATTGGTTAATATATATTTTTAATATTAAGTAGTTTATCATCTCCCAAATTGCATGCTTCACACAGAGGTTTTGAGAGATTTTATGGGCAATCCTGAGAGGAGGAGTATTTTAAATATCCTTGTGTCCTATTTCAGCATTAAAAGGTAAATTACAAATTTGCTTTTCAAGAGGACAGTTACCAAACCAAGAAAACACAACTACTACCATCCTCGGAGAACCGAGTCTGTCTGTCATGTCAGTGTGTACTGCACGTGTTACTCTGTGGATCACATTTAATCCATAAAACCTTCATGGGCTGTTTTATGGAAATCATGCTCGGCTGCAACCAGGATGATAAAACAGATAAATGAGAAGTAATCACAAATATGGCTTGAGCAAATATTTGGCTATGTCCTTTACATGTTCAAAGGTCACATGTTTGGATGTTAAAAATTAGACTGACAGAAGAGAACGTTATATTACAAAATAAGACAATGTTCAGTGAGTTTTTCCTTACAGGAGGAAATAATGACATGAAAGTACTGTTCTTTACTGGGGACAATCCCAGAGACAAGCCAAGCATTTTTCCTTATAGTGTGTTTAGTATGAAGATATTTCTAAACTAGTCAAATGAATTTAGAGATACTGTCTGACTCTGGGTAAAGTGCAGGTTATGTTCACTTGCATTAGTAAAAGCATTACTGTTAGTCCAGGGCCATAAAACAACACCATATAGATTATAATATTCATGTTTACCCTCTGGAATAAAACTGAACACATAAACATTTGTGATGCTGTCAATAGTGGTGATTTTTGTGTGACTAACCACATCTGTTTTGATAGCTGATATAAAATAGGGCATTTTAATAATGTAGTTGCTTCGTCATGGTTACAGTTTTTTGAGGTAAATTAATGTCATTCTGGAGAGTGACTAACCCTAAGTAAGTATGAGCTAAATGTCTGTTCTTAGAAAATATTTCCGTGGATGTTCTTGTTTGGATAGAAAAAGAGGAAACACAAAAACTCTGTCTGGATGTCTGCCTACTCTAAAATGTTGAAGTTCCTTAAGGTTCACTTTGGACAAAAAAAAAAACAGAGAGTAGCTTGGGGGTCCTTGAAAATACTGTTGATAAAATCATGAAGAATTGCCTTTCTGTCAGAAATCTATGGTCATAGCTTTGCTTGTCAGTAATATCCCTCCTAAGGTCTCTCAGGTTATGTAGAGAACCCTTCAGAGTTCTTTGCAGATGTTTGACTTTATGAGGTGGGTGTATTCTGGTGGGAAGCATTCATTTGTGTCAGGTGGATCTTATCGGAAGGCTAAAAGCTCTGGCCAGTCAGACTGTGTGTCTCTGTGTGAGTTTATCATGGGATCTCCTCGCAAGCAACACTGCCACAGACCAGAGATTTTCTTCTGACTATCGAAATTTAAAAACACAAGTTTATATACATACAAATTTATGTTTACACACTGACAAAGTATGGTAGTAAGCAGCAGTCCAAAAGAAAAGTCACATGAACCGTCTGTCCATTCCCTTCTCCATTTCAGAAGTCATGTTTGAGGAGCACAATAGCACCTTCCTGTATAAGTGGAGGACTCACACACCCACATATTGATACTTACTGCATATTTGAAGGAGAGGTTGTATTCGCGGTCATTGGCACGGAGCTTCCTCTCCAACTCTGATTTAAAAGAGAAAAATTATTATTATCATTAATTGACATGGATTTAAAATTGTGTGTTGTCTCTAGTGGTATCATGGTCCATATAATGAAAATTTTCAACAGCAGCATATCAGAGAACAGATGCATAACAGGAGCTCTGAGGCTAATGAATGCAGTAAACATTATAAGTGCTTAAAATTAGCATGTTGCATTGGTTTTTTTGAGCATACTAGTATGCTACTGTTAGCATTTAGCTGTTAGCATTTAGCAACACCTCACAGCGTTTAAAATCCATATTCCAATCCATAATCCATATTTATTCTAATATATTTTAAAAAAAATTAAGCATCCATCTGGTTACGACTCACCTTTTTCTTTCTTCCTGACACAGTCCATGTCAAAGAATGACATCTTGTTTACTTCTTCGTCCTGCTGCTATCTATCCATCATACCAATCTGAGAGGAAGGAGAGGAAGCTATTACATTGGGACTGCAAAGATTAAATCTGAATCACCTTATTGTCTTCATTACTGAGAAACCAATCCACACACACAACACCCAAATCACACAATAGCTTTCTCCTGGAAACAGAGTTAAGCATCAGAGAGTCAAACATCAAGTGAGAATGACTGAGTGTCCACCAGCTGGCATTACGTGCTCTATAAGGTAATCATTTCCAAGCCATACAGCTTTTTAAACACAGGTCAAAGCAGGTTTTAGGTTCCTCATGCAGCTGTTTTCCTCCTTTTTTCAAATACATTCTATTTCTGATTGGAAAAGTTTTTTAAGACCAAGCAAATGCTGTTTAACTGACAGAGATATCTACTCTCAAAGTAAACTTAGAGCTGTTCCATTGGCACTTTGGGCTGTGCTGAGCCAAACCATGCTGCTCTGATTTGCTTTTCCATTACCAGTTTAACCCGAGACATCTGGACAGCCAAAGCAAACCTGTGACAACCCCACTTCTCCCTGAACAAGCTTGAAAAGCCAGACTCAACTCATGTCAACTAATGAGTGGATGACCAGAGAAGAACATGTTTTTGAGTGTTTGTCTGTATGTGTAGGGAAGTGGTGATTATGTAATGAATATGCTGAACAAAAAGCCAAAAGGAAATCATGAAAAACCACGTAAAGAGAAGAGGAAGGTTCCCATTTGACTTTTGTGTCTCTTTATGTGTGCTTTACTACATAGAGCTAACATACTGAGTGTGTGTCTGTGTGTGTGCGCAGAGTGAGAGAGAGAAAGAGAAAGGGTCCCGCCTTACTTCCTCTTTCAATCCAAAGGTCTTACCTCAGGTTTGCATCAGCCCCTGAGCCTCCTAATGTTTTTCCCATGTAGGGCAGACTGACTCAGAGGGAGGCTCCCCTCTCAGGCCAGACTTCCACTCATTCAGCTATCTGCTCTCCTCTGACAGTAAGAGTTCATAACCAAGAGCAGCGTCTGGCCCTGTCGTCTGTCGCGGCACAGTGAAAGTGAGACTGTCCAGGATGCAATTATTGTTTTGGTGGATTCTCTCTTAAAGCTCTGGCACACCAAGCCATTAATCATCAGCTCTAGTTTTTGCAAAGATCCCACAGCATGTCTCTTTATTAGTGGCCCTAAATTCAAATATTAAATCTAAAACGCATGACGCATTACCAGCTCCAGCCCAATGGTTCCCAATCTGAGGGTCTGGACCCCCATGTGAGGTTGTTATCTAAGCTGTTACAAAGATGCAATTAGTTAAATCTATGAAAACATAAAAGGTATGCTATTATAACATGTAAAGTATCATATTAAATGAGGATGGGTAATTTTAAAAAATTAACAGGGTTTTTCTTTTGGAAACAATAGAATGATCTGCACACAAAAAAAGATTCCATCAAACTTTTTTTTACTTTGCGTCATGAGGTTTC
Source organism: Ctenochaetus hawaiiensis (assembly GCA_029783645.1). NCBI lineage: Eukaryota > Metazoa > Chordata > Actinopteri > Acanthuriformes > Acanthuridae > Ctenochaetus > Ctenochaetus hawaiiensis. The sequence goes on from JAPZDY010000022.1 coordinate 9,023,646, forward strand.
GAGCCAACAGTCTCTTCCTCAGACTTGTGAAATTTAAGTGTACAGAGCCGCCATCGTAAATACCAATAATTTATCAAGTCAGTTCATGAGACATACCCCAGCTCTTTAAACACTTAAGAAGAGTGCAGATCCAACATATATGTATATAAGAGAAAGGTGAGCCTTTATGTATTACCAAAGGATGCGAAAATTGGAGAGTCAACCTGCAGCCTGCAGTCACCTCTTTCTAGAGCACTGCTTTACCACAAAACTAATACTGAAGTCTGCTGCTGTTCCATCCGTTTATCCAGGGAACACAATGATTGCAAGCCAAAATGTTGGCTTAATACCTGCTACATTTATTTTTCTCATGTATTATCTGCTGACTTCATCCAAACAAATGCCATGTGCTGGATAATTTTAGCTCATGTTAACCCAATAAGTTTCAGAACATTCTGTACGGTTTGGGGATGTTGATGAAAAAAGGCTACAGCAAACGTTAATGAAAATACTTTGTCATACTAAAGCTGCTGTAAAGTTTGTGTGTTTGATGCACGAGAAGCTGCAGGTGAGTGGTGGAAGGGTGGGCGGAGATTGTGGTGGGGGCTAAATTGATCCATGTAAACAGTATGAAGACAAAGGTACAAAGTAACATCTGAGCCATTTTAAAAAAGAAAAAAAACCCAGTAAATATGCAGTTGGGATTAACACAGATGGATCTTTAATGGCTTAATCAAGCCTGGAGAGGAACACTAACAAGTACAAATGTGGCCATAAGTGACTGAAAAAGAGTGTTTATGTTTGTGTGTGTGTGTGTGTGTGTCCTGTTAATGTTGAGGATTCCCAGACAGGAAACAGTGGTTTTACAGATCCCACCCTTGGCTTTGGTTACCAAGGTGACGTCAGCGCTGGAGCTAAAAATATCATCCACATGTGTTTGTTCAGGAATGTGTGTGTTTTAACAGGAATTTTAAGTCTCTGGAAAACACACGCCCATGCAATGACACATGAGCAAAATGGCGTGTGTTTTGTCTACATCATTGTTTTAATGTGTTTACACGTCTGTGTCGCTCTGGTCAACATGTGCAGACAAAAGAACACAATATGAAGAGTAAATGCACATAAACACACACATGGAGCCACCCATCATATATTCACCAGTTCACAAAGTCCCACTATAAAATCTCAGCAAACAGTACATCCATTCATTCACTGTGAAGTTCCACTAAATGACCCACCCAGTTTATTCCACAGCCAAACACGTGAAAAGAGTGACATTTAAACTTACTAAAGTCATCACAAAAGATTTTACAAGGTGTTTTGCTTTCAATGTCAAACGGTGTGGACTGCTGAATGTTGGGAAGCTGTTTAGGAGTTTCGGACTCTTTCTGGCAAATACTCGGACTTTCCAGGCTTTACTACACAGCCGACACACCACAGGCATAAAACTGGTTCCAGAGAATGAGTTATGGAGTTGTTGGGAAGACAAACACAGCTCTCAAGTAAAGCAGAAGTTATTCCAGAAGCTTGTTAACCTACCTGAATAATACATCTCCTGACTGTGCTGACTGTTTTGAACATTTCACAAGAGAAACATAAAGCCAGTGTTATTTTACTATTTAACAAATGATCAGAACCAACACTTTATCTCTTTATAAAGTATATCCTGCTGAACAACTGTCCTCCAAGCAGAAACAAAAAAATACAACATTATGAACACAGTGTCAAATCCCTGAGCACATCTCAGCTGCCTTCTGGGGATCCAAAACACTGCTGCAAAGGTAAGAGACTTCCTTCTGTATTCAGCATTATTTTTATTTTTATCTCATTTTCACATTCATAACTACATATACACATGGGAGGATTATCTGATTATATTACTTCTAAATGATCAAAATTTGCTTATAAATGAAGTCAACCCTATTTTATTCTCAGCTCAGAATCGCCAGAGGCAAACTAAGTGTAATGATTAATTGTAATTTAGGATGCTACATATTGCTATGTGCAAATAACACACAAGTTCCAGTTATTCAAAAGTACTGTATGTTTTCTCTCTGGGGCAATTAAGGATACAATAGTGGTGCTGTGCTAGTGGTGCCTACTATTTGTCCAAACTATCACATCTGCATTTAATGCATATTGCGGTGCCACATCCCTGAGGATGCATATAGACCAACGCATGAGAGGCAGTTTTCATTCCTTCCACATTCAGTAATCAGAAAATCTGACAGCTTTGGCCCAAATTGTGCTGGAGAACCATCGCACTCATTTTCTTTTGTGCCATGAAGTTTTCTCAGCGTTTACCTGCCACATCGGATCTGTGGTTTACAAAAAGGCTGCCAGTGTTTTTGCAGATAATAGAAACATAAAAACAGGTGCAGGGATACTTTAGCAATGCCACTGCTTATTAACAGGAGTTGTACCTTGGAACCTCAAAAATAAGCTCACAATTAACACAACAAACTGTAAGAAATGACATTTTACATTTTACATACAGAATTTTACATTTTCTCTGATCACTGTCCAACTTGGGTAACAAAATAAGAGAATTTTAAATTTATTTTGTTTTATCTAACTGTATCATGATACTATTGTCTTGCATTTATCTTGTGCACACTATGAATGTTGATCAGAAGATGCGAAACTTTCTTGAGTGTAAATAGGTCATAAGAAAAAAAACTGTTGTACATTTTGCGCTAAAGCCACAGTGGAAAAAAACACGGGGCTCGGGGAGGTTTAATCACAACCTGCTGCGGTTTTACTTGAACCACCTTTACCAGTAAAATCCAGAGATGCCTTCGAAATGTCTTACTTATCTTTCTCTGCTTACCCACAAACCGTCCTCCACACACACGCATGCACACACACACACACGCACACGCACACACACAAGCAAACAAAGGTTTCTGTCACACTTTTACTTTTTAAAGTGCAGGCAACAAACTCCTCCATTAATTCCATTCAAGGCACACAAAGGTGTGTAACAGTATCCCAGCATCACAGTCACCTGTGACTGGCTTAACAGGTCAAAGGTCACACAGAAGAATGACTGTCTTGTCCGATTAGTGATCTCTAGTTTCTCTTTTGAACAGTGCTCTATTATTAAAAGTGACCATTAGTTTGCAGCTGAAAGAAAGAAGGGTGTGTGTGTGTGTGTGTTTGTGTGTGTTTGCGTGTGTGTACGTGTGTGGACAGATCCCTATGTATCAAAACGGTGAAAGAGCCCCTTTTGTCTGTATGATTTTAAAAAAGATCAAAAAAAAGATACTTTGTCTAACAGCAGCTGCTGAAATCTGTTATCAGGAGCAGTTTTAGGACTTGAGAAGATCATGGACAGAGCCTGAGACATCTGTGGCTGTAGTCTGTGTGGGAACACAAGCTGTGTTTAGAGAAGAACAGAAAACACAACTTACCCTGCAGGACTAAAACATCACTCACTCTTGCAGAGTAATCTGTTGTCACACAGTGTAGTCAGTTCATTGCTTGTTTATCACTCCCCTCGCTGACTGACCCTTCAGTCTCTTTACTTTCTTACCTCTGTCCTTTCCTTCCCCCTGTCTTCTCCTCTCTTCTCCTGTTCTTTCCTCTCCTCTCCTCCTCTCAGGCTGTGTTGAGAAGAGAACGGAAAATTACCATTTATCCTGCAGAACCAAAACATCAGTTACTAATCAGCTATTTGGAGATAACAAACAGAATTCAATGTCTTTGCTAATTATAACACAACAGTGGTGGTAAAAACAGCACAGAATCAGCTGCTGTAAGCTTCATACAGCTTCCCTTTACCTGTTGCTATCACTACTGACTGACTGATTGGCTGGCTAGCTAGCCAGGGAAGGATGACAATACATGCTTTCCCTAGTTGCAGGTAGAGAGCTGTCTTACAAAGCGAAGTTAGCAAACTGATGTAGTTTGATGAGTTCCATTTAACTACAGTCATACTTTAAATATAGTAAAATTTTCCAAATGCAAACTTAATTTAATTTCAGTTCCCTGTGTTTAAAAGGCAAGAATGGCTACTCTGCTGACCACCTCAGCAACAGGCATCTCACATTTCATTTGCAAGTTTTTCTTTCCTAAGACGGCAAAGTTATGACCCTCCCTACTCTGTCTCTGATTGACTCGTACTTGTTGCATTCCTTGGTGTGATTGGTCAGGTTTATGCTACAGCGTTGTCATGGAAAAAAACAAAATGATGAGAAAAGCGGGAAGGGGAGGGTGGGTTTTAAATCTGAACTATAACAGCTGCTAGGCACTGAGAGGCTGCTGCAGGGACAGTGCAGTCACACTTGCCTTCGCCCTGTCCCATATGAAAGCTATATTTACTGCACTAACAAGCAGTGACCTCTCAGTGAGTTGATCATGACATACTCATGCTGTGCAGATAAATATTGCTGAAAATAAGGCAAAAAAATACTGGTCAATTTTTCAGTTCCCAATATTTTTTGGACTGTTGTTTACCCCCAAAAGACTCAAATTTAGGGTAATATCTATAAGTTTCAAAAGATACCAAATATTGTCAGACTAGCTTCTATGCGAGTTTGTCCTCAATTTCACGCAAAGTATTTCTTTTCAGAGATTTGTGCAGCCTTGAAAACATGGGTTAAATTTTTCAGTTAGTGTAAACATCATATGGATTCAATGAAGAGCGGGGGCAAGCTTTAGCTTTTAAGTGGGAAACAATATACAGTCCCTCCAGGAATTTGTGATGTTGCGATCGCAACAATTCACGCGAATTCAACCAATCTCCGTGAATTCTGCGTGACCTTGCAATTTTCTCCAATCACCGCAACTTTTCCGCAATTTTAGCCAGCCTCCCGTGAGTTACACCAATCATAGC
>JAPZDY010000022.1:9045266-9062172 GCA_029783645.1 Ctenochaetus hawaiiensis
GTGGAGCTTGTTGAACTCTGCTCTGATCTGCTTCTCTGTGGACAACAGCTGCTTCTTGGAGTGTTGAATCACTTCATCGTATGTTTTCTCCATTTGTTTGTATTTGTTCCTCTTGTCCTGTAGAGACTTTAAGTCAGATTTCAGCTTCTCCTTCAGCTCACTGACTGCTTGGTCTATAGGAACCACCTTGTGATTTTGATGGAGAGAAAACTCACAGACAGGACACACAGCTCTCTGCTCATCCTCACAGAACAAATGAGGGACTTCTGAATGTTTATCACACACAACCTTTTCTTTTCCTTTTTCTTTCTCAGGTGAACTTTTATCCTTTCTTTTGGCAAAGCAGTCAGCAAGTTCTTTCAGTGAGAAGTTCACATTCAGCTGATCTTTAGAGGATTTTCTTTTACAAATGGGACAGTTTTTGTTTTTAGTTTGTTCCCAGAATTTTTTCAGGCAGCTTGAACAGAAGCTGTGGTTGCAGCTCAGAGACACAGGATCACTGAAAGTCTCTGAACACACGTGACAGTTCAGGTAGCTTTCAATAGCATTATCAGCCATTTTCAATCAAAGCTATTTTTCAATAGCAGGACTCACCAACTTATATCCCTTTTTCCCACTCAATACACTCCAAACGTGTGTTTTCCAGCAGAGATCTCACACCCTGTAATGGCGTCTCAGCGCTGTTCAACAATGACAAAATCTACCTTCACTTTCATTTACAAGTAAACAAATAAGTGTCAAACGCTGTCATGTCATTTTGTCACCAATAGATGGAGCTGTGAGTATATAATTGACTATGACATTATCCCCATTGGTTTAGCTCAAAAAACAAGACACAAGATTAGTTCCCTGGTCATATTGCACTTTCTTTGGCAATTCAAACTGAGAGAAAAGTGTACCAGCACCTCCATGATGGTTTTAGCTTTGATATTTATTAGAGGAAAAGCTTCAGAAAAGTGAATGGCAACATCTATCATTATCAACAAAAACTCATTACATTTCCTAGCTTTAGGCGAAAAAAAATAAAAATAAAAATTTGCTCAGTCATTAATGTTGTTGTAATGACGCGTTTTGTTTGATTTAAACATGGTGAGCTCTTTTGTGTAGTTTCCCTCCATAATTCATTTAGATGAAATGAAGATGAGTTGTTCAGCAGATTATCTCCTCAGTCTTCTTTTTCTCTCATTTTTTTTTTTCATCAGAGCAGGAAAAAGTGGAGGAAGAACAGGAGGAGGAGCACACGAACAAAAACTTGGAAACATGTGAGATCAAGGAAGGACAAATAGAAAGGACATATGAAGAGAAACAAAAACAAAGTGAATGGATTCACACAGATGAGATGAAGGTTAAAATAAACAAGCAAGTGACAAACATTTATGTTTTAATTCAGCTGAAGTGTTTGTCCCTCAGGATCCATCTTCTGTTTTATCTGAGTTCCACATGTAAGAGGTGAGAAGTTGTTTCTATAATAAAACAAAGAAAAAAAGCTTGTCCACTGCAGCTGCATCTGTAGCTTTTGATTTCTAGTCCTCATTTAGGCCCACATTTATATCTAGTTATATTTATACATTTGTCATTAATTAATGATTCATTAATCTTTTAGTCTTTTAATCTTTACACCTCTGGACTGTCAATGAAAATTTTATTTCTTGATACACGGTTAAGGTCAAAATTTCATATACATTTGTAAAATGTTCTATGTAATCATTCTGAATATAATACACACATAATAGGATTCACTGTTGACATTGTTCTCAGGCGAACTCCTTTATATCGATTTTTTCTTCCTCAAATTAAAAAAAAAAATCACATCTTTGGTCTCAGAGCTCAAAAATCTACCAGTAATAAATGATAAGAAATTACATTATTGGCTTTTCATCCACAATATGTACGATGTTTTTCATTCTTACTGATGCTGGGAAATTGAGCTAATTTTTATCAGAATATATCTAATTCACAGTTTATGATGCAGCACATCAGGCTGCACAGTCAGCTAATTGACCACAAGATGGAGCACTGCTCTGAGTAAAGACATATTTATACAGGGTCCTTTCCAGAGGTAAAAAGAGACATTCAAAGTAAAACCACAGCAATTTGTCTCCAGTGATTCTTCTTTACACTGGTTGTTTTTCATCTTTCATTCTCTTGAAAGTTTTAAGCTTCGGTTTCTAATAAGAATTCAGGGTTTCTGTACCTGTCAAGCAATAAGTTTCCTTTTGGCATAAACATACTCCTGATCAAAAGTCAGATGAAGCTACCGAGTGCAGCAGGTAGGTATTCAGTGTTCAGCAAAAGTTTGGGAATTTAAAAAAATAGAAAAAAGAAAAAGAGAACACAAAAACAGTATGGGAGCCAACCTTTTTCTTCTTGCATCCAGTGTTTAGTCTTTTTAAATGAAAAATTTGATCTGACACAAGGACTGATACCAGGAAAATATTTGTTCCCTCTTTGCCTACCTGACTGTGAGTTTCTGCTCTCTCTTTGATACATACTTGTATTAGTAAGCTCTTTTTTTTTTCATATTTTACACCACACGTTGTAAAAACGCATGAAAAAGCTGCAAAACAAACACTCCTTCATTCTTTTGTCATCTTTTAGTGAGTCTAAAACCCAAAACATCCTTCATTAACAGACAATTTAATAATCTAATAGGGGTTACACTAATTGATACAATCGGTGCTGTGTCGTCTTTGTCACTTATCTTCTGCACTGCCATTGAACTAGAAGACACTAAGGCAGTGTAATATATCTTTTATATTCTCTTGAGGTAATCTGTTTGAACCCTAAGGGATAATATTAAGTAGTTTAACAATTAAAATAATGCCTTGTGGCTTATTAAACAATTTTACTTATTAGTTAACTTTTCTCTCACAAAAAGTCCTTGAGAGGACAAGAACAATCAAAAAATGAGAGAAATAGTAATTTTATTTAAAAACTTCATATTACTTATGACTTTTAAGTTCAATATGAACATTTCAGATAAACAAATCAAATATAGTCTGTGGCCCTGTTGTTAAAGCTCCAGTTGATCTCTAACATGGATCCAAAAATAAAAGCATGAAATCAGTCAGAATAAAAAGGAAAATTTAAAAATAAATATAAATGAAAAAAAACAGTTGACTGTGACTAAGGGGGCTCGATCAAGTTTTTGTGAGTGACGTAAGCACCGCCGATTGGCTTAATCTTCGAAGTATGCGGATATGCAAATGAGGGGGCGGGCATGTGGCAACGAGTAGGTGACGTCAGTTCCCCCCATTCGCATAGAGCGCAACAAACATGGCGATAGACTCGAGTGGACGGAGGTTTACGCTAACTTTATTTGTCTTTTCTTGTGTTTTTGCGGGTAGGCAGGCCGAGGCGTCGCTTTCGGAGTCAAGAAACAACCCTCGGATACTCGGCATGAGGTTGGAGAAGAGCGACAAGTCGGCCGAAACCACCGAGAAGGGGGTTATTCAGGTGACCGAGGGCAGCGACATCCTCTTCAGGTTCTACGGGCTCCACTTGTCCCCGGACTGCGCGAAGCTCATCGGGTTCACGGAACTTCACTCCAGTGATAAAGAGGATGATGACCACGGCGCGATCCTGGTTTCTAATAGGACTTGTACAGAACTCACGAAGGACATAGTGGTGTCGGGGTCTATGGAGGTAAGCAATCAAAACACCTCCGGGGTGGTCAGTCTCAAGATCAAACAGCTTCGGAAGAGCGAGGTAGTGAAGGTGTTCAGCTTGTGCGTCCGTGACAAGGACGAGAAGGAGCCGAACTGGTACCCGCTGGACGATAAGGACGGCAGACTGCGGGTGGTGGAGGAGAAGAAGTCCCTGCTGCCCATTTGGCTGCAGGTGATCCTCATCTCCTTCCTGCTCGTGCTGTCCGGCATGTTCAGCGGGCTCAACCTGGGGCTGATGGCGCTGGACCCGATGGAGCTCCGCATCGTGCAGAGCTGCGGCACCGAGAAGGAGAAGAAGTACGCGCGGAAGATCGAGCCCATCCGCAGGAAGGGTAACTACTTGCTATGCTCGCTGCTCCTCGGGAACGTCCTGGTCAACACCACCCTCACCATCCTCCTGGACGACCTCACCGGGTCCGGTTTCGGCGCTGTGGTCGCCTCCACGGTTGGCATCGTTATTTTCGGTGAGATCGTCCCGCAGGCGCTGTGTTCTCGGCACGGTCTGGCAGTTGGGGCCAACACCATCCTAGTGACCAAGTTGTTCATGCTGTTAACTTTTCCTCTGTCGTGGCCAATCAGCAAGATCCTTGACTGCGTCCTAGGCCAGGAGATCGGCACCGTGTACAACCGGGAGAAGCTGGTGGAGATGCTGAAGGTCACCGAGCCCTACAATGACCTGGTGAAAGAGGAGCTCAACATGATCCAAGGCGCGCTGGAGCTCAGGACCAAAACAGTGGAGGATGTCATGACGCCGATCGGCAACTGCTTCATGATTCACAGCGACGCAGTGTTGGACTTCAACACCATGTCAGAGATCATGGAGAGCGGATACACAAGGATACCTGTGTATGAGGACGAGCGGTCCAACATCGTGGACATCCTGTTTGTTAAGGACCTGGCCTTCGTTGATCCGGACGACTGCACCACATTAAAGACCATCACCAAGTTCTACAATCATCCAGTCCACTTTGTGTTCCACGACACCAAGCTGGACTCCATGCTGGAGGAGTTTAAGAAAGGTTTGTGGAAATCTTGTGCTACTGTGTGAATAAGAGATACCTCAAGAGAGCAATGACTCCAACTAGTCTTGTAGTTGATACAGACAAGTTGCGGGGATTTGTGATCTAGAGAGTCACATCTAACATTTTACTCACCAAGCTCATAGTCTTTGGTTGTTTATTTTTTAAGCCTTTAGTTTGAGGTAGTGTCTGTTATGACAACTGCTCCTCTCTTTCCCAGTACTAATATCCTCTGTTTGGCAAGTCTGATAAAGTGAGCTGTTGGGTTGTTTTTCAAACAGAAGGTTATAGGTGAGCTTCACCTTTGACTTCTTAATGCAATAGGCCAAGCCATCAGAGAAATATCCGTCCTGGCAACCAGCAATATCTGTATTTGTTCTTCCTGCAACAGCAAAGAACTGCTGCACAGTGTTTAGTATTGTGAGTAGATCAGTGGGGAAATACTGTGCATGTGCATTTTTATTATGCTGATGCTGTCATACAGTGAGTGTGGATAAAGATCAAAGTCTGTCATGAAGCTAAAACTGACATGACACAGCTGTCGCTTTTAGTCTCTCTCCAAACTGCTTCTTGTTATGAGGATTCGATATTAAAGACATATAAGTGGAAGTTATATCAACCAATAAAAGGGCACATCCAAATCCTTTTAAACAGGAGTCATTTAAAGAATCACAGGCATCATCATAAACAGGAAGTTGTCATCTTTATATTTTCAGCAATTTGATATTAGTGTCAAGTTAATTAGTGTCAAAAAGAAGAAGTTTATTTCTTACAGACTATATTATGGTCGTAACGTGAGGAAATACATGATAATCAAAAGCTGTGCTTCTGTCAAAATGAGTGTTTTAAACTTGTGTTGAGGCATGGCATGAAGCAAATGTAACCTCTGTCAGATTTATGATCATTCCAAAAAGACCTCCCAGTCTTACTTCTCTCTATCTTGCTTTTCTGCTTTAAAACACTCACTTCTCTGTGGAGGACATATACACACATTGACGCCACCCCCCATGGGGACATATTTTTCCTTTCTCAGCCGTCTCATCTCAAGGTCACAGACAAGTCGACACACACTCACACTTGCTGTGTCTAAATCTCAGCGCAGTGAGAAACAACCGATTGTCTTTCTGTCTCTGTAGTAGCATCAGTATCAGGCTGTAAGACGGGAAAATTCCACGCAACTTTGTTGGCAGTCTCAGCTCCGTGTTTCTGTCAGTAAAGCTTTCTCCCGTTATTTGCATCTGAACAGAATGACAGTCTATTAATTCACTCCTGTCACTGTTACTCTGTACCTGTTTGTGATCAGCTGCTTTAGATTGACAGTTGAGTTGCTGTAGTGGTGGAGCACGATGCTTTGTGACATTTGACTTGTTTTAGTAGGCGTGCCTGGTGAGGTGGGAGAGTTTGGCAACAAGCTGCAGTGCCTACACACACACACATACACACATACACACATGCTCGTTCACACTGCACTAAGGTTAAAAGCAGTTTATGCTTGTTCAAAGCTTGGTTGAGAGATTTAGTATAAGTTGCAATGAAAATTCAAGTAGAAAGTGTTGTGTTTGAGGGTGATAGCAACAGAAAAAGGCCTCAGTACCTCTCCTTACATGTCACACCCTGTTTGCATGAAATGAACACTTTTTGAAGGCTTAAAAATATTATTAAGCAGTATTTTCACAAGGTTTAATGCTAAAGTGTATGTAGAAATTACTTGTAGATGAACAGTGTTGTTGTTCTATTTAACATGATCAAAATGTTAAAGAAAATTGCTTTGTTACTGATATTCTTTGACTGAGTGAGATGAAGCTCTGCTTAATCTAGATGTAGCCATCAGTTTTTTTACATTAATGGTAGACACATCAAAACCTGCAGAAGGAGTAGGACTCAAGGGTTGTGGTTGCATTTTTTTTGCAGAGCTTTGTGCCACTGCGTGATGACACATAGTCTGCATTTAGGCTGCACTCTCTCAAACATGGAGTCTTTAATTTAATATTTTGACACAAAGGTAAGCTGTCTGGTGTGACAGAATCATTGAGTTAGAGGCTGGGCATTGTAGTAAAAGTCTGATGACATGGAATCGTGTGTTGGGGGCATTTTCCAATAAACAGGTCCTGCTCTGCATCAGGTGGAGGTTAACAGAAATATGAGTGGCTCAACAATTAACCCATTTGAAGATCATGAAATGTCAGTTGAATCATTGCGGTCTAAATATAGTGATATAGTCAAATATGTCATTTCAGAACTGTAAAAGTGAAATGCACAATTCTGCAGGCAGATAGTTCAGGAAGTTGATCAAACTTTAAAGAACATCATTTCATTTCCTTCTGAAGCAGCACGTTATCTTTCAACAGTGGTTTTACTAAAGATCTCTCTGATTTCTCTGTATCAGAGACCAACGTTACAGACATTACAAACATCAACTAACTCTAAGTTTGAGTGGCACTTGATGTATAGAAGAAAGGCCACAAAATGTGTTTAGTTAAGATGTACATAGATAACATGCAACTGTGGTGAGTACTGAAATAGACCCACGTCCGAGCTGGTTGCATATGAAAGCAGATGTTATCTGTTTCTCGCTTTTTGTTCATCAAGCGTTTTGTAGTTTTTATCTAGAGATATTTCCTGATACACAAGTGTAGTGACTATTTAATTAAACTTTCATAAATTAAACTGTCATAATTGTTATGTTTAATTGGCAACAGCCACTGTGACCAAAAGACAAGAAATCTAACATAAAGATACAGTAATCGTTTTCTGACACTGTTTGATTTACTAATAGTCCTACAAGTGGTTAGAAACACATTTGAGGCCAACATTTTAATATGTTGGCCTCCATGCTGTGACCATGTTGACATGGTAACGCACCAGCTGGATTGGCCGCCGGCCTCCTGCCTCTTCGCTGACCCAACTCCCTGCTTACATCTCGAGTTCCTCTCACTGGGTGCTTGGCATCAGTTACCACAGTGATGGCATCCAGCAGCTCCAGTGTGTGTGTGTACACACAGGTTTCTTTAGGTTGTGCTCCACATAATCAAATGTACTCTGTCAACGCAATATTTGAACTTGCGAGGCACAAGTTCAGCTCTGGATTGGTTGAGAGTAAAGCCCTCAGTACTTTGATTACTATAGTTTCTCCTTTGCTCTGTGTGTGTGTGTGTGTAGTCAGCTGCCCTTTCAGTCAACATAGTGTGACCTTTCAGATGGTCTATGAGGTGACCTTTGTAGAAGAAATGAAATTTTAATAATATGCTGAAGTCATAGCAGGAAATAGAAACCACATATCAAAGAAAAAGCCAAAAATATTATATATTTCGTATAAAGATGTAAATCAACCTGAAATTTACTAACATTACTTTTCTTTTTCAACTTTGAATTTGAGTCCTTTCAGGAGCCACAACCCAAACACATAAAAAATACAACAAAAAAAACGTTTTCAGTGGTAGTTTTATTTCTCAATGCAGCCATTTAGGAATTTGTATCAAAAACTGAACCGACAAGATGCTAAGTTAAGAACTTGATCTACAGAACATTAATCAGCAACTTTATTAGATTTTTTTTTTACAAAATTCCAGATTCTCAAATGTCAATACTATAATATGAATGCTGTTTTTTTGTCTTCTATGATATTAAACCACATATCTCTTGGTTTTGGACATAAGAATAGATTTTTTCAGCTGAGACTTTGAAATATTTTTGATGTTCTGCGACCTTGTTTGATGATGAGTTTTAAAATCTCATTAAACCTCAAAATCAAGTGATACATGATTATTTTTGCTCGTATTGGTGAAATTTGTAAATTCGCCCAACATTCTGATCGCAACTCTAAAAAAATGACCCGGCTTGCATTTTGTTTGTGGTTATCAGAACAGTCTGCATTGTCTGTTGTTTATCAGCGTTTGGGAAGTTATCTGGCCGCCCCACCCAGCCTTTATGTCTGCTACAGTTTAATGACAGTTTTTCTGTTAAATAGCAGTACATCTCAAAACCTTCCCAGCAGGTTGCAGTAAAATTCAGTGGGTCAACAAACGGTTCAGTTTTATACAGATCAAAGTTCACAGCATCTTTTTCTAACTCTAGCACTGCAACATGAGTAACACAGACACAATTAGTGGAATAATAGATAAACAGAAAAAATAATTAATTTTCTACAGTTTTGAATTAATTTATTATGTATGTCTTCTTTAACATGAATATTACCAAATCTCTTGTTCGAAGCCTCTGTAATCCAAATACTGATAGTCAGATTGTGTGTTATGAATGAAAGCCTGACTGTGAGAAAACGGCTCCTGAAATTGATGTTAAGCAGTTTGCAATGGAGGAGAAGTCTCTTCTTTTTAGTGTTGTGAGAACTTAAAATCCCTCAGTCCACTCGCAAGTGGGCGTACTCTGGAGTTACAGAGAGCACTTTAATCAAGTGTAATTTGGCCTGTCATCATCTTCCTCTCAGAAATCACCTTACTGACGGCTCACATGACCTACTGCTAGCAATGTTTTTCATTTTGACTGGTAAAAATGAAGGTCAGCTTTGGCTAAAAATGTAAAGCTACTACCTGAATGTTTTGTGAGTTCTGCTCAGGAGAAAGACAGAGAGATAATGGATTTTTTCAGTACTGGAGTTCAGTTAGTGTAATGAACACATGTTGCCCACTACGGATCATTGACTCACTCTTTGTTTCATGCACGTACTGCTACTCTGAATCAGCTGTCTCACAGTTTACCCTGCCAGATCACTTGTTTGGGTCTGTAATGTCAAATCGAGCCCATGTGTGACTCGAGCGGGCCATTGTTTGGAGAATTCACCGCGAGACCTCTTGTTGATGACGTACCACAGAATGCAGCTGCTTTGTACTCTTTCATGTGTATTGCTTTCCACCGTTGTTGTATTGTGGGTACGTACAAATACATGTTTTATTGAGATCAACACAAAAGCAGTCATTACAGATGAGTCAGTAACCTCATCGCCATCATCGATGTGTATTTAACAAAATACTGTATGTCCACCACTGCCCACGAAACCCAACGGAGTGATTAAATTAGGTGAGAACACGTCTGACACAGTCAACCCGCTGTTGTGTGCAACATGTGTGAAAAGGCAACTGGACAATGTCTGAACCTTATTCTGCAGACACTGTCATATGTGCTCATATGTGAGTTCATATGTGCAAACGGTTGCACAGCAGAACAGAAGGAGGACCACAAAACAAAAAAAGACTACAATTAAGAAAGGATTGACTTTATTTGATAAGTTTCTCAAATGTTCTTATAGACTGGCCTCAGTAACATTAATATCGCCCACACACACACTTGTGAACACTTTTGCTCCCTTCGTTCACACACATACATGCTTACACACATGTATACATGCATTTGCATGTATTATAAATAAGAACACGTTTGAACATTCAATCTAATCTGAACCTAATCTCAGTTCTAATCTTAACCTTTAGCCCAAATCCTGACTGTGAACCTGAATCATTAAGAAGCCGCGGACCAGCAATATTTACTCTGGCTGCCTCTCTTCAAGTTTTACAACACTGAGGAAAAGATTACACAATCTGGATCTGATAAGGGGTTGTCACAAGGCAAACGTGAATCTCCACTCCTCTTTTTGTGTGATAGGTGTGTCTCTTTCTCTCCCTCACACTCTCCCCTCCATCTCTACCTCTATTTATTCAGTTTCTCTGTGTCTCCATGTCCATGTTCCTCTGTTTGGTTTTGAAATCTAGGAAAGAGCAGCTTCAGTCAATTTTGTCAGTGACTGAATAAAGTAAAATACGTATAGTATTTAGTGATGCAAATAGTCTTATTATGTAAGAATTGCTGTGTTCACATTAAAGCTGGAGGTGTGCCACGTAAGTGAAAACATGGGAGAGCCTGCAAAACGAGAACTGAACATTGTGTAAACATAGTCAGATCCCTCGTAATTAGTCACTGCTGTGCATGAATGCATTTATGGCAGGAGATGGACAAAGGACTTAAGACATCATCCATTATTTTCAATTGTCAAAGGCTCAGGAATGTGGAGAAACCTTTTGAGCTCTTATTCACTCCCCATATTTCCTCACTGTGACTGAATTAATAGTATGTTAGTATCCTTTTTAGTCTCTCTTAAGTACAGAGTGGATGAAATGTTCAGTTAGAGGTCAAAGCCACTTTTGAGATGTCAAAAGCATTTTTATTAAAACAGAAAAATATACAACGGCAAAAAACGTATACATTAAAATTTGAAAGAGGTACCATAAATTGTGGGGTAGAACTGAGAGCTTGGGATTGGGCAAATCAAAATATCACAGTATGTTTGACCAAATGTATTAATATAAATATTGCAACAGTGTTTTGAGGATGATTATGCTTTCACAAAATATTTACACAATGAGATATTTCTTAGAAATTGTTATCAGTTATTGGAAAATAATGACTAAGTGCATGAAGGCCAATAATATAAGAGCTAGAACAGTCTGATAAGTTCACCTAATTACATCACTTTTCAACAATGTAGCCTTTAAAACTATGAGAGGACAAAGCTTATGACAATGTAAAATTCTCATGTCCAGATATGGATACAACTTCAATATATATGATCCAGTTCCCGTGTGGCGTCTTCTTGTTTTTTGCAATTTGTATTCTCATAGAGGAAACATTATTTAAATGAAGCCTTAGTTAAGTAGTCCATCTGCTAAACTAGCAAAAGACATTTTCACTTTAAATGTGATGCTTAAGAAAGATAATACAATTGTGTGTCCTCTTCATGCAGTGGAAATTCCTCCTGACCCTGTCAAACAAGTTAGCAACAATAAAGCAACAAAAGTGAACAGAGATAACTGCAGCTTTTTACAGAATACTTGCCTGGCAGCACTTAAAGGCATGTTTGCCACGGTCATTTTTCTGCAGGACATTGTGTGTGTGTGTGTGTGTGTGTGTGTGTGTGTGTATGTATGTGTGAGTAAATGAATATTTGACTCTTAACCCCTCAGGTGTTCTGCTGAGTCACAGAGAGTAAACACACACTCTCTCTTGTTCTCTCGTCTTTAGCGCTCTGATTTCATTTGTGGGAGATGAAACCTGCTCAGTTGATTTGGATCTGCAATCGACCTTTTTTTTTTCACTCTTGCATATGAGTGCATCAAAAAGTTGCTGCATCTAAGAGACAGTCAACTACATAGACAGCGAAAAAATCATGCCCTTACATCCTCTGTTGCTATTTTTAGGCCACAAAGATCATTTTTCTTTGTACAAGGAACACAAATGCTTATAGCACTCTCTGTGTAACTGTAATTTTGGGGTACTAATAAAGTTCCGAATTGTTTGAAGGAAATAATGTATTTAAAACAATAAACAAATTGATTGATAATCAAAATAAATGTTAACATTAATCAATTATCACCACTTTCTCTAGCAGATGAAGTTTGCACATTTGTTGGATAGTTTTCCATTTTTCTGATCACTTTAAGGCTTAAAAATGTTCATAATGTGATAATTATCATCGCTACATTGCCCTCAAAGAGCTTTTTGTTTTGCAGCTTTTTGTATCTCTGCTTTGTTGTGCACTGATGCCAAAATTTGTTGGAGCTTGATGACAAAATCCCTCATCCACACTCATACAACAGGCAGCTTGAAATCAGTAGCAGCCAATTTGCTCACTGATTCTCCATTTATCAGCTGCCTGCTGCCTTTCTCTCTCATTTCCTGTGTCGCCATTGTAGCTCAAAGTGCTGACAGTGCAGCTGCAGTCCTCTCAACTTCAAGTTAGTGTGTATGCTTTGTGTGTGTGTGTCTCATCACCTCCAGACTGTGTGCCTTAATGATATCAGGCAGCGTGAAGAAAGAACAGCTCAGCAGAAATGACTGGATGTCCCAAACGCCAACACTCTCACACTCTCACACACTCACTCACTCACTCACTCACACACACACACACACACACACACACACACACACACACACACTCATACAGTTGTCTTGTCTGTGTGTTTGAACTGAAATTTTGCTAACATCAGATTACATAATACTGGGCCTAATACAAACTTCATAGTGGAATTCCTCTCAATTAGAAATGATCTTGGATGAGCAGATCGGGCTGGAGGCGTTTGAAGTTTTGGAGAATAATGGCTTAGTGGTAACAGGTTCGGGTATCACTGAAAGTGTTGGGCCCTGGTGGCTATTTGGTATTAACATTTTGTTGTCAACACTAAAACGAACGCATTTTATGCAAAAACCTGCATTATGTCCTAAAATAAACAACTTTATACGAGCTTTAACTAAATAAAAGTTACTTTTACTGCAAATGAGAGAATTAAAACAAACAAACATAGCAATACGTTTCATTATCAATTAATGTGACTATTTTGTCAATAATGTAATTGAAAATGCATTGTTTAATCTTGACACGTAAGGAAAAAACTTAAGGCTGCAACTATTAATGATTAAGTCAATGCAAAGAATGTTCATTTGTAAATGTTTGAATAATCATGAAGTCATTAAGGTTGTAAGGGGTCCTCTGGTTCTCCAGTGTGAGGATTTACTGCTTTATTCTGTTTACTATAAATATTAACTGAATATCTATAACTTTTGGACTGTTGGTCAAATAACTGGATATAATCAGAGAAGTCGCCCTGGGCTCAGGGAAAGTTAGATGGATGTATATTTAATCAGCCCTGCTGTTCTTTAAAATCAGAGTAGATCTGTCTGTACAGACCCCAGTTTTTATCAGGAAAAACAGGTCAGGAGGGCTTGACCTGTCCCGCGCAACAAGTGTGTGTTTGTGTGTGTGTGTGTGTATCAGCGTGCATATTTGCAGCCATGCAGTTTTGTTTCATCCCCTCACAGCGTGCATGTTTTGTCGGTGGCTGTGGTCATCGCTGCTGTTTTGTGTGTGAGTGGTATGCGTGTGGCATTCCTTTCCCATACAGACTCATCGGTCTCCCCCTCGTCCTTTTGTCACCGATGTTTCATGTCAACAAACAGGCCTGCTCGCAGGCCAGTGACGGAAAAGCCAGAGGGCAGAGAAATAGACGGGAAGGTCACCTGACCTGCTGGGAATATCTGTGTGAGCGGACAGACAACAGTGACGGATGAAATCAGCTCGATTATTATGAAATTAAACCAAAAAAAGCAAAACCAATCTTTTATTAAAAGCTGAGATCAGAAATGGCTTATGACCACTCAAACTCCAAAGCATGTCGAGGTTCAGTTTTCTGTGTGACCTACTGGTGTTCACTTGCTAAACATTCAGTAATATTCAGTTGAACATAAAAAAAACTGCAACCTAAAGCTCAACAAGTTCAGTGATTGTGACAAAGGTCAACGTGTCTCTCGGTTCCTGTTTTGGTCCGTTGTTCCTCCGCTCTTACAGAGTTTACTGTGACTTTTTTTTTGGAGAAAATCTGTAGTTGAATTAATTGAAACACCAAATGACACCAAATCAAGTCTGAAATGACCTGAATTAGTGGACTGACAGTTTAATCTCCAGCACCTCATGTCCAGATGGTGAAGTGTCCTTGAGCCAAACACTAAACCCAAGTTTCTCCTAGTGGCTGGGTACCATTTCTAAGTTGTTGTGTGAAGCGAGTTATGAAAGGCACATTGTGAAACACTTTGGATAAAAGTGCTTTACCACTACAGTCCATTGTAACTGTTTTTGGCTCTCAAATTCACCTCAATTAAAATTCCTTATCAAACATGTAACTTAAAAACATACACAACACATATTGTATATAAAGCTAAGCTAGGAGCTGTTAATAATGAATTAGTGCACTAAAGCAGGTTAAATGTGTAAAAGTGAGTCTTCAGGAGTGACTTCAGAGGAGAGCAGGCTGCTGAAGAGACAGTGTATGATGGAGGGATGGATTCATACCCCAAAACACTTTCCTGTCATGTCATATTATCATTCTGGTGAGTGACAGCTGTTCGCATATCTGTGTGAGCCTGAGGTGAGTGTGCTGCGCCAGCAGACACACATCTCGCCTGAAAATCAGCAGCTACAGAAACAAAGGAGCTGGGTGACTTTGTAGGATTTTTTTTTAATTGTAGACTCAGCTGACACAGGTCAGGCTATGAGTGCATGTAGCAGTCTGTGCATGGCTGAACTTCCTTGGTAACCGTGTTTGTGTGTGTGTGTGTGTGTGTGTGTTTGAGCCTTAGTGTGTGTGCTCTGAGGGAGTCAATAGACACTCAAGTGACTCACCAGTAACTGGGGATAAGTATGTCCCCCGGGGTCCTACTTCCTCTAAAATATTGACTCAGCACCACAGGGAGAGGTCACACATACACACACACATACAGACACACACACACAGAGTGCCTTTTCCATTACATGATGTCTTTTTTCTTGTTGCTACAGTTATCTCCCCTTAAATGAAAACGACCAGCCAATGAATGTACTCCCAGGCTTTCTTACCATGGGACACTGTCACTAACACTACTACTCTCCATCCTGGCAACACACACCTTAAAGGTCTTCTGAAACTATAACTTCCCTCCCTTGTGTGATATCATTTTTTTGGGATTAAAAGATGAAGTAATCTGGTGAAATAAGCTCCAGGTTAACAAGAGAAGGGCAGTCTGGTCTGACAGGAGGGTCAGAAAGACAGAGCTGTTTATGTCATGAATGTAATATGTCAATATTTGCACTTGAAATTAACAGTAACATGCACCGGTTAGTTTCCTCTGAGCTCACACACCCACACTGTATTAGTGAATTTTTTTTTTCACATTAAAAAAACCCCTCTGGTTTCACATTGACATACGTCAGTACTCAAAAAAAAAATCAACAGTTTTGTCATATTTGTTCCCAAGACCTCATCTACTTCCTCTATCCGCACAGTGTGTGTATTGTGTGCTACACGTGTAAAATGACACAACGCTGCACCCAGAGGCCGTTGTGTCTAAAGGGCATCTCTCGAGATGCAGTGTCTTACAGGAAGTTCTGGCACATATTTCATGCAGTCTTAAAGACACTTACAGACCAGTGTTTCCTTCCAGGCAATAAGTGAAGGCCACAGTGAAGGATACTCCCACTAAGTTTTTATGAGTCTTTAAAAAACTGACACCTGTCATCACTGGAAAATCCAATACTTACTTATCTCATAAGAAATAGCACAAGATATAATGATACCTCATCCAGTGGGAACATTTTGTGACAAATTCTCACTATAGCATCTGTAGTAAATATAATCATGTGCAGTTAGCAGAGGCAACACCGAGGGTAATTACATATGCATGTTGCACAAAGTAAATGATAAATATATATCCACTGTATAAACTTTTTTGTTAATCAGCTTAAATGTTTCAATATGGAGTTTTTTGGAGGATGTTGAGTCTTGGAAATGATTTGCAGTTTTTTTCATAAGGCAGCAGAGCTGTTACAGTTGTTGGACCCATAAAAACACAAACAATCTTTGGCTGAGTACACACACACACAAACCTGACAACAACCTGTCACCAAGTTACTCATGGAGTAAATGTTAATAAGTGACAGCTGATATGACCTGCAGCCGCCACAGTGGTGGTCAGCAGCGGCTAAATACGGACAGTGTTAATGAGAAAAAAGGAGGAGAGTTAACAGATTTGTTGTCTTTCAGAGTGAATCTCTGTATTTTGCCAAGCTGCTTCTCACTCGTTCTTGTGTGGCCAAATAAATTTTTGGCAATCCCACACTTTCACTTTAAGATTTTTCATAGTCGTAATGAAATGCTGTCTTAAAATAGAATGGCTTTGCAACGTAAATATGCTGAGTTTGACAAAACACAGAAGAGTGCGTTAAAGGAAGGAAGATCATTTGATCTGGTACAGTTTAACCAGCACAGATCAGTTACAGATCTTTTGAGACTGACTTAGGACATCTTTCATCAAAATGAAAACATGGTGCTCAATAGAACTGAGCAGCAGCAGTCTCCTTTCACAAACTCTTTTTTAAAAACTTATAAAAACAGACGGTCGTTTTGCACTTGGCCCTGCTGCGATTGGGGGTTTTAAACATGCGTATGTAAAGTTCATAACTAAATGTACACATCTAAAATTAGTTTTGAAGACCATGTCAGGGAGGCAGTTGGAAAATGTGTGAGGTGATGACTGAATCCACATGATGTCACTGGGATTGATGTGGCGCTGTGGTCCACAGAAGGTCGGCCATTACTCATCAGTCCCTGAGTCCTTCAGTCTATGTGTTGAAGTGTCCTTGAGCAAGAAGCTGAAACCCACATGTAGTCAGTTTACCTTGTTAAG
>JAPZDY010000022.1:9073761-9095141 GCA_029783645.1 Ctenochaetus hawaiiensis
GTGTGTGTGTGTGTGTGTGTGTGTGTGTGTGTGTGTGTGTGTGTGTGTGTGTGTGTGTGTGTGTGCGTGCGTGCGTGTGCATGTGCGTGTGTGTGACCTCACACCCTCGGCACTTGAGAGTGGGACTCTGTTTAGATTGATGTACGCTGACACTGACTCACATTGTAACACTGGAGTCTGAAATCTGTGCGTGTGTGTCACAGCATAAATGACTCAGTGATTTTGCTCAAGCTGGTGGAGAAAACTGTTCAGTTTGACATCAGTCATTAACTGAAGTCAGCAGTTTATTTTATGACGAACACATGGTCACAAACCACTTAACACTGAGACTGGTAGCACACACAACCACACGCGTGATCTCTCACTGTCAGGAGATTGGTGTGTGTGTTTTGTGGTTTGATTCTTCTGGCGTCTGTGGGTGCAAGCACACACACATACATGCACACACTCACACACACACACACACACACTAATCTAAGTCTCTGTGGGTCATTTCCATCATCTTCCCTTTAAACTTTATTTTTATTTAATTGCAATACAAACACTTTTGGACAAACCCTGCATTTACACAGATGCCCTGTTCCAATACTTTGATTGTTACTCTTTGTTGACTTCAAAACTATAACTTGTACCATCAACGGTCAAGGCCCTGTTTCAATGCGTCAGAGTGTTTCCCTCTTCAGTATCCTAACAGCTCATGTCATGCTACCAGTTCATTCATAGCAATGTGCTGGTATTTCTTTGAATGTTGGAAACAAGGTGACAATTGGATGAATAAAAAGTTTGAGCTGTCATTTCCAAAAGAAGCCTATTAACAATAGTCAGTGTTTATTCTCCTGCAACTGGAAACAGACAAAAAAGGCAATCGTGCCATGGGGATTTTTATCATGGCGTTCAGTTATTCAAATAAATGGCCCTTAAACCTATTTTTTCTCTTCACTTTCCACTACGTGTTTCCTAACTGTTTCCCTAAGAATCTCTTGAAGTGGTTGTAGGTCCTTGTGAGTTTGTGTATGACTTGGGTCATATGAGTATGCAGACTTGTTGAAAGTCACTTGAACCAAATATTGAGTTGTTAAATAATCCAGTTCAAGTTCTTCTGAAGGAGAAAACAAAGGCAAAAAGTAGAATTATTACCGGCACTGTAGTTACTTAAAAGAGCAACATTGAGTCACATTTTCGTTTTCTTGTTTAGTATCAGGACATCCTAACTGAGAAAAACAAAGGCCAAAACTGTAATAATGACATGAAGAGATTGGACTTATACATATTATAGTTTAATTATCATCTTACTGACCTTAAGGCTTTACTGTAAGACTTTCATTAGCTCCACCTTTTTTGTCAATTCTGCCTTCATGACCGCACCTCTCTGCTTTCACTGACCTTGATTCGTCTCATCTCTGAAATAGAAAACTCCTCAAACGCGTGCCTTCCGCTCATCAGCCACAGTCCAGTAATAAATGATCAGTCAAGGTCACAAAGAAGGCTGTGTCTGAAAGGTGTTAGGATAGGTGTGTGCCAGTTTGTTGGAGAGAGAGAGACGCACAAAGTTCTCGCTCACGTTGTAGATGAGTCCCAACGCACCCACTTGTACTTTGACCAAAACCCACCGCCAGTGCAGGTCCAGCACATGTCCCTGCAAAAACTCACAACCAGAAAACTCATGATGCTGTTGAACTTTAAGCTGAAACATACAATGAGTTATAAATGAGTGAGAGAGGTTGTTCTGTTGTAATGATGTCAAAGTATCATGTCTTCTCTGGTATATTGCCATTCTCAATATCAGTTTCGATAAAATGTGTCTGCTTATATGCTAACTGTAAGCTTTTTCTCTTTTTTTTTTACTGTTTACTTAAAACTGTATGTGTCGAAGTTGCACTTTTGTTCTCAGTTTGATAAAGCTGTGGACTTTGATGGCAGATAAAGAGTAGTCTGCAGCTGTGAGGGTGTGGTGCCATCAGGTTTGATTGACAGTGCTGGAAAATTAAGCAAATAATTTCATAACCATGAACAAAAATTGATATCAGAAATTGCTAAAGTTTGATAAATTGGTGGTTTGATGAATGTGGCATCACCTTTTTCCAACCAAATCTCCTAAACGCTCAACTTAATTGCTGTAATACTCAGCTGACTGGAAAGAATTCAATGTGATTTCATTTTAATATATAAAAAGATTAAAAAAAAGAATAGAGAACTAGTAGATTCTGGACAAATGAAGGTTCTTTTGATTTAATATTACAGATTTTGCAGCAGTCATGCAGCCAACTTTTAGTTTTGTTTACGAAATTTGTGTGTAATTTTGTGATTTTAAGCAGCATAAATCATAAAAATCAGAGTTGTTTCTCTTCAGCGAGTGTTGCTCAATCCACCGTCATCTGCGACCACCTGCCAGCACACGCTCGCTCATAGAGGATTAATTGGCTTTGTAGTCTTTCTGGTTCAAGTCTGCAACATGTTTTATTACAGATGTTAGAAACGCAGAAGGGAGACTGAAGTAAGATTCTCCTGCCAACTATACAGTTACTTCTCATATCACAGAAACAAAAATGATAAAATCCTGTGACCAAGATTAATTAAGTTGATTGGGTTTAAGAGAAGGTCAATGTTGCTGCAGAATATACAGTTCCAAGTGTTGACAGGCTCCACTGTCAGTGCAGGTCTAGGAAAACTGGTCTGATGGGAGCTCAGGCGGGCTTTACACCTCTCACTCGTGTCCTCCGCTTCCCTCTGTTTCTATTCTTTCTCTCCTCCCTCCCCCGTGCCTCCCTTTAAATTAAACACCAGCAATGCTACAGCTCAGGTGGCTTCAAACCGCCCCGGGTTCAGCCCTCTGCATGGTTCCTGAGGCATGCATGAGTTTTTCTTTTACGTGTCACAGGCCAAGCATTTGACCCCGGCTGATGCTCACATACACGCAGAGCTGACCATATGTTGAGAGCTGATTAGCATCTTTACAAATCTGCTGATATGCTTTAAGTGGCAGAGAGCTGGCGACAGAGCCAAAGAGGTTTAACCTTTGCAATAAGTGTCAAATGAAGAAGTCACGGTACCATAGAGTTGACTTGAAGGAATGCAGGATTGTTAAAAAAAAAAAAAAAGAAAAACACCAGGAGGTCAAATTACTGGGCAGACAAGGTTTTCCTGACATACTGTCGGTTGATTGTTTTGTTTTTTTTTTTCTGTTTACCTTTCGAATGAAGTAGAAAATCCAGGTTTGCATCACATGTCTGCTCCTCATTTAGCAGCAAGTTGTCCTTGAGCAAGACATTTGTCCTCTGAATACTCAGTGGACAAAGGCAGAAGCCTGCAGTTAGACTGAGCAGGTGTGAATGTGCGTAGGTGAATGAATTTAGACGAGTGCGTCATGGCGAAGACATTAATGCCCAGTGAACTTACCCTTTTTTTAGAATTAAAAGGTTAAAAAATAAACATCACCCAAAGCTGGGAGCTGAGCATTTACACATGGAAGGATTGTCCTCATTGAGGAGAGTGTTTACATGATCTGCACTAAAAACAGCTGAAGAATCACATCTATTTTTGAACATCAGTGCATTTTTATGAAGCGCAAAGGAAAGCAAAGTCGCAAAATGAGAATTAACAGGGCTGAGTTGTGTTTGTTACATGTTTATGTTGATAGGGACATTTAAAGTTCTGAGTATGTTGGCAAGGAACCAGCCAGGATATATGATGTGATTTTTTTTAAACTGGACACACAATTGGACCCTTCAAAACTGGTCACAATTTGTGCACTCAAGGAACGATGTTCATGGCCTAATGTAGGAGATGAGTTCTGCGTCTCTCATTATGTGCACATGAAATTAGTCTGATTTTTCAGAAGGTTTCAAATAAAAAGTTTTGTGGTATTTCTGGTTAGGGGAATTGAAAATTGCAAGTCAGAACTATCTGAGTCTCCGAACAATTTTTTATTTTTTATTTTTTTTGCACTAGTCAACTTCCTCTGTCTCAGAGGCTCATCCAAGGAAGTCAAGGAGGACATGTAGACAACACTAAGGGGCCGGTTCCTCCTCTTACAGCATGGTCATGAAATGGGATACAGAATTCAAATGTCGCAGAGAGCCGACTGCACTAAGGCGGATGTTGTCAATTTTCTCAGTAAATGCTGAATTGTAATGTTCAGTTACCAAAATTGAATAGCAAAAAAGTTATTACTTCAAACTTTATGCATGATCACTTAAAGAATTAAATTGCACATGAATGTAACAAGAGCTGCATAACTCATGTTCCTCTGCCTCAGGCCACATATTTAGTGGGTGTTAGTAAGTAAGGGTAACTATCAGTAAGCATCGAAAATGGCAGATGAAATGATGAAACTATATATATATATATACACACACACACTGCCTAGCCAAAAAAAAGTTGCCACCTAAAAAAAAAAAGGTCACACACTCTAATACTTTGTTTGACCGCCTTTAGCTTTGATTACAGCAGGCATCTGCTGTTGCATTGTTTCGATAAGCTTCTGCAATGTCACAATTTATTTCCATCCAGTGTTGCATCAGTTTTTCACCAAGATCTTGTTATTGATGATGGGAGAGTCGGACCACTGCGCAAAGCCTTCTCTCAGGTTTCTTAGGGCTACACAGCTGTTCAGTCCCAATCCCTTGAGTTCCCTTTGCATCGTGCGTGTGGAAATGCTCTTTCTTTGAACAGCCCTGAGCTCTACTGTTGTTTATCTGCGATTTGATTTCACCAAACGTTTAAGTGATCACCGATCACGATCAGTTAGGATTTTTTTCCGACCACATTTCTTCTCAAAGACGATGGTTCCCCACTATTCAGTTTTTAAATAATGCGTTGGACAGTTCTTAACCCAATTTTAGTAGTTTCTGCAATCTCCTTAGATGTTTTCTCTGCTTGATGCATGCCAATGACTTGACCCTTCTCAGACAGACTAACATCTTTTCCACGATCACAGGATGTGTCTTTCGACATGGTTGTTTAAGAAATGAGAAGCTACTCATTGCATCAGGTGGGGTTAAATAACTTGTAGATAAACATCCATGCAGAAATTATCCAGTAGGAGGCTCTTATCTATTTTTTTGGCCAGGCAGTGTATATATGGAAATATGTCTTCCTGGCATTACAGAGCAGTCAGTGTATATTTGGGTTGCTTGGATGTTGGATGGATGATATCAGTAAAAAGAACAGATTGTTGTGAAAATTCTAAATAACCAAACAATCTTAAAATGCACTTTAAGAGTCCTAGCAGTGTCAGAGTAGTGTTGATGATGCAGAGTTTAGTTATGATTGGTGTTAATGTGGGTTGTGAAGCTCTGGCTGAGCTATGGAGAGATGTTGTGAACTTATTTCAGCACAGTGTCTGTGTGTCTGTGATGGTAGCAGCCTACTTGCTAACTTCAGTGACAGTCACACTCGCTCCCCTTCCTCCTCCTCGCCTCTCCTGTGATACCCCAGCCAGGTTTCTAAATTGGCACACACCCTAAAATAGCATGGGCAGTGGTAATATCAGATCGCACGGGTGATGGTTATATCAGGAGATATTTTTGATGATTTGTTTATGTTTGTAAATACCATATCAGGTCGTTCCAGGAGGCCAAAAATAGATCTGTAAACAGAACTAAATCGGGAAAATCTGATTTGATTGTCCCATATAACTAAAAGGCAGTGATTTCTTGTTAATGTTTAGTTTAGGAGCCTTGTGTAATCCTGATGTTTGCAGGTGATCTGTCTGCTGGTTTTACACACAGCTGAGTAAAACAAATACAACCTTGTTCAACTCAACCGCCTCTAAAATTGAGTATTTTAGGTTTCATTGCATGTGCTCTGTTTGTTCTGGTTCCAGCTTGTTACTTAACAAGATAATCAAGGAGATATTTTTGATTATCTTGATTCAGATAATCAAGAATATCTCCTTTTTTATTAAGGAGATATTCTTGATTATCTGTGCATTATTTTAAGTACAGATTTTATCAGACCATCCCCACATATTTGATATGTGCAGAAAACAAAATAATCCTGAAAAGAATTCAAATTGAAGTCGAAAAGGTTTTAGGAGCACTTGGCAGCACAATATGACACTGGAAAACTGAACCCATCAGCAAGTTTTTACTCCACAAATCAGACCTCAACAGAAGGATGTTAAATTTAAAAAAAAAAATTCGACCTTGGTATACAAAATCTTAAAATGTTTTGCAGAATCTTGTCGTCACTGTTAACTAAAGCTGCCCCGCCCCGCCATCATTTTGTCTTTGTTCCTACTTTTCATTTTTGTCCCCCTTTTATTTGACCACCTGTCGGCTTTCATCAGTCCAGTCCCCGTGGGTGGGGGATAGAGGGATGGATGGATGACAGTGTGGATTAACTGTGCTGTGTTGTTGCTGCAGTTCACACATTCCAGCAGAGCAGTTCAGGCCAACTCACTGTACCAACACCGAGGCTTTCTTAACGCCCTTCTGTCTGATCCTCTGTCCTCCACCGAGTACCCCCCCCCCACCACCGCTACCCCCATTTTGCGTCTGCAAAATTTGTGAATCCTAATAAGTAGAGTGCATCAGTGTCTGATCGAGGCCAAGGTAAGCTTGTTTTTTCCCCACAAATGATGCAGAGCCTCCTCAGAGGGCAGTCGCCAATAAATACTGTAATGCCACCTTGTTTTGACCTGTGATTTTAGCCCCATCTAGTGGCCAAACTGTGTAATTAAAAAAAGAGAAGAAAGTCGGGGAGACATGGCAGTGTTGGTTTTCCTATGAGGATAAGTAATTATCCTGCACATTTGTGTCTTAGTAGAATTGATGATTAGATGAACATAAATTTAATCTGAAGTAGTTTTTTTAATTATTTCAGTTTTCTGAGCAAATACTTGAAAATTTGCTTGTTTCAGATTTTTAAGTGTCATTTTGAGAATGTAATGCTTTTTTTTCTTTTTTTATCACATGATAGTAAACTGAACATATTTGGGTTTTAAGCTGGTGTTAAGACAAAATAAGAGTTTTAAAGATGTCGCCCTAAACTCAAAATAACATATTTTGACAGGATTTATTCAGATATTCTAACATTTTATACACATTTAATTAACAGTGTAACAAGAAAAGAAATCTTTGTTGCCGCCCTTCTGTTATAAGTTGGCGTTGAGAGTGTGGTGTGATCGCTCAACAGTTCCTTGAAGGGGTCATAAGCTTCCAAAAAATTTCATTCACATGACTGAGAGTGGGATTGTTTTTCCATCACATGATGTTTCAGTGGACTTTTACAATCAAAGATAGATGACAGTTAAGGAGAAATATTGAATCTGCATTAACTTAGCATTTATTTTTTGATTCATAAAAAGATCACCCTTCAAAGTAAATAGAAAAAAAACACAGAGCCCCCTGAGTGAGTGTGTGCCTCATGTACAAGGCTGAGAAATTTCAACCCCAGGCCCTTGGCTGCCTGTCGTCGCCTCTCTCTTTCTGTCTGTCTCTCCCTCATTTCCTCCCCTTTCTTCAACCGAACCATCATAAGTAAAGGTAAAAAGCACCCCAATATATTTATAGTCAAAATAAACAAAATGGTTTCGTCATGTTGAGGTGTTTTTTCTTAGACAAAAATGATGACCTGCGGTTTGCAGACCAAGTCCCATCTGTGATAAATAGGGGTTGTTGTTACTGTCACAGTTGAAATTTCTCACACTGTATATGTGTTTTGTTTTCCTTTTTTTCAGGGACGAGTGGAGGTGGAGGCCGGCAACGAGAACATGAAGTTTGAGACCGGACCTTTTTCTTTCTACGGTGTCATGGCACTCAGTGCTCCAACACTTGGTGAGTCAAAAACTTTCTCCCCTCCTCCTCCCCTCCTCTCCTCTCACCCCTGTTCCAATACCCCTTTGAATTAATTGATTACAGTGAAATTTTTTTATTAAGCCTATTTATGTGTGAAAGCCTACACTGCCATCTAGGGGCAACATGTGAAACAGACAGTAATATTTTTAGTAAACTAAGAATGACTTAAATATTTTTAACGCTGTTTTTCTTTCTAGGAAGCCTTAGGAATTTTGTCAGTAAGTCAAGGATAATACATTTTAAGAACATAGAAAACAGGCGAAATTTGTTCAGACTCTTGAGTTTTAATTATGAGTTTTTACCTAATGTGGATAATTCTTTTTTAATCAATAGAGGACAAAATGCGTCAGCCAGCAAGACCAATTTTCATCTGTTTTCTTTTGGCCCGATATCAAAAGCCTCCTTTCTTTTGTTTTCTTTTTTTTAATTACTTTTTTTAACCTTGTAAAGTTTCCTGAGAGGAGGTGTTTTTAAGAGAGTTTTGGCCAAACTAGAAGCACATTTTACAGACAGACAGTAAAAAACACAAGAAAATGCAGCAGAAACAGCAGTGTAAAGTTACTTGAAAATGTTAAACAGGAGGTTCAGTGTTTGCTGGAGTGTCAGATTGGTGGAATATGACACGTGATGTACTTTCTTTGTCTGATGATTTTACATGGAGATACACTGAACAGATAAATACTGCTCTAACGTGGCCTCATTCAAGCACAGTCTTGCAGTTAAACTCCATGACCTGCTCGTGAACATCTGACTACAGTGAACAGATGTGACATTGAGAGGGGGGCGTGCACTCCACGCTGTCTGAACTACGGGAGCCCAGCAGGCAGGCGTTGTTGGCGGATGTTGATGAGAAAATCGATTTTCATTAAAACAAATCGACATTAAGTACAAATTTGAATTAATGTCGATTTATCGCCCAGCCCTAGCTCCTTTCCTTCCTTATAAATCTCTGTCTGCTTCTCTGTGAACTGTTTGTTTTTATCCTCATGAGGCCCCAACAGGAAGAAAGACATTTTCGGTTTCCACAATGTTTGAGGACCTCTATGAGGTTCTTCTTTCAGTGTTTCACCTGTTTGGGTGTGGAAAACTTAAAAGTTTAGTGTTTTTCGTGAAATGAAAAAGGTGGGGCAATGGTGCATGATGCAAGTGATGTTAGACAGGGTTACTTTATTATGGGTTAATTATTTTCCCAAAGGAGTGTCCTTTAATAATTACCGGTTACGTGAACAGTCTAAAACTTCTGGTCTGCAACTGTCTCTCAGTAGTTGGGAGTGATTGTTCACATCACTGTAAATTATAGAGAGAAACTCCCACAGGAGAATGACTGTCCCACACCAGAGCACAAAGAGGGGTGGGGCATTATCCATTTAAGATCACTGTTGTAAAGTTATTTGAAACATTATTGAGAAAGGCCCAGAGGAAACAAAACATCTTTGCTAGTACAGAAAAATTCAAATAAATAACAGCATGAATGTTAGTTTGTACACAAATGTAAACATCCAGAAATAAAAGCAGATCTGATCACCTGGAAAGACATAAATGTTGTCTGACTGCAGCAGTACTCTTTATGTTCTTTTTATTCTCTTTTTCATTTTAAGGCTCAACACTTTTTCAGGTGCTTCGGGAAGAGAGAAAAGCATGTGACGCATCATTTCCCCAAAATCCCGACATTCCTAGACTCATTCACCCATTTCATCAAAACTCAGTAACAAGAAAGATCACCACCCCTGAGATTTAACCCTCAAACAGTGCAATCTAATTTGTGATGTGGAGCAGAACTCCTCTGTGGTTTTGCATGATTGATTTTCGCCCAGTCTAGACCCAGGTCTGTCTCTCTGTCTCCCTCTGTCTCATCAATCACCTCCTCCTTCCTCCATCCCTTCTCTCCTCTCAGTGGCTGCACCTCGTCCTCGTCTCCTCTCCTTTAAGAGGTTTTCTCTGTTCTCTCGGTTGCCAGGTAAACTCCGGCATGTCTGGGTCATTTAACACTAAGGATGGGCGGGGCTCGGGGATGGGGTGGGTGGAGCTTAAGCAGTTAATCTACAGGCCTGGTTCTTGATTCAACCAGAGTGGGTTTGAAAGTTTTGGACATGTTGCCCTAGAAATCTGTTGAAGGGTAAAATGAACTCCTTAGCACAGGGGGCAGAAAAATGCTGCGCCTTTTGGGTCGAAGCAATGAATTATGGGTTGCACTTATTTCCCCTGTGTCAGTTAGTGCTGATTTGCCCTTTAAGGACAGCAAAGAGTTACAAGATGACAGCTGCTTTTTGGCAGATGAGTTCTTTGTTCAACCAAAACAATCTCATTTGTGTCAACATTTTAATGTTTATTTGCATATGAGTTTTGCACAAGTGAAGAGAAGCATCATAACTGCACCATGGAAATGCCAAAGAATTTTATATTATTATGAAGTAAATAGAGAACTCAGAGTTTATTTTTCAACTATAAAATGTCAGACTCGGGGCAAATTACATCTGCAGGGTTATTTTTAATGTTCATTATTCCATTTAACTGTGCACAATGTATGTGTTATAACCTCAGATTACTGTAGATTACAAACTACGGTTTTTTGTTTTTAAGTTGTCAGAGCCTCTGTAGTGTCTGTGTAATCATGAATAAGATTATCTAAAGAGAGCAGGGGAACAGTGTTGGCCTATTTTGCATCAAAGCACAGCAATTTAATGACGAGAAAAAGTTGAAGAAGGGATTCTGACCAATAGGTAATGAGAATCAGGCGCTGGGGAGAGAGGAAAATTAAGCCTGTTTATTAAGATCCAGGAAAAGAAGAGCCATACAGGTAGATATCATTGTTCTCCTGTGTGTGAGCATGAGAGAACAGAAGCACAAAGGAGATGCAGACGTTTCAAAGTATGAAGGTTGATCAAAGAGCGCATCTTCCAACATGTCAGCTCTGTTCTTAAACTGGCTGTGCACTTGGGGACAGAAAATATTCACGTGGCACCTGGAAGACAAAACAGAGAAGGATAGGACAACATGAGGAGACACCCAGATGGGTTCTTGAAGCCCCTGGAGCAGTAAAGCTGTCCGCTTTTTGCAAAATCAACTTTGGATGCATCCTAATAGCTTCAGATGGTTTCTCCCTCTGTTTCTTATCTCCATACTCACTGTAGATGTAAAGTGATTGTAAATGATCAATAATACGAACAAAGAAGAAAACATGGAGCTACTGAGAAGCAGCCTTATATTTTAAATTCAGTCGGGGTGGTTTGTTATTGTTGCCCCATCCCTCTCTTTCATCGTAGTATAACAGTATGTTGCGTAAACCCTAGTTTTAAAGACTAAGGGACATTCATCGTTGAAATGGTCTTTTAGAGCACAACAATTAATGGGTTTAAAAAACTCATTAAACCTGCAGCCAATATATTTTCTTTACTTAATTATAAATTCCCAGTTTCAAATGCAAACCAAGAACATTCTCAGTCTTGTAATTATGAATGAAAATCATTCCATAATTGTCTTTTGAAAATGAAATGTGGGATTATAGTGGGGCTGAGGCTTGTTGTTTGAAACTGGGTCCATCACTCGTTCTCTTAATTTTTAAAAACACTAACTCGTTCTGCAAGCAGTAGGTCTGAAGTAGCAGTTGGTTGCATTAAAACATTCACTGACCTTTGAACTCTTGGAAGATCCAGCTGGTCATTTTTCTACAAGTTTTAATTTAAAAAACACAAGCTTTTAATACAAACCTCTCTAACATAGTTTTGAGACTTTGTGCTCCATCTTAATCACTTGTCTACTTGCAAAATTTAAACTGAAGAATGTTATTTTGAAAATGAAATGATGCAGCTTTATTATGTAAGGTCATAGTGACACGTTTCTGCTTTCGGCCACCATCAGTTTGTGTTTGGCAATAGTAAAACTGAAGCTGAAAAAATGGAAAAACCACCATAAAAAACTGTCATGCTGTTTTGCATGAAATGATCAGCTTTGCACTCTGATTCGGAGTGACATAACAACAAAATGAGCAACACAGACAAATCTCTTTATCTTCATAAAGTTCACCCGTCAGTCACCCTGCCTGTCCGTCACATGAATGCTGAAAGTCTTCAAAAACCTTTTGCAGATGAAAAAGATAAATAATTACTGAGTGTTTCAGTTACTGCACTTTTTGGACTATAAGCCGCACCTGTATATAAGCCGCACCCACTAAATTTAACAACTAAAACCACTAAAGCTGTCTTCTTCAGTGTCGGAATTTAACAGCCTCATAGTTTAAGCCGCAAAGTTCAAAGCGTCGGAAAAAAGTAGCAGCTTATAGTCCGGAAATTACGGTACTTGTTGTCTTGATTTTAGATGAATTACTTGACAGGATGTAAATAAAGAAAAGTTGCCTGCTGGATCTTAAAAGTTCCCGTCTTGTATGTCACGTAATAAAGATCACCTTGTAACTAAGTGAAATCTAACAACTAACTAGAAAATCAGCTGTAGATATCCAGGAATAACTATCTAGCTTAATTCCATGAATGCTAACGCAGTTGACATGTCCAGGTAAAACAGTTTCCTATGACTCACTGAGGCCCCCTGCTGGAAGACTCACACCTACTGGTAATAATACACAGCTGGTAAAAAGCATGCGTGTGAAGTGTGTGTGTGACACATTGGAGTGTTTGGTTTCATTCGGATAAAACGTGTCAAATAAAAGCTAAACTGTGAGTTGGAAGATACCAGTGAATGTTAGTCATCGTGGTTTCAGTGTGTTGTAGCAGAAGTGGAAAAAAACTAGCCAATGGAAGCTTTCGGGCCAGTTAAAGGGTGTCAGTGTTAACAAGAAACAACTATGACTAAGATTTCTACGGTATCAACACTGCATTTGCTGGAACAAGAGCCAGGTGTTTTGACTGTATATACTATTTTTTAAAGGTAGACTCTTATTTGGTTCAGTACTTTCTCTTGAATGTTGTTGTCCTCTAAAACCCCAAAATGGCAGTATTATGAGTTTTAAACGAGGAATTTTTTTTTATCTATGGATCATAAATCTCTTTAACGTCCAACCCTCTGAAGACAGCATATTATTAAAATTACTGTTAGTATAATCAATTGCCAAAACAAATTAAATAATCCATTACTGAATGGTCAGTTAAATAACCAGCAACTCTTTGAGACTTTGACTTTGAGAAACTTTTTTAGGCACATTTGGCACGTTTGCTGTTATTAGCTTCTTTAATGGAAGTATTTTATGCATGTCTTTGTTGCATATTATAAAGTTGAATTTCTTCGGGTTCAGGACAAAAAGAGTCATTTGAATATGTTATCTGTAGCTCTGGGTTATCATGATCAGTTCTTTTGTAACATTTTATTGACTAAACCAGTTATGAAGAAAACAAAGACACAAACTGGTAAGATAAGTCAATAATGAAGAGAAAGTCACTCTGCCATACCTTAAAACTTGTAGCTCTTTGAGGAGCTGGATATTCTGTTTTGAAATGAGCAAAGATGCTAAATTCTAATCACACTGATGTTTTATGTTGATATTTTATGCAACATATGTTTTTTAACATAATACTGGTGTACTGCAGGTGTTATAAAATATCTCCCCTGGTTGCATGTTGTCACCTGCAAATTTGGCTCACAGTCAAAAAGTGTAGAAATCGTGCCACAACCTGAAAAAAATGAGTTTACTCTGAGTGCTTATGGTAACTGTTGACCTTTAACCTCATTATCTAGAACTCATAGGCACTTTGTAAACTTTCAAAAATAGTTTATAACACACTTTATCATTGAGAGAGGATATTAAAAGAATTTAAGTGTTAATTAAAATACAGTATTCTTCAACCATAAGTCTTTTCCTTTTATAACTTTATATTATTGAAAGTATGTGGTACTACGTTTTAATTAAAAATCTATTTACACACCACCCTTACCTTAATGATAAACAGTGGAAGACATACAATTGTTGCTAAATAAAATAGTAATCACTTCTGTCTGCACATTACGACATTCTATTCTTTTACAAAGCACTTATTGATTGAGTGGTTTGCTCTGGTTATAAGTGCTTAATAGAGGAAGGCTAAATAATTTCATTCATTAATTACCTAAAATGTATGTTTACTTAGTGCCGTCAGTCAGGAAATTTTCACATACTGTGTTGCAGATGGTAAAAGTTTGAAGTTTTTGAGTTTATTCTCCTCTTTGTACATGTTCAGATTTGGAAACTGGACAAAGTGAACTATGATCTTTGCTTAACCTGAAAAAATTGGGAATAACTTTTAAGAGATTACATTATTAAATATTATTTCCACCTCTGTTGATGAACCATATGTTGGACTGTGTCCTACACTGCCTAACATTTAAGGAAAACACGTTTTACTTTGTAAACATGTGTGTACACGGCAGGTTTGGTTGGTATGAGGCATCCTTACAAACATAAACTGACTCACTGCTTGTTTTGCTATTGGAAAGTTTTGTGTGTCACTGCGTTTTGGTGTGAAACAGGCACTACTTTTGCTGCTGTATAGTGAAACAAAGGGTATGTACAGTAGAGGCAGTCATGAGTTTATTCACAATAACGCAACATTAACTCCTTTTTTAGCTCCCACTGTCTCTCTTGTTCTTTGAGATGGTAATTTAACCCGTGTTTAGATGTTCCTGTTGTTACTTCGTGCATTCATCATACCTTGTGTGTCATTAATTAATCATTCATATCATTAATATTAACCGGCATTTGAACTGAAACTGCATCCTGTCATCTTGAGGTCCTCCATTGCTCTGTGTTTGCATCATAGAGCCATTAATTCACAAATGGCTTTGCGATAGTGTGCAGTCCACACCGCAGCCGCCCTTCATAGATCTTTACCATACAGTTCTGTCTAATTGTTGCCAACAGGAGCTTTCACTAACCTTTTCTGTTTTGCGTGTGTATGTGTGTGCATGCAGAGTTTCGTTCGCCGTCTCACCTCAGCGGGTTGAACCGTACGGCCTCTCTGAGCGGAGCTGACCGGACGGAGTCGCTCTCCATCAGCGGCAGCAACAGCCAGCTCAACAACAGCATCCCCTCACAGCAGTACATACCTGACTTCTACGTCCGAGCGCTCACCGACCTGCAGTTCGTCAAAGTGGGTTCAATGTCTGTCATCCTGATGTTATTAAAAAAGAGAGTGTGGACTAGATACAGTAATGGTACCCAAACGTTTTCCAAGTTTAGAAAGGACAGAAAAAACACTCCATTAATGCATTCATATCACAGCTATACCACTAACAGTGAAAGCAACGTTGTGTTTCACTGCAGAAAGTGTATTTATGTTAGTGTATCATATATTATCATATTTTTGCTTCCTGCTTCACTGTTTGGTGAAACAAACATGAACATCAGTTAAATTGACTCCCAACAACCATCGAAAGGTTAATTTAAGTCAGTGCTTCTCAAACTGCTTAAAGTTCACAACTCCTAAACTGACTCAAATTGACCTTTTTGTCTTGCTGGAGTTAAATCACAGAAGGTGAGTAAAGCTCATGAGCAAAATAGTCATACATCCAGTCATCATGTTTCTTATCTATCTAATTACAGTGAACTTTAATCATTTCCCTGTTCACCGGTGAACCCTTTGAGTCATTAAGTTTCCATCAGTGAATCAACATAAAGTCAGTGACCAGTATAACTCAATGCTACCTGTTCACTCCAGCTGGTAAAGCCAACGTTACCCTGAATCAAACTGGTCACAAACTCTTAAAGAATGATTGACTATGCTAGAGTAATCAGTTGATGTAGTTGATTGAACATGGTATCATTAGCTGTCTTAGTCACTGATTACCTATTTGAGTGATAGTAAACTCTTGAACATTTAGAAAACCTTTTCTTTAAATTATATGGAGACAAAGTTTGAACCAAGATGCCTAGATGTTCAAATAACAAAATCTAATAACTAAATCAGTGCTTATTGGTATGAACTGTGTACTAATTACTGTGATGTTTATTCCTGAAATAAGTTAAAAATAAGTTAATAAATAAATAAGTTCCTGTAATAAGTTATGTTTGTTATTATAAGCCCCTATAAAAGAAACTGTCAACAGAAAGATTTTTAGGTACTGACTAATCCACTGATAACTATTTCTTTAAGCTTTAGACTGGTAAGCCTAAAAAAAAAAAAAAAAAAAAAAACAAGCTTCACCCTTCATCTCACCCTTTTCTCCCCCTCATTCCTTTTAGATCACACGGTCTCAGTACCAGAATGGTCTGATGGCTTCTCGTCTGGACAGCACGCCCCAGTCCCCAGAGAGCGGCCACAACATCGCACGCCTGGATCAGACAACGCCACCTCCAACCACCAATGCCACCATCACAGACCTGGCAGCAGACTCCACCCCTACTGAGAACGGGCCGGACGAGACGACACTTCTTCTCCTGAACGAGCAGAACTCACCCCACACAGCAAACCACCACAGCCAGTTGGAAAACAGCATTTGACAGCCGCCCCCCCCCCAAACTCCTACGTTTGCACGCATGCACTACCACGTCCGAATGTATGCTGAGGAGGGCAGGAGTGTGTGTGTCTGTTTGTGTATGTGTGTGAGTGCGAGAGTGAGAGCGGGGATGCGGACACATGCCTTGGAACGGCTGACAAGGCATAAAGAGACAAGCCATGAGCGTGCATATTGTGTAAATATGCAAACATTAAACACACGCAGGCATACCAAAGTGTATTGTTTGAACTTGGCACTTCCACTTTTCCATCATAAACAGACTCTCACCCATCTATGATAGTTCAGCAATAGAAAGGAGTATCTGTATGTGTGTATATGTGTGTGTGTGTGTGTGTGTGTGTACATTCTCCTCAATATTTTAACTGACGACAAAGATCTGAAGGACCCGCTTGTCTGGACCAGAAAGCTCCCTCCCTCTCTCTCGCCCGTCTCCGAGGCAAGTTTTCTTCCTCTGCGTGTGCGTCCGCGTTGCTTCCAACTCGCTGTCCCAAATCAGAGACTCAGGGAGACTCCGCCCTCCCCCTTCCCATCCCCACCCCCACTTCTGCTGATGTACATACACAGAAGTGCGGTGAAACCAACCAACCCATCGCCGCATGTGTAGCAGCCTGCATCCCCCCTCCTCCTCCTCCTCCTCGCCACCCAAACAGCTAGAAGACAAAGACGACCCGAGCATGTCAGCAGAGTTCAAACAAAGTAATATATGATCCGTAGAAATTTATAGTAACGTATTTATTAATGAATTCTGTGTGAGACAGACACACAAGACTCCTACTGACTTTTTTTTTTTTTTTGAAGGGAGGGTTTGGGTATATTTCTTATACATATGATTTTCTTTTCCTTCTTGTACGCAGTAAGTAGCCAAGAGCCTTCATCCCAGAGTTGTTAAGAGATTTAGCAGCGATAGACAGCCAGTCTGTATCCTGAATAAGACAATCAATATGATTATTATGAATGTGTGTTATTAAATGTGTAGGGTACGTTAACCAGGCCACCCTGCTCTTAAACAGCCTCCTCTCTGTGAAAGTCTTTGGTTTCCATCAGCAACATTGTCAGTTTTAGATAAAACAAGTCGTGCTGAGGGGGGAGATGTTTGAGAGCACTGAGACGTGGCGAGTCCTTTTCCACCTCATCCAATTACGAAGCGGGGGGTGGGCTGTCTGTGCGTACGTGTGTTTGTGTGTGTACGTGACCAAAATGGCCATTACAGAACACGGTGGGAACAGAAACCAAAAGAGGGAAGTCTGATTACATTCTGATTCAAAAATGCTTATAGAGAGATAGAGACTGAGACTTTATTTATTAAGTTCAACATGTATGTGTGTATATTATCGTCAATGAGGGGACGAGAAATGTGACTTTTTATTTTGCCTCATTGTGAAATTTTACATGTTAAATGTTCCTTTGAATTCGATAGTTTTGTTTCAGTTTTTCTCTTTTTTTTTGTATATCAGTTCTGGGAGATAGGGGGTCACCCTACATAGCACACTGAACAGCAAACCTTTGTTGTTGCTTGTATTTCTGCAGCCAAACACACAGCTCAGACGGGGCATCGGCCAAATAATGTCAGTTTTATGGGATACAATGTTTAGTCTTTTTTAATTACAAGGCACACACTCCAGTTATACTTTACTGTACCATCTAAGGAGAAATATTTCCTAAAAACACATAAATATTATGTCTTGTGATGGACTTTTGTTTGCCTCATTTTCAGCAGAGCCACAATGGTGCTTCACAGATTTTTTTTTTGTTTAATGACAATATAAAACATGAATCACACATCAGGTTTTTGCTTTAAAAACCAAATGTACA
This sequence comes from Ctenochaetus hawaiiensis, assembly GCA_029783645.1. Classification (NCBI taxonomy): domain Eukaryota; kingdom Metazoa; phylum Chordata; class Actinopteri; order Acanthuriformes; family Acanthuridae; genus Ctenochaetus; species Ctenochaetus hawaiiensis. Next base: position 9,091,812 of record JAPZDY010000022.1, read on the forward strand.
GGAGAGCTTTCTAGCCTTGGTATTTCTTCAGAGATGTTCATTAGACATCTATATTACAGACTTATTTCCACACTAACAACTAATTAAGTTAACAACTAAATATCCCTCTCACCTTTTCTCATATCTTCTCTACTGATAGTGATATGTTTTTGCCATTTAATACACATAAATTACAGGAGACAGAAATCAAAAGTCCTCTTCTGCTCTCTTAATGTTGTGCAAAGGGATTTTGGGAAATGCAGGACATCGGAACTAGGAGCAGACAACACACACTGCAAGGAAGTGTGCATACCAAAAACAATATCATTTTAACACTTTATTTCAAAGGGTACATGTAATCACAAACTGAAAGATTTCTGGTTTATTATTGCTGCTTTTCAGAGATCAACAGCACTGACAACTTCTTAGATCACCTTATAGCACACCAGTCAGTGAACAAACCATGTGACATTTTGTTAAAGAGAAATTACTAAAATATTGTTTCAGTCATACTGAATATCAGGTCAGCTTCTCATGCACATTTTGCTCATACTTCAAGAGAAATTCCTCATGTCCTTAAAAAGGAATTAGGAAGCACTTTTATTTCTATTTTCAGTTTGAATCTGAAACCAAAGTCAGACAAAATGATTTCATTTCTGTTTTCAGATGAATTTGGAATGTCATGTCATACTTATGGAATGTCTTGTCTTGGTTTTCGTACTTTGGAAAAACTTCCATGGGAATAAACTCACAGTTCTCTATAGTCAGTAAATTTCTAGTAACTACTCAGTAACTACTATTTCAGTAACTACTCTGCTGGTGCATTTAAAATATTTATATCGTTTTAAAATAACCTTATGTGGAAATTTAGCTCATTATTTTGCCTGTCAATTTAAGATTAAAATAGCATTTTAAAGAAGGCAATGTCCTAAATTACTGGTAAATTCATTATTTTTGTCATTTGTTTTTTTTTTAACCAGCAGAAAAGGTGGTGATTACTTTTTGTCCAAGCTAAGATTAATTAGATGAATTTTGTGATCCAATCTGGGTTTGAATTATTATGTGTTTTGTCTTTTCATCAGTGTGCCAATGTTCTATCTACAAGTTGCTTTGTCAAGTAACATGGATATTTTGTTTTATCACTTTTGATTACTAAACGGTCAGTTTATTTAACCTAAACTTTTCAGGTTGTTGTGGAGCCTCTAGACTCCTGAGCTTGTTTCACACTGCCTTAAGAACACTTCAGTTTGAGTCAGGTGTCCATTTTACCTGATTCCTTAATACATTTTTTTCTCTTGAAAATCTTTTGCACTCTGTGTGGAGTGTTACAACACTAAAATCACAGCAGACCTGATCTTAAGGTGTTACTGGTTGAGTTAAACCTCAGTAGGTGTGAAATACAGATTGCAGAAAAGACAAATGATGACAGGAACAAAAAAATCTGGCCCGAATAAAACATCAAAAATGCCTCTTTCCATGCACTGATGATTTTGCAATTAAACCATTATGATATAATAAAATAATAGCTCAAATATTTTTGCAGTCAGGTATCACACAAAATGTGAACTAGTTTGTTTTTTTTGCAACGGATAACTCTTTGTCTGCCTTCTTTTTTATACTCTATGCTAAAACTTACCTACTAAAACATCATATTGTGTTAAAAGAACATTAATGTTGTTAGCATTCAAAAACCAAGTCGTGTGCCGAGGTTTCAAATAGGATTAGCACATCCCATGATAAGAATCCCTGGATATGTTTTTGTCAAATGTTTTTTGTCTTTGCTTAAAAAACAGTTTTTCAATTTTATTGTTAAGCCTATCTTTTATATAAATATGGACAGACAACACAGACATGTTTAAGCTCTTGAGAAAAACTGTTGAACAAAAAACTTTTTTTCGAAATAAAAACTTTTGACATTAACGAAATTGGCTTTATTTTGAAATATACTTTCCAAATAAGGGTATAGGCCACTGAGGTTTAACTAACCAATAAGTTTCTTTTTCATGAAACATAACTGTTTCTGAGAAATGCTTTTGTTTATATCTTGAGAACCTCATTGTTCTTCATTTTGGGAGTGCCCAAAATTAAAACAGCCCAGACTCTTCTGCAATTGAGAACATTTTTGCAAAGGAAAGCAGTATCAAAAATTTGAAAAAGTTGCTGGCTCAGTAGCTCTGTCACAATACCATTACTAACCAGGATATCATAATGATTTCATCCCTGACCCCTTAACATGACACAGCGTATTTTTTGTAGCTGTGACGTCAAAGGTGAACTCACTGACCCTCCGTTCAGCTGCCTTCATTTTCTTTTAATAAATGGGCTGATTTTTTTTTTTTTTTTATTACTTTATTTTGGCACTCATTCCTAAACCTTTTTGTTAGACACACATACACACAACACACTCACACTCCCATTTCAGATGCCTCTGTTTGTTCATTTTGTAGATTTTTCTGACTGAGATTGTTGTTCAATGTTTTTGTTTTTGTTCCCGTGTGTGCCTGTGTACCCCTACCTGATTTAAATTGTGCTGGGTCCGGGTTCAGGTTCATTATGTGTGTGCGTGAATGCCTGTGAATCAAGTCCGGTTATTTTTTGTTTATTTTATTATTTTGTACCTCAGAACACTGTTATTAATTGTGGTAACCAACAATCTTTTTTTAAATTTGTCATGGAATTTATTGGGAACAGAGTGAATGGAGCGACCAGTGTCGGGGGTAGAAATCAGCTGATTGTCCTTCATTCTCTCTGGCATGCTGTAACTTAAAGACACAACAGAGAAACAAGGTGTAAATACTGTTTTATAATTTCTGTCTTAATGAGTTTTGAAGATGAACAAAGTTATTAATAAACATGAGTTATATTTCTCTATGGATCCTTGTGATTGTCCTGGTTTCCTCTGAAAACTCTGGACTTTTCTTCACAGCACAAGATTCCCGTCCGGGGAGGCATATGGACAAAATTACACTTAACAAGCACGGAGTGACACTTCTTGCCCAATAATGGGCAATCACAATACCACAAAGCAATGAAAATAAGTAAAAAAAAACAGTTTTTACAAGCAACCTAAAAATTCAGCAGTTACCTTTAAGTAGTCATTGTAATATTAGGACAAAGATTGTTGAACTCTAGTGTTTTTCATGTTTGGTAATTTTTCATTTGATTAATCCCAAATTTTAAATTAATCAATTTAACACATTAAAGATTGGACACACTCATATATAATATTTCACAGATAATGTAATAAAACCTTGATATGCTGTCAAATATAAAGTACAGGATATTAAGACATAATCATGCAAATAACTTTTGCATTAGTTCAGTATATATAGCAAAAAAAATGTACAAAAG
>JAPZDY010000022.1:9095241-9115179 GCA_029783645.1 Ctenochaetus hawaiiensis
TATTAGTCCAGTCCTCAGGTCTCTGCACTGGCTTCCTGTCGCCCAGAGAATAGACTTTAAAACAGCTTTGCTTGTGTACAAGTCTCTTCATGGCTTAGTGCCAAAGTACATCTCTGACATGTTGAAGCCATATGAACCAACTCGGACTCTGAGAACCTCAGGTCTCCTGCTGGTGCCCAGAGTCAGGACTAAACAAGGTGAAGCTGTGTTTCAGTTTTATGCTCCTAAAATCTTCCAATAGATGTGAGACAGGCCTCAACTCTGACAATGTTCAAATCCAGGCTGAAAACACCTCTATTTAGCTGTGCATATGGCAACTGAAAGGATTTTATCTGCACTCTTTGTTTTTAATTAAATTAATTAATTAATGATTATATTTATGTTTTATAAAATGATTTTATTTGCCTTCTTGTGATTTTATGTAGCTGTAAAGCACTTTGAATTGCCTTGTGTATGAATTGTGCTCTACAAATAAACTTGCCTTGCCTTGCCTCTCTACAGTTTTAAAATTACCCATGTACATCATCTTATGTGGTGAATTTCCTGAATCTGGTTTTCTGACATTTGATGTTATAGTGACTTCCGTGATTGTTACATATTGGTCAAGCACCAGATGACAGATACTTTGGTATGTTCAACTGCTTCCCTTTTGTTTCCTGTTGTTTCTCCCTGTCTGTCTCTGTGTGTGTATGTGTGTCTGTTGGGTCTGGTCGTGGTTTTAACACTTAGACCTGATGGCTATCAAGCAGCACACCTGAAGCTGATCCTTTCATTAACCCTGCGGTGTATTTTAACCTTGGTCCTTCATTCCATTCCTCGCCAGATTATCCGTTTACTTTATGTGGTATCCTGTGCTTCAGTTTTTTCCTGGCTGTTTCTCAAAGTGCTATTGCTTCTCTTTGCTAACCTGTTGCTCTTCTTGTGCTCAGGCTCAGTCCTCCTCATGCTCCTCATTCCTGCATGGATCTTTTGCCAGTCAGCCTACAGCCAGCTTTTGGTGAAAAGCTCACCTGTTCTCCCTGCCTCACCTCCATGCTTGCCACCTACCTCTGCCACACCAGCTTTGCCTGATCAGAGTTGCACTCTACAGTTAAATTTCCTAATTGACTCCCTCTGTCAGTGTTCTGCTTTTGGGTCCATTTACACTCGACATTATGACAAAAACAGTCTGTGATATTAGCGATCACAACAGATCAAGACCAAGTTTATGTCAGGAGACAGACAAGATGAAAAAGAGCTCATCTTTACAACTTATGAGGACTTACGATAATTTGTGTTAAATAAAAAAAATCCATTACATTTGAGTTTATTAATTACTTTGATCGACACACTTCTGCTGACATGAGGCCACCATAGTTTGGTTGATTTTGAGTGTTTTATGAAGCACCATGTTAGATTATTTTGTTTCTTCTGTCAGGGATGTCAGTGCTGTCAGTGCTGTTACTGTGACAACTGCAATGAGCAATATTCAAAAATCTGACTTATATTACCTTAAATATTAATGTTGTGCTAGTAAAACACTTAAGATAATAGGAAGTGTAAACAATATTTTTTTTTTTCTATTTTTGCTTTGTCATAGTAGGTGGCATTATCTCAATGCTGGTTGCCACCAACTAAAAAAAATAATGAAGAAAATCCTTCCTTATGTATCCTTGCAAAATTATTAAATTATTCAATTAAAGCAATTTATCCACTTCTCTGCCCTCATTGTTTGGGTGTTTGTTTTTTTCAACAAAAAGGGATGAAAAAAGCAATATACAATATCATTATTGCTTTTTTATTTTATATTGTCATTGCAGTAATATTATTATCACAAGTTCTTTGGCGAAATTCTGACATTTTGACAGTGCTAACTTCAGTGCTTGTAAATATTTCAGATGTGACCTGAACATAGCATAAGAAATTTACAGTGTCTTCAGTCTAAGTGCTACAGTACAGACAAATAGAGACACTGCCCTTTCATAAGACTCCCAGAAATCTGGAGAAATCTCACTGAAAAATTCAGGACAGCAAATCTGTGGTCAAACTCCATATTGCCTTCTGAAATCTATTTGCATAGTGTGGTGAGAAGCAGAATGGGCAGGAAAGCATTGCATGTTTAGCAACTTATGTCTCACATGCTTGTTTTTTGCATGCTAAGGTTTTTTTTTGTAAGGTTTTTTTTCTTGCTATAGAGAGGGTGTCATAAACTGGAAAAACTGCAAAACCTTTGAAGCAGATTAGTGATGTGTAAATTCAGGCTAGAAAAATAAACTTGACTTGACCCATATGAAAAAGTTGTTAATCACTTTTGATTCAACTTTTAGCAAGACAGAAAATTTGTTGGATTATTTTTCCCCAAAAAGCCAAACTATTGCTTTCAACAAGACATTTCACAATCAGTGTCTTTAATCATTCTGGTTGATACTTTCAAGTCTGAAAGTTGAAACTGATGTTTCCTACTTTTGATTTATTTTGAAACTTCCATTTTTCATACCAGGACTTTCCCATGAGAAGTGGTTTTGCTCTATACTTAACTAACTGCAACACCCAAATGAAAAGAAGCCATAATCACCAGGTTATTGGTCACTGCTGTGCTTTCCTCATTCCTCAGAACAAGTCAAAATGTCTGCTATGATTCAGCACTGGTGGGGCCAGACAGCAACATCCTGTCGGTGACAGAGTGCAGTATATTTGAAATATCTTATTTCCGAGAAATACTTAGTTCAGCACATGATAAGAAGTCAAGGTACTTGAAGTCATTTCAAAATCAACATTTGATGTTGCTAGTGTTTTGTTTCTAACTTACTAAGCCGTGAATCACTATAATTACCTTGATAGAAACAACTGGTTTGAATCAAGTCTTAATTATTTTTGGTAAAACATTCCCTGAGTGTAATGTGAAATGCCTGGAAAGCAAGAGTAAAGAGGAAACTGTGCAACTGTACTATTGACTGGGTGGAGTCCAAGCCATGCTCCTAAATGATTGCAGATTTGATCATAGTTGGGTTACAGATACAGTGAATTTTCGGTAATCAGTATGCCCACTACATTTGGGTTCAGTTGTGTTGAAGAAAAGTCTTTAACAGAGGTGAGGCTTGCGTAGTTGTTTGATTTGTCATGCTACTTACACATTATTTAACAAGTCTCTTATACATGAACATTAGATGTTTCAGAATAATCTGACTGCTGAGTTTCAACCATGTACAAGCTGAAAAACCCTGACATGACATGAAAGCAGGATAGGAGAAAATACAGATACTGGGCCTTTTCACAGAGGGCATTTTCATTTGTTAGAACAGATAAAAACATGTTTAGATGATAAATGAATGATGGCTGAAGTTGCTGCTTCAGCTTTGTAGTTCTGGTGTGTGAACGCTCGCTGGATCACTTGAATAAAATGCAGCCATTATTAATGTTATTTGTGACAACTGTGATTTTTTTTCACTATGACAACCTAAATGCCTGCTGTGAAAAAAGGCCTATCTGACTGTAATGTTGCATTCAATGGGACTTTTTTTTACCGCTTATGAGGAAAGTAATTTTTTAGCAAACACACACACACATCATGGAAAACTGTGTGGGAATTTGTGTGTGTGGATTTCTTCAGAATTTACAAAGAAATCAAAAAGAAATTTGGCAGTGTTCAATGGTCTGTTGTTCTTTTTTTAGCAAATTTTTTGCTGAGTACTTCCATGTGCATAAAAAAAATTATATTTTCACTTCTGCAAAAAAAAAAAAAAACGAAAAATATTCCCCATTCATACATTTAGGGAACAGTGTGGGTTAGGTTTACCCTTTCATTTGACCGCAAGTCACATCTTATGTCCTCTTTTGCAAAACACCTGGAAAAAGATACTGGAAATGTTTTGCAAGCCTGACCCATTCCTGGCAATGCTCTGATACCGACCAACACACTGTATTCATAGCACCAACAGGAATGTCTGATGGGATGGGTTTTAAAAGACTTTGCACTTCCAACTCTTTCACTGGAAAAAATATTTCCCCTGTAACAGGCTGTAAACTGCTCTGTGACCAAACCCTGAAATGCTCCAGGGTCCCATACATTTACAAAGTGTTCTGAATTTGTCTAAGCCTGCCACCTGTCCTCACCTTTGTTTAGTGCAGCAGAGAATAGAATGAGGTATTTAGCGTGTTAATTAAGAGTTTTTGCTTTTTTTTTTTCGGCTATCTTTGGCTTCAATAATCGTGCGAAACGGAACGTTAAATTTAGTTGAGGTGAAAACATATTTTCTTTAATTTAATAGATGAGGTCATTGAATGCATTTTAATAGCAAAAGTGATCATTCAATTAGTCCAAATTGACTCTTGTGATGTTGATTCTGTCCTGTTGTCCTATTTTAAGAAATGTGACTTGGCAACTTTCATCAGTTAGTTTGTTTTTTATAAGCTTCTTTCAGGGGCTTTAATTGCCAGCTCATTGCTTCTGTGATTTTTCTGAGAATAATCAGCGGCAAAAAAAGACCTTTGGCTGCGTGGGAAACAGTACAACATTAAAAACTCAAACAGTGAGCCTGAACAAGTACTCTACAGAAACTCACACAGCTTGCGGCATCATGCATTACTGTGTGCACTTAGTGGAGTGTGCGGGGTCATGAGAAGCAGGGCACCGAGCACCAGGTGTATTCGACACCCCACCACCTCATAGACTTCACTAGCCCTCACTCCTCCCCTGCTCAGAGCAACGGATGGGCAGCTTAGTGTGACTCGCATCTCTGGAGCAGGCCATCAGTGCACCGAGGCCATGTGAAATAATCCCCACACTCACTGGCACCCAGCTCAGCGTGGTATTATGGTGCCCTTGAGCTGTCCTCTCACTCACTCACTCACTTGAGTGCTCTGTGCCTCGTCATTTTTTCATCATTCATCCCTCAGAGAGGTCACAGGGCTGGTAGCACAGGGAGGAGGGGCTGGTGTTCATTTGTGAGAATGAAATTGTGTGTGCATGTGTGTGCACATAGTAAAAAATGAGCAGCGTTTGCATGAGTAAATCACATTGCTAAGCTGAGAAAAGTGAGTACACACAAGAGGATTTAGTAACATCCTCTTCGGGAACTGTGGATCATAACACATGCTGACAACACTGTGATGAAACGTCAAACAGGCAACAATTATTTTGAAAAGATGCAACACTTTGTCAGAGAAACTGTCCTGTTACCAGCCACACTGCAGCTACTGACTCATGGATTCATATTTTAGTTTGTTGCAAGGGTGATACACACAGATGACTTTTGAAGGTCGCTTATTTTTCCTTCTGTTTTAAAGCTTTGACGAAGGCCGCACTTGTTTTCTGCCTCAGCAGAAAGCATAAATGTTTCTCACCATTCACAAATACTTGTGAAACTGTGGAGACTGGGTGAGGCATCAGCTTCATGGTCAGTTTCCACACAACTCTGCTGTCATGTTGGCTGTTGTCCTTCCTGTTTTGGATCACTTTTAATGCCCAAAGTTCATGACAAACACTGATGTTTCGAAATCAATCCTAATCTATGTGTAAGAGGCTTCAGCAAACGTCTTTTTTATGTCAACTGTGTTGGAAAACAGTGGGCTGGTTCTCCTTTTATGCATCAAACTAAATGTTAACTCAAGGTCAGCATTTCTCTGAGAACAGTTTCTCATAGCTCTGCAGCATTTGCAAAACTGTAACTCATCATGTATTATTCTGAACCTTACCCTCCCTGAGACCTTATACAAGCAGGTTTTTTTTTCCCACTGCATACAACTCTGCTTGCTTGTAAAGATGTTGACTAGAATTTGCTCAGGAATATGTAACACTTTTGCAAAATATATCTGATTTTTAACACTGAAGACACTAAAGATTCAAGATTATTTTGCACCTTAGAGTTTTTATCTAATGCTACAATTCATGGGCAATGCTGAAAGTAAGGAGACAGACAGTCGCAGTGACTCGTGCTCAATCTGAACTAGCCAAGCTAGTTAAAATGCAGATATTTGTTGCAATGCACAGATACTATGGTTGGTAATACTTTAAAAAATGTTATTTATTATGAATCTTTTCGTGAATGGTAATGCAGACATAACTCAAAATCACAGTCAAAAGAGAAGAAAATAAAAATAGGCTTTAAATCCATCAGGTAGCCAGAAACACAACTCCATAGGGCACAGATGTGACCCAGATTTTGCAAACATGTCAAAAACAGCATGAATATTATAATAACTTAATAACTAAAGGTTTCTGAACACTGTGTTGCTGTGAGTTTGTTTAGCCTCCTGGTGGTCAAAAAGTTTAAGGTGTAAAATTGCTTGAGGCAACAGAAACTAAAAAGCAGCTCAAATTAAAATCATTATTATTTAGTTACATTGAATGGGACACATGGGGTCTCTGAATAAATAAAGCAGTAACATTATTTGTTTGTGGTGTCTTCATTGCAAATTTATTTGTACCATAGTTAAAAGAAATAAAGGCTAAAGCTGCTCTGGACTGAAGAAACAAAGAATGACACTAAATATAACAATGAATTAAGATGTTGTGGTCTGAAAAACCATAAATGATATTTTAATTACTGTGAGAAAGGCTTTTGAATCAATTTAAGTTTGTTTGTTTATTTAAAAAAAAAACATGGCACAATGGCACAGCAGCTGTAGCATAAAGTCATAGTTTATTATTTTCTGATTGAACCGCTGCATTCAACTAAAATTCATTTTAATGAAATATCATAAAGACAAACTTCCAATGAGACCATTGAAGTCACGCAGTGCCAGTGGTGCAACTCCACAAAGTGTCACCTGATGGCATCATAAGACTTTCTTGTTGAGTTAACTTTTTCAAACTTCCCTCACAGTCAGAGGAACAACAGAAGCCAGTGGGAACTAAAATATGGATTTTTTTTAGAAAAGCAAAAGATATTTAGTGACCACATTTTTTAAAAATGCACAACTGTTTTCTGGCATAGACTTAACCATCCATCAAACTTGTACTTTTGCTCTATTGTACGTGTGCTAAAATGTCAAAATTCTCAAAAATGCATTCAAACATTACTGAAAGTTGCTATTAATTGAATTGCATTTCAGTACATTCTCCTACATTCAAAACAAAAATTGAGAAATAAAAGCACATAAACTTTTTAAACTGGACAACAAATTGCCTACTTATGCCAGGTGAGTAAAGGGTGCAGAAGAGACAGAATCCAGGATGTTTAATAAATGTATTAGAGGATGAAGTATTTCCTCATTTTGTCTCAGTGGCTCATTGCCCATTCCTGGATGGGCTCAGTTTTCACTTCACCTTACCTTCAATTCATCAACCCCACAGAGAAAATATTGGAAAGTGGAGGAGGAAAGTTTGTGATTGTCCACAAACCACATATTCAGATGTCCCACTTGGATGCAATCAATGCTGGAGGTCTGGACACATCTGCAGCACATCTCCATGGATGAATCAGGCCTGCAAAAAGATTGTCAAGGTAAATTGCAAGAGAGGAAAGAGGGTGAGAAGTGGATGAAAAGTTGTGGCTATGCAAAAAGGGGGAGTTCACTAGTACCGTTGTATGTGAAGTAGCACAATCCATGCATAAAAGAAGTGACATTGCTTTTGTACTAATGTAACCTTGGTTTACAATTTTAAAAAAGTGTAAAAAATTAAAGATACTTTAAAGAGAACAGTGATACATACCGCAATACTTATTTTTTTTCACGTTATTGTGTAATGAGAAACATGGTGTTGCTGCTGGCAGACTAGCAGACTTTTCCCTTTGAAAGAAGTAAAATGAGTCAACTCACATCTCATATGTTCTCTTTTACTTCATTTTTGGGAAAGTGTGGGGTCATTTAGAGTGTGTGTGTGAAACTGTTTATGTCATCACCTGATCAAACAGCTGCACACTCCCTCAACAATTTGTCTATTAATCACCCCTCCTCTGTCCGTGGGTTGACAGACTGCAGTCAGCTGGGTAATTTTCAGTACCTCCAAAATAAAACCACACACTTGGAAACTGCCCTGTCAGGTCTTTCACATGTTGCCCTGTTGACCTGTACCATGTAGGCCTGTGCACAGCAGAGTATTTTTAGGTTTCAGGCAACCCTCAGGGATATACTGGAGGTTTAAGGTCCTAATGTAGTAATAGATATTGCAATGTGCAACTCTGCTTTCTTAGTTTAACAAGGGCTGTTGAATCGTGGTCATGCTATATGCTTGGAGAAGAGGACATTGAAACATTGGCCTTCATGTGGGGTTTTTCTAAACAAATCCAGCTTATATTAAGTAGATTGTCTTATGCAAAATAGACTAGTATTCAGATTTCTCATTTAGTCATTTTGTTAATAGAATATTAATGACATAGTTATATAAGTTTGTGCATCAGTGACATGTATCTGTGAGGTAACATCCACAGTTTAGCACTTTATTGTACGTATGCACTTTGTTTAAAGTTTTAGTGCAGCCAGGTCTTTTAATGCAACTTTTTGTGGTTTTAATTTTTGTCCGGTTTCTGCTTTGTTGTGGTCCTCACGTCTTGGAATGAAATAAAGTACATTTAACTACTCACTGTCTCTGAACAATTATATATAAGAACATTTTGTGGTCTAAAGAAATCACCAACATTCCAAAGAGATGATGTTGACTGATCATGTTTGGTTGCTCACATGTTTGTTTTATTAGGTATTTTAGTTTTGTCTCACAGCAGATGAGGTGATACGTAATGCTCAGTTGAAAGAAAACAGTCTTTGATGAAGGACCACCATTTTCTTAAACCTCAACACATTGTTCAAAACTTACATCCAATGGCTCATGCATTTATCATCTTGGTCAAAATCAAATGTTTCCTTTAGACAACACCCACGAAATGGCAAAAACACAAACAACACAAGTGTTTGGTGCAAATAGGAGGGATTCATTCAAAACATTAAAGCCAAAAAGTTAAGTCAAGGTTTTCCCCGAAACCATTTGTAACTTTGCAAAGTCACAACTGACTATCCAGATAAACCTTTAAGCAGCACCATTGACTTGAATGAAAAACAGTGTTTATATTAATACCTCTTACATTAGTTGAAATGGAAATACGTTTGTACATGCTGTTTTGGCGCATTTCTGACCTTTGCAATATCACAATGACAAAACATGAAAGCAGGAGTACATCCACGCCAGAATACTTTAATGCCAAAAGCTTTTTTTTCCCAATTGCAGCAAATGTGCAGGTTACTCAGCGTGAGCATCAGAGTTTCAGTCAGCTCCCCTCAGGTCTGGTTCATACTGTAAAATCTAACACACCACACATCATGTTCACTCTTTCATGGCAGTTGGGGGTAAAATGCCCTCGAACAAACTCTACTAACAGATTACCACTGTTGCCTCCTGGAGGTTTTTATCATGCACAGTGGTTGTGGTCATACAGACTCCACCACCATGCTGAGAAAATTTCCCACAACCTTCTTCTTTCTCTCCTGTGGTCTCCTCCTTTACCTTCAGCTCTATGTTGATCCATTGTCTAAACCAATTCAAGGCCTTTTTATTGATCAGTTCTGAGGTTCTGATTGATATGTGGACTATTTTGACTGTGTCAGTGTCTGGTAATCAAACACTTAATAGAACTCCGCTGAGTAAGAAATTGTTTTGGGACTGAAATTGATGCTTAGGTTGATATCTGAGATGATTTTCCATGTCAAGGTGTGTCATCATAAAAATGTCTTAGATGTCGTCTTGGGAGGGTGACAAAGTGCGGCAGAGGGCCAACAACAATAAGATTGAAGAGCGACTGATTTTACTGACACAACTTCTGCCAAAAGGGAGGAATCTGATCCTTAAATACCCCAGTTGTTATCTGTCATTTGCATGGGACAAATTACGTTTTCATACTGACTTATGTAAACCTCTTTGCTGTGTGCAGTGACATGCTGTTGTCACTGTCTGTCGTTCTTCCTCTTACATATTTAATGGTGTAGAAAGTACTAAAAACACTGCGCCTGTGTAAACTGCATCTGCATCTGTCCAGAGTAATTGTCTGAAAAATGTGATGTACCTTAACAGCTGAAATCTTGACCTCTGAGTCAAAAAAAGCTTAAATCATATGGTTGAAATACTATTTACTTTTCAGATTAAGACTTGATTAATTAAACAGACAGGGATCAAATCACTGATTCACAACTATCTTGGCTCATGCAGCCTTACAAAAAAGTTCTGTCTAGTTGGGGCTCTTTGTTAACATTTCAGATGAGGTCATTGAATGCATATCAACAACACTGATAACTGCTTCAGCAAAGAGACTTTTCCCCTCTACGGTTCTTAGATGGCTCAGCTCTTTTATGCCAATTCTTCACAAAATAGCAAAAAAATAACAGTAAAATAAAGGTAAAATACATGTGAATAAAAGTGTATCAGATTTAGTTCCTCTCAAATTTCTTTGATACCCTGCATGTTTTAATTGCGATATTGTGCCTTGCCTTAAATAGAATTTCCCAATCCATAACATTTTCTTGAAATAGAGTATTTTTACATTGTTGAAATGTAACTTTTACTAAAGTAAAAAAAAACACAGTACTTCTTTTACCACTTTTACCACTACAACTTTTTACTTGCAGGAAATCCGATGCTGCTATGTAATATTGTTTAAGTTAATAGCCTTTTAAATTATGTTGAGTGCAAGTTACCTTGAACTTTTTGCTTGCTGTATTTTACCAACTTTAGATAAAAGTGACTAATCATGAAAATGGGGAAGCATGAACAGATGTCTTGTCAATAAATTATCTGCAGTTGTCCCGCAGAGACACCTGTTGTATAATACAGATACCGCAACAAACTGAAATAGAGCTGAAATCCTTAGTTGACTTCTAGTCAGTCGACAGAACCTGCAACACATTTGGTTTTGTTTCAGATTTTAAACAAAAATGTCCAATTCTTTAGGATAAGAATAGTTTACACATTTTCTTACTGTTCTGATGTTACATTAAATGTCTCTGTATTTTGAACTTTTTGTTAGACTATCATGAAATGTAAAGACTTCCATTAAAACAATTTTAAATTGTAATTAGCACTATTTTTTTTAATCTATTGGACAAAATTATGTGAAAATGACCTGCTTGTTCATAAATGAAAATAAACTTTTACCTGAAGAATAACATGGAAAACCCAACATTTCTGTTGCAGTCTTCCTGTACAGATGGAGTGATCTCCACCCTAAAGTGGGAGGATAAAAAGACCACACCTCTCCTGAGCAAAAACCTTTTTTATTTCTCGTTGAAAGGAACTTGGTAGAATATTACAGCAGAACACACGACTGAAACAGCTGCCATTTCACGTAACACAGTACAGGAAGAAGGATGTAGTTCAATCTCATGTGTAATATTATATATAGTATATTTATATCAATAGAAAAGAAAAAAAAACTATTGCTCCCAGGTGTTTATTTTTTTTTTATATGGCATTTCTGCATTTGTTGTGTTGAAGTGGGTAAAGTAAAATTCAACGAGAGGTTTACACACCAAAGGAAGTGGGACAATGAAAGTGACATTCCCCAAAGCATGGGAACTTTGTGGCTTTTTTATTAGGCTGAGAAGTAAACTTTAAACTTTTTTTTTTTTCCATTGCAAGAAATAAAACTTGAAACCGCTCTCAAAAATGGATAAATACCATCATACAGCAATCAGAATATGCAAAAGAAAAGAACACAAGGCGGCTCCGCGTAAGAGCAGGCATGCAAAAAATTATGTTTTGAAAAGGAGCACTAAAGACAAAACGTCGATGATTGCAGGTTTCTATGTTTGCGTCGTATGGCAACTGATGGAAAGCCAGTTTATGAAAAAATATGGTTAAACGGTTGGACTGAAACGAGGGGACAGCTCGATGCTCTGTAAAGTGAACTGGAGTGCTGAGTGTTTGCTGACAAACTACTTCAATGAAGTTGTTTCTAGAAATTGCTATAACATATTGTGTTATCAATTTGTTGTACTCTTCTTAATTTCCTCTAAGGAATAAAAGAAATGTTAGGAAAAAGCAGGTATGAAATATCACCCTGGACAGTTGCATCCAAGTTTAGTGTTTTTAAATAAGCCACTTTAGGCAGCATTATCTAATAAATGTCTCATATTTCTAAGACATATTTCAATATATCTCTTTTGAAAAATAATTCTATCTATACTTGATCTTTTTAGTAAGTAAATCTCTTTTCAGTATATATTTTTTCTTTTTTTTTTCCTTTAGGTACAGCACCCCACTATGGGTTTTGTTTTCCAAAAGCACCTAATTTTTCTTACAATCAGACTGAATATTGCTTCAGTCATTAATGGTCTGAGTTCAAGATTAAAGGATCCAAATGGCGCACCCTAAATGAGTCAACAAGGTCAATTCCCTTGAGACCATAGCTCAAGCCCGGCAATATTAAGCTTTTAACTTGAAAAATCCTGACCAGGAGGCCTGATCTCACCGTGTCCCCTTAGCTGAAAAGGTCACAGGGGTCAGATGTGGGCCCGCATTGCTTGAGACATCATCAGTTGCCACAGACGTCTCAGCTGCAGCATCTGGTTGACCAGCTCTGCACGCAAAACCTCAAGGATGATGCACAGGCACAGGTAATGCTGATATACCCCGAAATACTGAGACAAAAGAAGCCACGCGTGAGCAGGCCTCACCACATTTCAGCTATTGGAGCAGGAGGTTTAGCACCAGAGGGATGGCCCAGGAGGGACAGAGAGAGATGGAGGGAGGGGGGCAAGGGGGGAGGGGGGTCATTTGGACTCATCTGGATTGTCCACAGAATCCAAATGAGTCATGTGCTTGTAACAGATCACCTTATGGGACCTGGGCCGAGTGGATGTCCTGCGATGCCAAGGATGCCCCCTATAGCTGAGACTGTGGCTCAGAGTGCTGTGGGTCTGTCTAGGCAAGCAGTTCGTTACAGGTCATTTTAGACAAAAACACACACACACACACACAGCCATGGTGAGTGATGCAGACGCTCTGTCTCACTCCCACTCTGCACCTGCTGGTATGAGTATGTCACAGACTACAGGTCAGCGCCAGGTGAGCTCTTACCATTGGATATCAACCAGGAAGTGGGACTGGTAGCCTACTGCTGTTTCTTGAGCACTGTCAAACTTAATTTGCTGGGCTACATGTGAGGTTATCAAATAGACAATCAATATATATAGATATATATATATATATAGATATATTGTTATATATATTTTTAATCAATGGGGAATCTCATACAGGAGCTGACTTCTGCAGTCCGCACTCATTTAACATCCACCTAAACTTTAGAACATGATTCTCTTATATAGACAGTAATTTCTCAGTCAAATATACTTTTTTATTTTAATCCGTTGTTTTAGCATTTTAAAGTTCGATTCGTCATGCACAGAATAGTCGTTCCTCTCTCTGTGTTTATCTGTTTATCACCAGGCTTTGCATCATGTTGTCAACTTCATCACAAGTAAGTTAGCCACCTCTCCATCAATCGTCGTCCACGTCGTCGCCCTCCGACTCCTCTCCGGTTCTCCTCTCGTACATCTTATCCCGGTGTCGCTCCTGGATCTCTTTCATTTCCTCGGCGTAGCGGCTGAACGCTCCCCCAAACTTGCTCCACGCCTTGAATGGGATTGTTATAGAGTTTCTGTAACTGGGCTTCACTTCACTCACCCGTAAGAAAACTCCGTACTTGTTGGATCCTACGTCAAAGAAGAATCGCTTGGAGTCCACCATGATCGAGGTGCCCTCCGGAAGCTCGCTGTAGCCCCCGGCCCCTCCGCCGCCGGCCAGCTCCTCCTCATCTCCTCCGTAGTCGTCTATCAACTTGGCCAAGGCGTCGCGGAACTCTATCAAGCCCTGGGCCGGGAGTGCGATGGTTTGACCGGCCTGCAGGCCAGCCCCGGGGATGCCACCCACTCCTACTCCAAAACCGGGGCCTCGGTTGACGGTCTGTCGGATCCGGAGAAACCGCCCCCGCTGGTTCTCCTTCAGATCGAGGTAGTATTTTCGGTTCTCACGCACCAGGAATTCGCTCTTCAAGGCCCGTCTAGGCCCGGTGTCATCCCCACCGGAAGATTGAGCGATCTGCTCCGGAGTGCTAGGCCCAAGCTGGGCGTAGTGCTCTATGAAATCCCCCAGGTAGTCGCGGAACTCTGCCGCAACTGACATAGAGAGGGTCAGCCGACTTTTCGAGCCCCCGGCGCCGACCTCGGCGATTTTGATGAACCGGCCTTTGGCGTTCTGCTTCACATCAAGGTAGAAGCGTTTGTTCTGAATGTCCAGCCGCTTGGAGGCCAGCTCCTGGGTCTCTGAGTCCCGCTGGTAATGCTGGAACCCGCCGCCGCCTCCACCCCCTCCGCCGCCGCTACTGCCACCGCGCTCACTGCCACTGTCCCCATCCGCCATCTTCACCACCAGCAGCCCGTTTCTCTGCGTATCTTTGACCCCCACCCCCCTTGCTTCCCGAGCTCGCCGAAGAAACCGGACGCTGGCTGCTGAGCTCTGATTGGCCGCTTTTGCTGCCAAATACAACATCAGATACAGGACTTGCGATTTCATTCGCCAATAATTCTGCCTGTCATCAAAATATAACTGCCTCCTGAATGACATTCGAGTACATACTGTATTTACGAGCCATAACAGCTCTCCATGTCAGCATAAAACTCATGTCCAACGTATGTGCACGGCAGATACTTTGTCAGTAGATGTATTTACTGCTGTTGTAACCTGTTTTTAAATGCAGCAAGTAAAAAAATATCTGTATCTGAAGACGTTAGAAATGCCCTTGTAATGAAATTCATGAGTTAATTCCAACTATGACCTCCTGGTTATGTATTTTGTACAATTTTAGGATGGATGCCCCTGGAAGGACACTCTACACACAGTCCCGCCTACTTGTTGGTTTCGTGCGCAAAGGCAGCACGATGATCTTACGGTGGGGGATGGGTAAATGTTCTGCAAGTCGTTTGACGATTGGTCGAAACAAAGATTCGAAGTAACAACACACCCTCTGATTGGCTTCCTAGTCTCCCACGAGGGGTCTCATGCGAAAGATCTCCGAAAGGGTTTATTGTTTCTTTGCTTTCGGGAGCCGAAATTGTTTGCTATCTACTCAGTTCTACCATCAAGTAACGAGACGGAAAAATGGTATGTGCGGTTTGGCTTATGCTAGTTGCAATACGGGGGATATCGGTATAGTTGTGCGGCAATTAATGTGCAAGTGTAGAAAGTGCTGTTTTGAATTTGAACTGAGGAAATTCGACCAGAGGGTGTGTGAATAAAAAGCTTGCTGAAGAGCTAACAGACCGCTAACATATTAGCATTAACGTTAGCGCGAGAAGTCCAAATTTTGTTTATATTCGGTTAAGCGCAACATTATTTTTGCCGCGATTTGTCTTTTATCGGCTAGTTCATCAAACTACCACAAAAGAAGTATTTACTTGATTTAATGGCCATTTTTTTGTACTTGGTAGTCTTTCTGAAAGGTGGATTAGCAACCATTAGGAAGCTAACGTTAAGTTTAGCTTTCTTATTAGCTTAACGGTTTGTGAACTGTTAGTAACGTTGGTTGACCCCAGGTCTTTCGCAATAAGTCTGAAAAGCAATAAGAGTTAATCGAAATTGACTGTGTGATTTTAATGCGGATAAGTAACTCTGACGGACTGACTCTGAGACCGTTTAACAGTGTTGAAATATGTGAATGAAAACTAAAAATCTGACCGTCTCAAAGCAGCGCGTCTGCTTTCTGTTAGCCGCGAGGTTACTGGCAGCAGCCCACTGACAGCTTCTCGTGTTTTTGACAGAAAGGCACAGTGTTAGTTTTTTTTAATATACCAAGTTTATTTCTAGGTTTAATGTTTGTAATGATTGTTAGCAGTTTTCGTTGCTGCTTTCTTTTGATATGTTTAATTTTTGATTGGCGGGAAAGTGATAATAGTTAACCGGGCATCCGTAACGTTACCCACTGAAGTACCAGGATGCTGTCTTTTCTGTTTATTTGTACATCTGGGGCTTTTTTGAGCTATAACTCAACCACAGAATGTGCTAACATGTGTGAACTCCCGTGTTCAGCAATTTGAAAATATGAGATGCTTTTGTTGTGTCTATATTTTGATTTACAGGGCATACAGCCTAATACAACTCAGGCTGGGTTTTGCTTCTGTCACTTGTCTGATTTCTTGACCTATGTTGTTTCATGCTTAAAATTTGTTGAAATTCCTCTATGCAGGCTGGTGGCAAAGCAGGAAAAGACAGTGGCAAAGCCAAGGCAAAAGCAGTGTCGCGCTCCCAGAGGGCTGGGCTGCAGGTAAATCTCTTTCAATCCTCATGGCCATTTGTGGGTTTACTGCATACTTTATTTGCCCCTCTCCTGGATTGCTAAGGGTTTTCCCCTTTGATTTACTTAAACCGCTATTTGGTGTCTGTTTCCTGTCAGTTCCCAGTGGGTCGTATCCACAGGCACTTGAAGACTCGCACAACCAGCCACGGTCGTGTAGGAGCCACAGCAGCTGTCTACAGTGCTGCTATCCTTGAGTACCTCACTGCTGAAGTAAACTTTTCCCATTTTGTTGATGTTTGTGTTCAGCAGTGGCATTGATTGTCACATCATGCAGTTTTTTTGTGTCAGATGGTGGTGTTTACAACAAGGTCTGTTTGTTGTCATTTTGATTCTCAGGTACTAGAGTTGGCGGGCAACGCCTCCAAAGACTTGAAGGTGAAGCGTATCACTCCCCGTCATTTGCAGCTGGCCATCCGTGGTGATGAGGAGTTGGACTCCCTTATCAAGGCAACAATTGCCGGAGGAGGTGAGCTGATAATACTGCAGAGAGATGAATTCTGTATTTTTCTTACCTTCACACACCAAGTTTCTTGTGTCTTCATTATATCCTCGTCATACTTGCTATCCTAATGTCAGTGTGCTCTGCTGAAACACATCCTATAGAAATATTTTTCTCCCACAGCTAGCCTAACATAAGACATTTAATTTAAAAAATGTTTTTTCTTTTTTCTTTATTTCAGGTGTCATCCCCCACATCCACAAATCCCTCATTGGCAAGAAGGGCCAGCAGAAGACTGCATAGATGCCATGTTGACCAGAAATTTTGGGGCTTGGGCTTTGATTGGACCAGGAGTTCACATTTGTTCTTTTTTATTATTAATATTATAGCAAAAGGAGAGTGATTGTTAGGTTTTGTGTTGTAATATTTTCCCATAACTAGAAAAAAGTACAGAAAACCCCTTAATGAAAAAAAAAACCCTTTGTATGTTTATTGTAGAACGCTTGACTGGGAAGTTCATGATTATTTCAAAAGGTGACAGTGAATTTGTTTGATTGGCCTGGGACTCTGTAATGTTTTATACTGAAAAGAAATTGTTAAACATTTTTTATATAAAAAACTTGTTTTGTGGTTATTTTCCTGAAGTTACAATATTTACTATATTACAAGTTTTTAAGAAGATGATTTTGGTTTTTGGGACAGAGATATGGATAACAGCTAACTGTGAGATGGTGCTTTTTTCCTTTGGATTTACTGTAATATTTTGAGCTGCACAAGGATAGTGATGTATTAAAAGTTGATTTTTTACATCAAAATGAAAAATCATTGAAAGCTACTTATTGCAACTTTCTTCTATATTGTTTTGTGTTTGTTTAGAGCAATTCAGAAAATGTATTAAGTGTGATCCTATGCTGTAAGGATCAGGTGACCCTGATTCTGCAGATCTTGCCTCACTATGGATTCATCTGTCAGGTACATATGAATATAGAGCTGGTACCTTGATATTTGGTGAAGGTGAGTTGAAGATTGGGAATCTGGCAGATGGAAAGCATGTCAGTGCATAAAAAATGTATCCACAGTTTTTAAATGCATGCACGAGCTGAAATGTCCCAACTCCAAGTATTACATTTTTCAAGTAAAAGGAGTCAGTCTTTTTTTAAAAGCCACTGTTCAGGGAAATGACTGCATATTTTATCTTTGAATAAATATCCATTGCATGTTTTCATTGGCTTGGTTTGAAACTCCTACTTGAAAATACTTTTGGAATAATGAATTTGTATAAGTCATGTGCCACATGCTTCGACTGTCCAGCTATATATGAAAAGTTTCAGTTCAGTTTTGTTTTCAAATAGTTTTTGAAAATAATTCAGTAGTTCTAGAAAAAAATAAGTGAGTTTATGCATTTTCATAACAATTGTTATTGTGGTTCTATTTAAGTTAAGAAGAGTTTATTCTTATTTTAAAATAAGTAATTAAGTTATGAATTTGGTCACCTTATCATTTATCAGTTTGTTTCAAATTGAAACAAACTGTCCCAGCACAGGAGTTTTCCTGCCAGTAGGGGGAGACACTGATATTTGAATTAACATTTGTGTTTTTCCTGAATGATCTCTTAAGTATTTCAATACTGGGATAAATAAAAATATAGTATTATTCTTTAAATTTGCCAAATCTGCACAAAACATGCATCAAACTGTGCAAACAACACTTAATAAATCTATGACACATTGAGGTACTGACAACATTGCCTTCATTTATCTTTTGGTATGTTGTTTCACAAGACCTTTTACATAACTGCTTGTCAGTTTAATACTTTTGTTTCTGCCATTCTGACCCACAATAACTCAAAATTCAGGCATCATTCTTAGATTAAAAAGGTTTGTATATCGTTTGGATGTAGAATCTCACATGTCTGTATGAAAAAACTATTTAACACACAGACATAGATTGTAATGAACCGGATCTGTGAATTGGTGCTGTTTTGTGGGCAACTAATGATCTTCGATAACATGAGGCATCTCATCCTCGAGGATAAAAGTGTTTGTATGGACAGATCTGGGGTTAGGGATTTTGATCTCTGAGATTGACACTAAAAACTACAGGGAGTCTGGACATAACATTCACTGCAAGTATCTGAACAATTTTTGAACAAAATCCTGTTGTGTCTTGTAGTTGCTTATTGATGTGAAATGGGACAGTTCAGTGACTTGTGAGAGTCATGATAAGCATTATTATTCATAAATTACCTATTTCTGCTATGCAAGGGTGAAATATGTCAATGCTTACTCTGCTTGCTTGTGACTGTTTCTTGTGTTACACTTGTTCTAAGTAGCGATTTTTTTTTCTTAAGGGCGCTGTTGACGATGCTTTTAACTGTGGTGTGTGTTTGTGTGTGTGTGTCTGTGTGTGTGGAGACACTTCCACCATGAAAGATTTCCCTTTGGTTAATATTACTTTGCAAATAGCAGGAGAACAGCTTGAGTAAACATTCATACCTCTGTAAATATTTGTGGAGGGAACACTAATGTAGGTAGAACTGAAATGTTTTCAGTCAAAATTTGTATTTCTGTAACAGATCATCCAGCAAGAACAATGTGTGGTTTCTCCAGACTAAAAGTCTTCATAAAAGTAAAGTATGTACAAAATGACTCACATTTACTATCAGCAAGAGAAGCTATGATTGTATCAAAAGAGATTGTGTTGTGTTGTAGAAATTCTCTGCTGCTGGTGAAGAATGAAATAGAGACTTCTGCTGGCCGACAAGGTTTTTATTTTCTTTGCAAAGAAAAGGTCAATCATCACATGAGCGGTCAGAATGAAGAAAGACCCCAAGCATAGGGAGAGCTGAACAGTTATACCTGAGGAACGCCCTCTACCCAAAGGTGTGTTTTCACACCCTCTGGTCCGCTGTAGGTGTCGGTGCCGACTCCCTAGAGTGTGGTCCACACCGGAGGCATCCTGCAGGGTTTTGTATGTAGGTGTTAAGAGGTCTAGACATCACAATTTGAAGCACTAAAGGACCTGATATCTTGGTGAGACAGTGGGAGGTGGGGTGTCTCAAGTAGTTGAGGACAAGGAACTACAATTACATTTACACTCAGAACTGCAGGAATTCCATGAACATCATTGTAGACTGCTTCCCAACTGCAAAAATGCTATTCATGTCATAGACGGGCCTGACAGTCGCTACTTTGTGGGCATTATAGACATTTTTACTGTCTATGGTTGGAAGAAAAGACTGGA
>JAPZDY010000022.1:9115279-9132306 GCA_029783645.1 Ctenochaetus hawaiiensis
TGTGTTGTGTTGTGTTGTGTTGTGTTGTGTTGTGTTGTGTTGTGTTTTGTTTTGGGGGTTTTTTGCGGAGTTTCAGTTGACATCAGACACAGGTGTTACACCAGCAGCTGAGGGCTGCTGTGGAGTACTTGCACTTTTAATAAGCCATTTGTGCCTGTGTTGTGTTTTTACTGAAAAGGTCTACTGACATTGACTCTGAGAGGCAAGTTCAGGATGAGGAGGGCCGTTCTGTTGAGTCCTTTCATTCCACATCAAGAATATGAACTGATCAAAACTAGACCACAGCAGCAAGGACTCAGCTTAAAGAAAAATGGTTGACTTTGAAGAGACACTTTTATGATTGATGAGGTGGTCAATTCCAACACTTTAGCCTATTGAGGACTGCTGAGTCCCACCCTATGTATTGTAAATAATTCATTGATTGTTGTAGTTGATGAAGTCAGTCACTCTTTTGATTTTTGTGCTAAATTTGCATTGTTAGGAGATGTAGTTACATGTAAAATATGTGCATTGTGTTGTAGATGTTATATGCAATAGATAGTTTCTGAATTAAAATCAAATTGATGTGATAGATGTAAGTGCTGAATTAAACAACAAAAAAATTAAAAATTTACATCAGCTGATATTCAGATCATTTGTCTTTATTAACTCAATCCACTCTTCAGAGTTGTTAACTATGGAGTTTCACAAGGCCAAATTTCTGTGAGAACATTTTTTAAATGATTACTATCAATCAAACTCAGTCATAGTTTTCATCACCTGTTCTCCATAACTGCCCAGGTTTCACCCCAAGAAAATGTCCCTAAGCAGCTGTGTTCCTGACAATACCTCACTGAATTCGCTCACAGGGAAATTTTTGACTTGGTAAATGTATAATCGTTAACAATAACGTCTTATGGGGCCAAGGCTTGTGGCATGACCTGCATGCTGGTATAATGGCATGAACACACATAAATGAAATGGAAACATTAAAATTTCTCATACACGTGTCAAAATTATCCACTGTGACTACCCTGTTAAAAATCAATTTCAGTTCCTACTCAAAGGGAGTCCACTAGAGGGAGACAGCGTCGCAGCTTCACCCATAGCTTTGCTCCAGATTCTTCATTTTGCTGTACTAAGCCCTCTTGTGCAAAGCAGAGACCATTCATTCCACAGTGATCCTAGGAAATTATATACAAATGCCAAACAATCACATTACTATCATAGGAGTGATAATAATATCAATTTCATACAAGTGAAGCTATTTACTCTGAGCTCTCTTAAAGTGCAGGGTTCATACATATCCAACTGGATTTTTTGATGCAAGAGAAATTGTAGAAAACATGGTAATCATGCATAACAAGGTAGAAAAAATCTGTGTAGACTTTAAGGTTTACTTTAAAATAAGTTCCCTTGGTGGAAAACAGTTATTGTCACTGTTTTTTATGTATCCATATATATACTGACCAACACTGAACCAGAGTCACCCAGTAAGAAGCAGAGGGTTGTAAACACTAATACTACTGGTCCCAAAGAAGTGGTAAAGGAGAAAAAATGTATGACAGAGGCCCCTGCTGAGCAGCCACCAGCAGCAGAGACTCCCAGGACAATGAAGAGGGAGAGTGGCTATGACCTCTCCAAGAGGCCCTGTGACACTTTGACCTCCAGACAGGAGGACAAGAGCACGCTGTACACTATCAAAAACCAGCAGAGGTAAGTTGACAGTGTGAAAGAATATGACATGAGTGTTCGTGCTGCATAAACCACTGCTGTTTACTGCGTGGCCGAGAAATAGTCTGGTACATAAATTGTCATAAAACTGTTTAAACAAACCTAACCTAACCTAAACTAACCTAACCTAACCTAACCTAACCTAACCTAACCTAACCTAACCTAACCTAACCTAACCTAACCTAACCTAACCTTACCTTACCTTACCTAACAAAAAAAAGCTAATAATTACTTGTCTAAAAAAAATTAGGAAAAGAAATGTGACTTAAAGAAAATTATAATGATAATAATAATAATAAAAAAAAAACAAGTGTCAGTCGTATTTTTACCAACCTCCATATTAACAACCACTGATTACAACCAGAGTGTCCAGCTGTTGTTTAAAACAGAGAGTAATATGTCTTTAACAACAAAAGTAAAACATGAACCAGTGAGTGTTGCAGACTCTGAGGCTGAGTACTTGCAGCTCGACAAGCTCGGAGAAAGAGGATTCAGCTCAGTTTATGCTGGTTTCAGAAAAACTGGAAAACTTAGTATCCTCACATCAGACATACATGCATGCAGTCGTCATTCCTTTTGCTAAACAAAGTAATGGTGATTCCCTCCTGTAGATGGCGATCAAACACATTCCCCAAGAAGACGTAGAGAGTTGACCAATGGTGAGCTTTCACCACCAACGGTTAAAATTATACAAATAATTGTTTCCTTGTAACTTTGTTGTTGAACACACACATACTCAGATCATTTTGTTCTATACACTCTTTCCTTTAGGTCTTAAATGGGAAGACATACATGGTCCCTACTGAGGTATGTCAGATGCAGAAAGCAACAGGTGGAACAGAGTCGCTTAGGAAATCTGCAGTTGTATCATTATTGGATTGGTATGATGTGGACGCAAAGGTTCTCCTGGTCATGGAGAAACCAGTTTCCTCTGTGGACCTGTACAACTACCTGTTTAACAACAACAAGGAAAACCTGGCGAAGTTACTGAAACTGGTTGGAGTTTGTTTCTGTGTTAGTGTTCTGTTTCCTCAAAGCTGAGAAAAAAACTTTTCAAACATCGACTTTATGAAGAGATCCTATGTTGTAACCATAGTTTTACTATTTGTTAATTAACTATATGGTAATGCTGGATTGTTTTTTGTAATCTGTGTTGAGTTGTCCCACAAAGTTTTACTCAAGGTAAATTGCTTTGTTGTGACATAATTTGTGAAACTAAAAACGAATGGAAAGTTGCATTCACTCGTGTCTCTGTATTGATGTTACATGCAGCTTTGCTTTGCATTTTGTTTGACTCAATGCATGCTTGAATTGTGTTGTCTTTTGTGCCACAAATGTGTAAATAACACATCGCCCCATATTAAGAAAATCCACCTTTTCACTCTTTTTCCCTGCTGCTCTTTGTCTTTGAACATCATGAAGCAGCTGGTAGAGGCACCCATCAAACTGCACTCTGAAGGAGTTTTCCATCGGGACATCAAAACAGAAAATGTCCTGGTTGAATTCAGCTCTGATGTCCCTCGAGTGAGAGTCATTGACTTTGGGTGTGGCTGCTTCATTAGGAAGAAACCTTACGCCACTTATCGCATAAAGATTTAAACAGGTGTAAATAGCTTGACTGTGTGTGACCAAAGACAACAGAATGAGCTTCACACCCCCAAAGTTCACAAATGAACATACTCTATCTCATTATTTTTGTGGTTTTGACAGGGTTTTTGTGTCAAACTATTTCTCGGCTGAGTGGGGAAAAACTTCCTCATAATGACTATGAGGTGCAGGAAGTCATTGCACAACGCCAAAAGAGAAGCTTTAGAGGTGCTGTAAGGCAGATTTTCTTTATCTATGGACAGAGCAAAGCCAGCTGTTTCCCGTTTCCTGTCTCACTGCTAAACTAAGCTAACTGTGCTGTATGGCTATAGCTTCATAATTATCAACAAGGATGAGAGTAATTTTAATTATAAACTCTGCAAGAAAGTGATCAATATTATTTACAAAGAAGTGTTGACTATTCCTCAAAGGCTTAACGATTAGCAAAACAGATTTATATTTATATTCTGTTGATTTGCTTTATATGACCTTATTTTTGTAGAAATTCTATGATTTAACAGTCACTTGAGACAAATCTGACTGAACTTTTGTTCTTTAACAGAAGCATAAGGGAGTCTAACTATGGATTTCTCCTTTGTATCCCAACACCTCAGCATGCTCATCTCATTATTTTTTTTGGTTCAGTTCCCATCGGCAGAAGTGTCAGAAAATCTCCTCATTATATAAGCTGCAAATGATGTGGAAGACATGAGTGATGAGACTGCAGAAGAACAAGCAGCTCTGGGGGTGACAGGAACAGAAAACCGTGGTTCAGAAAAAGAAATGAAAATCACAATCACTTCTAAAGTTTTGTTTACTCATGTCTGACTCAGAGGTGTAATGATGCTGAAATGATAAATCATGCTGTTTTTGACTGCGTGGTGGCTCACAGCCCAACACTGACAGCGAGGATCTTATTAAGACACTAACAGGACTGACCTTTGCAGGGACAGCAGTCGCTCCACTAATATCCAGAGGCTAACAGCTGGACTTTTCTTTGCATGAAAAAACCTCAAAACTGAGTCACTGTTTTAATATTAAAGTTCTAAACGGTCAGCCACAAATTGACATGACCTATTATAAAGATTTGACAGTGACCCGACGTCTTTTAAATCAGGGACAGACTTCTGCAGCTTTGCTGAATTTGTGTGTCTGAATTCGCTATTTAGATCTTTTTAAAGAAAAGCTATTCTAGAAAACAAGACAAAGACTCAATAGCTGTGGCTCTCTGAGGCTCTGGCATTATGGTGTTTTAAAATGCCAACATGCTAATGCATACCTGTACATTCACACAGACAATGCCAGCATGTTCATGGTAAGCAGTATGTTCACCATGTGAATTATAATTGTCAACACGCAACAATAACATTTTACAAATTAAAATTTTGACCTGATGACCCTGCTTTATGAAAGTCGCAATCAGCAAATTTATGACAAATCATACTGAGGTGGACATGAATCTAGTCTAAGGGCTATAACAAATTTTCTAAAAAATGTTTCATTGTTTAGTCATTATGACATTTCACTTCATACCACTTGGTGGCGCTACAGGAAAAGTCAAAATAAGCAGAATTTAGTGTCATTGAAAAATAATTGTATGGGAGTGAATCTCATAGTAAATGAGATTTTTCAATCTGAATCAAGATGAGGACCAACCAACATACTAATATTGCTATATAGCTAAAATCACATATCAATCTGTTTTGTCTCAAAATGAGCTGTGATTGGCTAATCAGAGAAACAAAACACTGATCAATAGGAAGAGAAGCAGAAATACTAGGATTTGACTCTGAAATAAAGCAAACTGAAATTATGAAGATTGCCCCTTTAACAGATCATCACATCTTCCAACATAAAGCTGAACTCAGGAAAGTTAGTTATGAAACAGATGTAAACTCAGAAACCCCAACACATAATTAAATGTGGCATCAGATGTATTGTCCACATGAGTGCCAGCCTCTGTGGGAACACATGAAAGACGAAGCTGCCTTACATCTTCAAAGAGTAAAAGTCATTTGTTTATTCTTACATCTCTCTCTCCCTCTGTCTATACACTTTTCTCCTGAGGATGGTGGGAGGGTGACAGCCAGAGGTCAGCCTTCAGCTCCCATTCTCTTCTGCTGCAAACAGGTGATACCTGAGATGCATCACACGAAACTGCACTAATGTTTTAAGCCAAAAATCAAGAAAGTTTGTTCTATTGCTGGCTCACCTAACAAGCATTGTGATTCAAACTGTTATCAATTCCTGCAAGCAGTTGCAGATTTAAACATCTTCTGCTGCTGTTTTTTTTTTTTTTTGGAAGAGAAACCATTTACCATGCAGTAGTAATATTTGTGATGTGAGATGCCTGCTTAGAGCCCATTGAAAATACAATATTCACCTAAGCCACACAGCCCGTTTAAGCTCTGTCTGGTAGGAGATATAGAAGTATTCAATGATGTACCAGCAAATTATGGGACAGCATTTATCTTGAAGTAGTAAGATATCTCAACTCAGCCTTCACACTCAAATATAATAAACTGCTATATTTGTGTGAAATTAATAATAACTGATATATAAATATATATTATTCTGTTGTTAGTGGTAGCATAAAATGACTACATCTGCCTTTTTTACATGACCTTGTGTTATATGATAAAAATTGATCCTGTACCTTTAGTGTTGAATAATGCATGCTGATGAAAAGATCTATTCAAAACTTTCCATTGCAATATTAAAACATCTTCTTTAAAACCTGGAGGAAATTATCATTTTGGAGGCTTTTGTGGGTAGATCATAGAAAAACATATTGTGAGCACCCAAAGTTCCTACAGGTTTAAACATGTACCAATAAGAGAATCAGAGATCCTCTGAACAGCAGTATAATATACTAAATCTATATTAAAAAATAAATATTTTAGTTAAGTGCACAGACCTTTTCACCATGTTAGATTGAGGGCAGAACTAAAATGTTTTAATACCTGATCATCATTGATCATTAAACAAAATAATGTACAAAATGAAAAAGAAAAAATTCCTGCAACAGATATTTGGGAATTTGCCTTTTTATGTCTTTGTTAAATATATTTGTGTTTTGAACTGTTGGTCAGATAAAACAGGCATTTTTAAGATGTCACAAAAGTTGTGATGTGGGCATTTTAACTTTTCTCAGACTTTTATGTATCACACCATTAATCTGCCAATTAATTCATAATAAACAAAATCTTAAAAGGCAGCCCTAGTTTTATTTTTACCTAACTTGAGAGGCTTAAACAACTGCCCCATTCAAATCTATCTAACCTTACATCCTGTTTAATAGATTGAGGGTTAGGGAGACTCACTATAAACTCAATGTTGGGGTTAAAAAAAAGTGCACTAATCCTTTAATCTGGTGGCTTAAACTTTTTGGGCTGTTGTCCTGGTATGCAGTGGATCTAATCCTTCCAAAAAAAAAAAAAAACTAAATTCATGTTATCCATTCTGGCTTTGAATAAAGGCGGCTATCAAACAGGTGTGATTTCATACGACTGCTGGTGAAACTGGAAGTAATTCCTTGACTTCATGATGAAACGAATCGTAGGCGTCCTTTGATCCTCTATGTAAAGAGCATGTTTGTGAGACACTGACAGGGAACATCTTCATACACTTTGAGAGCCAGGAGCTTTCAGACAGACCTGCCAGTGACTCTATGTGTCTTCATGTTTGATGTTTTTTAACCTTTATAGCCACATTCAATTCAGTCTGGGACCAGGCAGGAGACTGTAGGACTGAACACATTTATTAGAATGATGTCTTAAAAAAAACACAAACAAAAAATTGTACTACATTGGCCTTAAAACTAAAGAGAAACCAAAAACAAGTTTTCAATGTGGCTACTTTCAAAACAGCTAAAAAATAGACATTTTCACTGAACATCTAATTTTTCAACTTATAAAATAACAAAGAAAGAAGTAAACAAGATTTCTAAAAATCTCTTACTACACACAGACATGTCACAACTCTGGAGAAAAATCAAAACGAGCAGTTGTTTTTTCTTTAGAAATTGTCTCTATTGAATCTTTTTTAGAGTTCTTAGTGCAACAATTTAATTCAACCACCTTTTTGATCACTTGTCTATTTCTATATCACTTCAAAGTCTTCACATCTTTTTTTAACACCCCACGAAAAAAGCACTAACTTGCAGTTAGTTGTGTTTTCAGTTTCAAACGTGTGTATGGCACAGTTGTTGAGCTTCTTCAAGTGAGTTCATCCAGGGAGGCACCAGAGTGGTCGTGGTAAAGGTTTGTGTTGGCCACAAGTTCAACAAAAGCATTTTGAATTCTCTACATATCTTCAAACACATTATGCGCTGCTCTTGTTGGCCATATTTGTACCTGAGAAGGTATCACTGATAAGAGATGTTTATGACTTTATTGAGCTGGAATCTTTCACTCTTTTACCTACAAAAACGCACAAACAACAGTTTTCTTTCTCCCTCTGTGTCCCTGAATTTGTTAACTTTGTTCAGGAAGAGTTTAACCTCCACAGTTGCTATTCACCCCTGGATCAGCACCAGGAAAATGCCCTCCCCACCATCTCAAAGAACAACTTGTTGGGCTTCCTGAAGTAGTGACAAAGCTTCCTAAAGGCCTTGGCGCTCAGCGGTGCATGTGGCCTTCCTTTAGACTCATCCAGGCACTTGTCATGTCCAGCTGACAGGAGGCAGTAGAAGCCTTTGGTGGTGTTGTAGTAGAAGTTGTTGGGGCTTATCCTGGGGGGCAGGTCCAGAAACCTCTCGGCCTTTCTCAGCTCAGGGAAGGGATCTCTGATCAGGGCATCGCCGTCCACCACGTGGATCTGCTCCCTGGGGAAGACCTCCAGCCAGCGGGCCAGATGCTGGTGGTACAGGCTCCTCTGCAGTGCCTTGTACCCAGGGTCGATGTGGCCCTTGTGGATCAGGAGCTCCTCTAGTGGCTGGTAGGGCTTGTGGCGAGTCAGGCGATTGTGGAGGACCTGGGTGTAGTCAGAGACCAGCCTCTCAGCCGGGTCCCGGACAATGAGTAACAAGCGCACCGCAGGGTTCATGTCCCAGATACGTACAGGAACCTGAGGAGCCGCAAAGTAGCCAGGCGTCTTCTCCACTGTCAGCTGACCAGGGAGGGTGAAGGGCATCTGGGCTCTGTACCAGGCCAGGCCTCGGCGATAGTGCTCCTCCACGTTGAAGTAGTGCACCTGACAGAAGGAGAGACGATGTAGCAGTGTTAATGATTCATTCGCCTCTTCATGCGGTGCTGTTTAAAAGCTGTACTACTGAAGAATGTGTCAGGATGTGAAATGTACCTATAAGCCTTCAGCCATCAAAAAGACACTGAGCTCTTTTCATTTTGTTCCCATCTTGTCCAAACCAATCTATTTCTTCATGTCAGCTTTCAAACTTTGCAGTCCTCACCTCAAACTATCCTGGTTGATATTTCTCTCTGTACAGCTTATTCAGGACAGGCCTGTCATCATTAATAATCGTAAGCACACAGCAAACCATATAAAAGCTCAGCTAACTTTGACTTTCTCATTTTATCTATGCCTGTCTGCACTGATGATTATAATCGAGGAAAAGTCCAACTCAAGTAGGACACAAGTTCACCTAAACAGTCTCACTGATTAAACTTGATATATAATAACTTAAACAATTCATATTATATGGAATTAAAATCTATTCTAATATATAGGGGGCCATAAGCTAAAAGGTAAGCAAGAAATGTGCTGTATTTGATAAGCTTGTTTGTAGCTGTTGATAACAAAGACATTAAGTGACAGCGGCGGTCTTTTACCTCGGCCTTTGCCACTTCCACATCTGGGTGCAGGTTGAGCATCTCCAGCAGAGCTCTGGTACCACCTTTTCTCACACCAATAATTATAGCTCCAGGCAGCCGCTGCTGGGTGGCATTGTAAGAGGAGGAGGAAGAGGATGATGAAGAGGAGTAGGCAGGGGAGCTGGAAGTCCCACTGCGTAATTCCCTTAAGCACACAGACAGCTGAGTCTGCAGCAGCAGAAGCACTAGCAGCGCTAGTAGCACTGTCCACAGCATGGTGCCGCACACACAGACGCACACGCACACACACACTCACACACACAGACGCACACTCACACAGAGGTGGAGCGGAGGTTATGTGCACACACTCATGAAGCTCCTGGAGTTGTACAGAGTTGTGCTTGTTATCAGTCAGCAGGGGGCCTCAGGAGGGAGCTCTTCAATGGAACAACCTAAGAACCAAGAAAAATAATGGTTATTGTCTCACTCTACCACTTTCTTATTTGATACTGAGTTTTTGTAGGAATATAACATCGAAAATTGATGCTGCTGATAAACAAGCAAAATTAGGTCCTCTTTAATATACACTAAATGTAACTTAGACCTTAGATTTTTGAACCTTTAATGATTAAAAAGGGACTGAATACAGATCTTCTTGAAAGTTTTTATTAATTTTATTACAACATATAATTTTTATTAACATATTACCACTATGTTTATTTTACTCAGTCCTCTTTTTTCTTTTTGGTGTTTATGTATTGCTTCTTAAAATCCAGCAGATCTCCCGTGATCCACATTGGTTATTTCCAAGCAGCTAAGCAATGAGTAAAACAATAATTAAAAAGTTTAAACTTTTGTCAATATAGACATGCTGTCCATCATTATATGCATTTGATTCTCCACTAAAATTCTCATGTGTGCATTTTGACTGTGGAGTTCTTCTGTTTTATGCTTTCCCATCTGAGTATAAATAGACAAACATACCACCAAAAAAGTAGATGTCAAAAGATTAGGGTGTAACAACTTTGATTCTTTTAATAATTTATAACTAATTCTGTAAATAGCTGTAAAGCAATCTTAATTCTCAGGGAAAATAATGATCTTTAACTACATACTGAAAAGAACATGTACATTTTTCCAAAGTCCTCCAATAGATATGCCAAGAATCAGATTTATCTAAAGAACAGCTTTTCCATAAGAACAAGCAGACTTGAAAGTAAGCTGACGTCTAACAATATTTTATATGAAAATCAGTTCTATCACCACACGAAAGCACATTCTATTATAAAATTTTAGGCAAAACATGCAACA
The DNA here is from genome assembly GCA_029783645.1 of Ctenochaetus hawaiiensis. NCBI lineage: Eukaryota > Metazoa > Chordata > Actinopteri > Acanthuriformes > Acanthuridae > Ctenochaetus > Ctenochaetus hawaiiensis. Next base: position 9,125,662 of record JAPZDY010000022.1, read on the forward strand.
TAAATAATACACTGTTATGCATTTCTGCAAGCAAAAAGAAATACATATACATAACAGATCTCATGAAGGCTTGAAGGTGAAACTGTGTCCCTATCAAATAAAATACCCAAGAATGAAAATATGAAATGTTTGCTTTGAGTGGGGGAGGATGCAGTGTAGGCATCACTCAGATTATAAAAGTGTAGTCACACAGTGTTTCTTTTCATCTCACACAGATCCATCAGTCCCTCTGTGCATGCATGCCTTCTCAACTGTTTCATGATCCCATATGTCTGAGATGGAGCTGCACTTTAATATGCCATTTTACAAAGTTCCTGTCCAAGCATTGGTGGTTTCAGCCCAGAATATAGGGCTGCGATGTGATTATGGCAAGAAGCTACTAAAATATTAATCTACATCTAAAGCAGACAGAGAGAAGATGCATTGAAAATTAATGCTGTTATGAGGTTTAGGGTCTCCCCAAGGAGCACTAACACCCCTCTGAGTTCAGCTGAGCCATTTTTACAGTACAAAGTACAAAATAAGTTGCAGTGAATCTTGAATCGCTGAATGGTTTAATATGACTCTTGGAGTTGGTATTGATCTCCATTTGGTGAGGTTCCCACTGTCGAACAACATATTCAAATCCTTTACTTGAGTAAAAATGCAAATACAAAAGTGTAATTTTCATTTTAAAAGTTCTGCCTTTAAGCCTAATTAATCAAATGTACAAAACTATCATAAAAAAAATGCAAGTGTCAAAGTGTCAAAAATTAAAGTACTCTGCAGTATTCTGCAGTAAGAGTGCCTTTACATGGTACAAATTACTTGATGCTATATAGTAGATTGTTAAGACTGATGCAATAGTAAGTGAGTAGCATTTCACCATTGTAGTTACTTGAGGTGGAGTTAGTTTTAACTAGTCAGTAGCTCGTCCAGTACAGTGGCTCCTAACCCAAAGGTAAGGTCCCTCCAAAGAGTTACTAGATAAACGTGACCTGAGTGTAAAGATGAGGGGAAAAAAGGAGTCTAGTACAAAAAAAGCGTGTTAATATTTGCAATTTTTTATGTTCTATGTTGTAAAATATTGGATAATTTGACCTTTTTGAGCTGCAAATGAAAACAGGTGAGAAGTCCAGAGGGAATATGTCTCTTAAGTTTAACTGAAACAGCTTATACACATATGAAAACAAAAAGAGGCCACAACAACACTGTTTTATGTAAAGGGTCATGACTCAATAAGGTAAGAAAACACTGCGTAAATCTTTGAAAAAAAGTGTTTTTTCTAGGCTTATTATGAATGTAATAAGTGCACTTAATTAATCTGAATTAATCTGAAAAGTGTCAGTTAACTATATTGTCAAAAAAATGTAGTGGAGAAAATGTGAAAAAGTCTAAAATAGCAGAATATGGAAAGTCCTAAGTACATGACCTTAAAAAAAGAGACACACATGATCAGCTAATATCATCTCAAGGAATGTTTGTTAATGTTTTTAGGCCCAAAGATGCCTAAAATAATATAAACTAATTGAGAAGCAGTGAAAAGTGAAACACTTTCTTCTTAAACAACACTTTGCCCTTAAGTGATTGAAACAGAACCAATCAGCTGCTTAACCACAGAGAAGAGGGTGAGGTTGTTCTTCACAGCTCCCTGCAGTGAGATATGTTTCACAAAACATGAGCAGAAGTCTGACGAGGAAACAGTTGTTGTTTCTCAGTAACATCAGGACTTACTTAAACACGGGCTTATGTTGCTCACACTGGTCCTGACCAAAAGGCGATGAAGAGTGACACCGTAAAACATGTCTTGTCACAGTGTCATCCACAGTTTGATTGGATTAAAACTTTGTCAAAGACAAAATCCACTGCCAGTCAGTTCCCAGTTGAAGGAGTGGTCCAACGTTTTGGTAGTGACTCTTATTTGCTTGCTATGCAGATGATAAGATAAGAAGATCAACACCACTCTCATGTTTGCTTAGTAAATATCAATTTTAGGCCAGGTTAGCTATTCATTCAGAAATCATGTAATCTAAATTTGTGTGCACAAGTTTTCCCTTTGCATGTGTTTTTACTTTGTGATTTCCATTCTTAGAAATACTTTCTTAACTATTCCCTTAAATTACTGCATGAGCATGTTGCATTCACAGGGTCTGGTCCTTTTTTACATTTTGACTCGTCAAACACAGTTCTAAATGTAACAGGTGCAACTAATCACATTAACAATGGGTACAGCCACACTGTGGGGAGGAGCCATCATTAATGTCATTATTCACACCTGTGCCTTTTCTGCCATATCTGACACTGTCAGAAAAGTCTCCAGGGTAACAAGCTGCAGATTCACTCCAGTCAGGAAAAGGTAAGAGTTCCAATTTATGTCATATCATTCAGACCATTATTATGAGCAGACAATTGGGAAAAACTGTCCATCAGTGTTTCAGACAACTTTCAAATCTCTCAGTGGGCAAAAAAGAACTAGAGAAACCATCATTTCTGGCAGGTAAATCTAAATAAAAACAAATAAGAACAGGTACTGTTAAACCAGTGATGAATTTGGGGGATTTAAATAGTGTCCCTAAAAACCTAGTGATCATGTAATCACAAATAACAGCTTTCAGGGCTGAAAAAAATGAGGCCAATACAAAAGTGGCCAAAACTGCAGTTCCTTGAATGGCCTCTCAAGGTGGCTCCAACATCCCATATTAATCAAAATGCCCAACTTAACAGCTGAAAATCTTTTTTTTGCAGCTTAATATCAAATATGTATGAACTTCAGGTTAATTTCTCTGTTCTTGACCACTGCAGAGTGATCATTTTTTAAATAATTTCTAAAAATAAATGTAGATATTATCAAGGTTAAGGTTATGCATAATTAAAGGCGTGGCCACTTTGAGGGTCAACTAACTGCTAGCTCTCTGGTAGGGGTCACAAATTGATGGGTAGCGATGCAAATCCTTCCCAGCTCCACCCACCCGCCCAAATATGGTCTTTTCTGGCTACAAATAAATAAATAAATAAATAGTTCTCCTCAGCCCGTCAGGTAATGTTACAATGTTTCTGTCAGCAAGTAATACAATGTGTAAAAAGAAAAAAAAAGTCATGTGGTGATTTTGTGTTGCTGTTTTAGTTTTTTAAGCCTTTAAGAAAAGTCTGAAACTTTCAGAGACATTGAAAATGTTTTCTTTAACCAAACTTCATAGCAGATTCATAGAAAATATTATATCTTGCTAGTGTTTTGGTAACTTTTGGTGAGCATTTCTTTGAATAACTCGCTGGTCAACACTTGTTGACAGAGCAGTAAACCCTTTTTTTTGTCCTGTGTTTCCAGTTGTTGCTGTTGTTATTGTACTGAAACCACCCTGATGCGACTAAGTTATTAATTAGTGCAACAATGTTCTGCTTTATTGGAGGAACCCTGTCTTGCATTGTTCCTGTAGCGGAGTGCTAATTGCACCTTCAGGGAGCATGGCTGCACCCCCGACCTTCTATGCAATCCCCTGGCTTGGTGACACTGTCGTCATCAGTGTTGCAACCATTGCCATCACGCAGTGACTGTGGATTGGAGCATTAATGTAATGCAGTGTGTGTTTGATGTGAAGGTTATGGGTGTGTTGGGTGTTAAATGAGGTGTTGCAGTTTGATTTATCCTAAAGAGTACTGGGTATTTTTCACCTTCTTTCATGTTGTCTTTGATTATTTTTTTTCTGTTGAAGAGAATATAATCTTAGTCAAAATGTAAAGCTTTTGAACTGATAAAGAGTATGCGAGTGAAATCAGTTGTAATAAGGTAAAGTACAAATAAATATATATTTTAGTGACACAAGATTATTTCAGATGGAAAGTTAAAGATAGTATCTAGTTTTTGTCCTTCAGTCACAGTTTCTGCTCTGCTCTGAACAACAAAATCAGGTCAGAACCAGATACTCAAGCAAGCATATCTTAGGGAACTGAGCCAAGGTCTTATAATATTTCTGTTAGGACAGTCTGAAACCAATCTCACATCAAAGAGAGCATAAAGGCAACAGTGATCCCTCGAGTCACTGAACTAGCCACGTCCATTAATATATACTATCATTTGAAAAATGTACAATCACCTGTTATTTTAAGATTTTTCTGTATTTTTCTCTCTTTTTTTTCCTTTTTTATTGGCATTTTAACATGATTATAACAGTACAATTTATACATTAAGTTTGTTATTTATGTCTGAAATTGTTTTGGCCACAAGAGAAAAACAATTCAACAGTTAAAACTTCAATATAGTTTGTTTTATAATGAGTTTTTCATCGATTGATAATGTACACCTTTTATTAACAAGGACCCACTAAAACTAACAACCACTTTGTGTAAGCTAATGGGGATCCAATAAAATAAAGTCTATATGACCACAAACTGAAGCATGAATGCAGGCTGAACAAAGACTCACATATCACAGTGGCTCTTTGTTCTCCTCAGAGCAATCCTCTCTCTTTCAAATTATATTTATATACTGCTCATTTGTTTACACACAGTTGTGCTTCACTTAAGATCAAGGTGGTGCACATACTTCAGTGCCATTATGCTATCACGAAGAAGAGGAAACAACAATATGACATAATTAAAAGAGAGACAATAAGACCTCAAATGTTGGACAAAAGGCATAGAAATGATGGAAATAAGGTGTTTATTTTGGTTTCATGTACATAATGTTTTACTTTTCTCTGTCACCTTCCCCAAGTGTAAAAACTGTCTTATGATTTTTTTTTTCAAATTATCAGCAATTTCACTTAGTTTTTTCAAGTACAAATTGAAAACGTTCCTAAATATGTCGATAGAAACCGAGCTAGCATTTCTTAACAATATCAAACTCAGTCTGGCATTTGTGTGGTGCAATTTCTTGTTACTTAATGGCCAACATTACCTCTGATATATCTGCCAATTACAGACCCTGAACAATTTTTACCCATGATGAGTCTATATGAGTCCTGCCTTATCTGCATTAGCTGCTGGCAGACAACAGAGGGGATCCAGAGCACCTACAGTCATCATTTTGATGAAAGTGGCAAAATGTGGGCTGATGCCAATCAGTGTTGGGTGTGTACAGGTTTTATGTGTGTGTGTGGAAGAGGAGACAAAGAGAGAGATCTTTTGGGAGTTTTTTTTGTCTGTGTGTGTGTGTGCGTGTGTTGCACAGTGAGACACATGCCTCGTGTTAAGTGGTTGCGTGGGTCCCCTGTGGCTCCTCAGTAAGCTGGAATATTCCCCTGCTGTCAAGTCGCTTCGCTTCCACCTCACCTCATGACCTCCCCCCCTCCCCTTCACCTCCTCTTACCCTTCCTCTCACCTTTCCCCGTCCTTTTCAACCCCTCAGCTTTGTTCCGTGTTTCCTCAGACTCTTCCTGACTCTTTCTTCGTGAGTCTTTTGAATCTGCTCCTGTTTATGTGGATCTGCTATCAAACCCTGGCACCATGCTAATGGGGATGCCCTGCAGCAGCCTCTTAGCTGCTCATAAATAAAACACATGCACCTTTCTGCCCTGAAATATTTTTGAGTGAATGAACTTTTAATCTTGACTGATAATAAATAAAACAGGACTGGATATAGAAATGGTTTATGTACTTGCCACAATTTTGCTGTAATTAAACTTTTTCTGGGATAAAAAACAAAGTTTTTTTGCACAACTTTCTTCTCTGTTTTCTCATTTCTCACGGCTCAAACTTTTTTTTGATATATTTTTAACTTTAACTACAAGTCAGTAAAATGCTAAAATGCACAATTCCCACTTTGTACTCTTTACAATATATTTTTTTCTCTTATTCAGTTTTCCTTGTGATGCACACGTTTGTATGAAAACCACAGTTGAATTTAGTAAAAATACATTTTCGAAAGCAAAAACCCAAGATATTTCTGCTAAGCTTAACTATACATCTTTGCTGATTTGTGTGCCTTTGTTTGCAATTTTTTTTTAAATTTATTTTCTAATGCATTATCTCTGTGTACAGCACTTCAGTCTCTTTTGTATGAGGTGGTGTTTCACATGTTATTTGATTGTGTGCACACAGTTTGAAACCAACTCTACTTCTTGCTTGGCTTTTTTGGTGTAAATGACACAAAATCAAAACAAAATGGCCGACATCATTAGCTCCACTTAATGGCTGGGAGGTTTTTTTTTTATCCGCGCCACATGAGCTCTGAGTTCGCCTCTTAGCCCTGCTCAATGAGGCTCACATGAGTCATTGCAAGTCCTTGTCTGTCCCACTCATCTCTCCTTGTGATTCACATTAGCCGACATGGAAAGGGAGAACAACAACAACAACAACAACAAAAAACAATGCCAGGGTTGTCAATGATGCGTGAATTCTCCATATTGACAAACACAAGTATCTATCCAGGCTGGAAAAGATAGTGATGGAGAGAAAAAAGAAAAAGAGCGCAGTGTAATTATCTGTGAAAGGCAGATGCTGTCATCTGCGTATTGGGAGAGTCTCCATATCTTATAAGTTTTGGTGTGTGTGTGTGTGTCTGTGTGTCTGTGTTCGTGTATCTCGTCTCTTCTGCCTGTGTGTAGCGCCTTTGCCTTTCTGTGCCAGCACCCAGCATGTGACTGCCCGCGATCCAGGCCCTTGGAAATATCTTTTACTGAGCGATGGTATTTGGGGAGTGGGGGAAGGATTATCCTGTACATAGAGACA
>JAPZDY010000022.1:9135969-9145979 GCA_029783645.1 Ctenochaetus hawaiiensis
TGTACATTTCTTCTTAAAATGAGCTGAATATAAATTTGGTTGATATAAATGAATGATGGTGGCTCCTTTGAGGGATTACGCATCATTTTAATTACTGCAGCTTCATAGACCAAACACACTGTGCTTAATTCACACCCCTGTAACCTCCCTGCTGCCGAAAACCTTATTTACAAGCCCACAAACTCATACATCAACAACACACACACACACACACACACACTCACAGACATAACATATGTAGTCTCTCTCACAGTAACAGTGGCCCCGACAGCTTGGCCTGACAGTGAGAGGAGACTGACCCGTCAGAGTGGATTTAACCCGACTGTCACTGAGTGACAGGACACTCAAGGGGTGCAGGACTGTTTTGAATGTGTGTGTGTGTGCATGTGTGTTTTTGTTTTATTTGGAGGGGTGAGGGATGGGAGGTTTTTGGTGCATCCCTCTTGGCACATCAGCGAGGCCAGCAGCTCCGGGGCAACAGACACCATTGACTTGTTTTTTGGGTGAATTCAGTGGCGTTTGCTGTACGTTTTGACTGACACACTTGTGCACATATGGGCGTCTGGAACGAGGGCGAGCTGGCAGATGGGGGTGGGCAAGTTGTGTCTGGTCAATATCATCACGGGCCAGTAAGCCCAAATATTATCTGGGTGTTGAACTGAGGTTTTTCTGGGTTACACACTGTACACGCAGAAGGAAAACAAAACAACACAAAGAGATGATAATGGGGAAAAAGCAGATGGTGTTTATGTAAAAGAGAGATCTTTCTCTAACAACTGGAGAAGGATTTGTGGAAAGCGAGTGACAGATGAAAGAAAAGGAACAAAGAGAAAGCAATGATGTACCAGCATCGTCAGGTGTGTTTGGCCTCCTGCAGCTAGCTTACCATGGCAATGGCTGTTAAGTTCACTCTCGCCTGGGCAGTTAGACCCCAGGGATTGATGATTATTACAGCGAGGAGGTTGAGGTGGATGGAAAGAAGAGACGGAGAGTGAGAGAAGCCATGTAGAGACCATAAGGGGACGAGGGAGGATTGTGGTTACAGATGATGCCACAGTTGGTGTGGTGTTACGGCCAAGCGATGCCCTACGGCGACAGTAATAAACCAAATCGGCTACTGGTGGCTTTGTTGGCAAAAAAGGACGATTAGTCTGATAGGGGTCTCAACTATTCAGCCCAAAAGTCAACACAGACACACACAGAGACACAGATACCCTGGTAAGCTGTTATGTTTGGGCTATTTAAAGCTGCATTACACAAGATCTCTAAAAAAAGACATACATACCAGTTTGAATCTCACAAAATTCTCTATGTGTTAAATAAGCTCTCTACTTTTTCTCAGCTGTAGTTCTGATGTGTTTTATGTGTGTTTTATGCATTTTTTCTGATGTGTATGTTTACATGTCACAAGAAGTGATCAGCTGAAATGTGACAAGGCAGGTTGTTTAAGTTGACATGCTTGAATTCAGCAGAACTGACAAATAAGTTAAAGAACACATATAATTCCTGCAAACCTTATGTTTCTCTGTGGTTCACATGACACAATTATACTTTATCAAAAGGAAGAAAAACAGATGATGCAAGCTTCTTTGAATTGTTAGGATATACATGAGCTATCAGAAATAACTGTGTCGCTGTGTGCAGTTTGAACTCACAGGCTGATTTAGATTCTTTTTTTGACATTTTTCAACCTCAAAAAAAAAAGAAAGTGTATCTTCAATCCAAACAGGAAGCACATGATGGACAGAGTCCTGCAGCGGCTACAAATTAGGCAGCGACTCTGAATCACAGGCACACATGTAGGTGCAAATGCATGCACATGTATTTACAGGCACAAACACATCGAGATGGAGCCGGAAACATTACGGTCTAATCTCTGCATCCGCTCCGTGGCTATTTTCACTGTGCTCCGCTGGTGGTGCATCCCTTCTTTTTTTCCCTCCTTTTCTCTCTCTCTTTGTGCCTGGTATCCCACTGACTCTCCAAACTGGCCCGCTCACTACCTCAGCACACACAAACGACACACTGATACACACATTCACACACATGGATGCACAAACTTATTCCCCCCACGCACAGAAACAGGATCGTGCATGCACTCTGTCACTCTTCTTCTCGCATTCACACACACACACACACACACACACCTATACACACAGCATCTCATTTACACATACACACGCAGAGCTGAGGACATGAGGCTCCTAGCAGGGGGGCCGTTTTGATTGACCAAGCACTTTATGACTCTTAAATGGCTTTATTGCCTTCCTACTTAACCCCCACACACCACCTCCTTCCTCCCTGTCACACCACAACACACACACACACACACACATACACACACACACACACACACACACATACAGAGGCCATCTCTACAATTGGGATTTAATGAGAGCCATCACTAACCTTCCACACACAGAAATGTTACCACCCGGCTTGTGATTTGAGCCCCTGTACCGTCTGAAACCCATCAAGGTCACCCTGCAAATGGGAAGCGCTGCTCCTCCCTCTGGAGTCTTTTTGTTTGCCCTCTGTGACCTTGCCTTGAGACTTTTTCTTAAATTTTGGGAGAGGGCCAGGATTCACATCTAATGACTTTGTTACTGTACAGAGCAGCTCGATACGGGAGATTGGGTTGATTGATTTTAATTGGCAGGACACCAGGAGGTGGGAGGGCAGTGGAGGCGCAGATTATCAGTTAGATAGGACAGGCATCCGACAGGCATGTGAGTATGAAGGCTGCTACTCATCATGGCTGCCCAAATTTGACCTCTACCATGGCAAAAATGATAGAGAGAGTGAGATTTTGTATTTCAGTCATACTTATGGTTTTTGGGTTTAGAAAAGCATCTGAAAGCATTAAAAAATGCCACAAAACCCACCAAAAAACTTATGGAATCTGATTAAAATGCAGCTTAAACCTGATAAATGACCAAACTTTTCCTCTGCCCTGCCTGTAAACACATTTTTCAATTTTACGAGATCATCTCACTCAGTATCAGTATTCCACTCAGGTAGAACGATGATGTTCCCTTCATAGTAAGTGGGAGGATCATCCTTCAGCCTGAAAACTTTGGCTTGAGCCCAGTGTGCTGACAGATATCTAATCCTGCTGTTGTGCCCTTGAGCTCGACACTGAAACCCAGCTAGCCTCAGGACAGCTGCTCTGTAGCTGACCTCTGAGCTCTGTGTGCAGGAGGGCATGCAGGAGGAAAGTTCCCTCCAGGGATCAATGCAGTATCATCTAATTAACAGAGCTGAAATGCATCGTGTAGGCCGCCAGTCCAGAGTCCAGTTCCGAACATTACACCCAGCATTAAATATCTCTGACTAAAGCTTTGTCAATGTGTTTGGTATGTTTGAGTTTAAGGTCTTCAAAGTATTTGTTCTGACCTATAACCTTGCTCTAAAACTTAGATTCAAGCTTCCTAAAATATGTTTTTCAGTATCTAACACTCAACCCCTGCTTGAATGGACCTTAAAGTTTGTAGATTGCATTTGTCGTATAGGTTGCTCGGATTCACAACAGTTATGACATGAGATGAAAATAACACTGATTTTTAAATGAAAATACTGATCTCTGTTCATAAATATATGATTTTATGTCAACATACAGCAAGTCTTGAATCTTTTGAATTACATTTAGTCTTTTTGCTGTGTTTGCTTAAGGCTGCAATCCTTCCAACTCAAACCGCTGCTGCAGTACAAATCTTTGTCTTATCTATCAATCATAGATGTCTTGAATACAATCAGCTTAATATAATATTTTTATGCCGCACTGTACCACAACATTGCTTAATAGAAATTTCCTATTGCAGTTTCTACAGCTGTTGATTAGCTATGTTGTTTGGATTTTTTGGATTTTATTATATCCAACCATTTTAAGCCTATCTAAGACTTTGTTTATAAATATTTCTGTTAATATTTCTGTTTATATTTCAACATATTTCAGTCGAGATTAAAATTCTCACAACTAATTTGCATTTTAGTCCAAGGTTTAGGTTCCTCCATGCAGATCTTAACACATAATTGTATGTTACTGTGTGCACGTGTGTGTGTGTGTGTGTGTGCGTGTGCGTGCGTGTGTGTGTGTGCGTGCGCGTATTGTGCGTGTGTTTGTTTGTTGCTGGCTTTCTCCATCTGTCTGTGCCACCAGGAGTTCATGTCACCTCAGAGATGCTGAGGTGTGACTGCTCCGACAGCCTACATGTTTGTGTGTGTAAGTGCATGAAAGTGTGTGTGCATGTGTGTTTCCCTGGAGTCACTGTGAACCTTCACTCTAGCAGAGTGGGTGGCTGCCAGGCTGATGAACTCCTAGCCCAAGGTTCTTCAAACACAGTTAACACTGACCTCCTGAGCACAAGGCCTCCCTCCCATTTCAGCTCTTCAAACACCATCATCCAAGGCTCTGCTACACCCTCTCTCCATGTTATGAACAGGGCCATACACTAATGAGACATCGTCTTTGAAGTTGTGCTCTGGTGTGATTATTTTAAAGCTCAACATTTAGTTGACTTCCATCATCATTTTCAAGACAACATCCAGTTGCCACAATGGACATTTTCATTTTCCAACCAAACAGCAGCAGATTCATAAATCTCCCTCACAAACATCTGAATGAACCAACAAAGATGCATTGAAAACAGTTCCTGTCTTTAAAAGAAACATAAAAACTTGAAGCAAACTGAGTAATTGTTCACAGTGACAAAATATTAAGCAAATTTTAAGTTTTTGCAAGTTGATTATAAAGTAAAAGCACACCTGTTGCAAACAGATTTTACCTGCTGCAGCCACTAATGTAAATTTACAGCATTATTGCGCATGATTATATCAGTTATAAATATGCTCACAGGCATCTCTATAGCTATGAGTTGTTTAAAACATCTCAAAGGTGTTTCTTTGTACATTTTGGTTAACCAAAAGTAGATCTAAGTACATTATTTACAGTATCATTCCATCAATGATATAAAGATAAAGAAGTTTCCAGTCCACCTTAAATAACCTCCACATTGATAAAATACACTCCTGCTGATGGTGTATCTGATGTGACTTTCCCTTTCATGCCTGTGATAATTTCTGTGAGAGTCAAATAACATTTGACTGTGAAACAAAGCCGTTAAGTAATAGATGAAGCTGTAAAGTTCAGCTTACTGTGATAAAACTCTGACAGGAGGAGATCGAGAAAGTAGCACTTAAAAGTTCTGATTGGCAAATGTCATCTGAATATGACTCTATTATGAGTGTAAAGTGTGAGTGTGTGTGCGTATGTGTGTGTGTGTCTTAAAGAATGTGTGTGAGATTGTGAAATGTTTATGTGCTCATTTGCTGACTTGTGAGACCTGAGAACTGATCACCGATATGTGTCAGCATGTCGTGATTCAGTAGGTTCCTCAATATTAGTCAAACAATCAGCTGCACGCACACATGCGCACACACTCACGCACACACACACACACACACAAAGTCATGGTACCTTAAGCAAAAACACAAGCATATGCATGTACACATGACTAGTGTTTTGGAGATTTTTGACTGCATGCCAGAAAAAAGCCTGAAAAAGAGACAATTTCAATGTGTGTGTTTGTGTGTGTGTGTGTGTATGTATGTGTATATGTGCCCCGGTTCAGTGCGCTTCAGAGGACGTATGCACTCTGCTCATAAATAAAGGCCATGCATTATTCAGGGCTGCTCCTCCAGCTAATGCCCCTTAATGTGCCCAAACAGCCATAATGTACTCTGCCACAGAGGTGGCAGAGACCCCCTTAACACACACACACACATATACACACACACGAACAGACGTCAAAACTCTACCTTTAGATTTGATACAACACCTAAATTAGTGTCGCTCTTATCTAGCTCTCAAATTATCCCATGATCCATGATTTTCTAAAAAATTCATTTGACTTTTGATCTAAACTGCTCACTGTCTCGGCATATTTCCATCCAACTTTGCTCGATCCTCCATTGTCTCTGTCTCCATCTCCCACTCCTCTGTGAGACATCTCCTTACCCAGTCTTTTTTCTCAACAAAATATCTGAGACGGTTTTGAAAAATCCCTCGTACATCCCCTCTGCATAGCTATGGGTAGCCAGCTTTGTGCAGAATTAGGATTTTGTCTAAATGAGGATTTGTAGCTGTGAAGCTCCGGCAGCGAAGCTTCCTAAGTGTGTAATCTTAATCAGTTTTTGGGGAAATTAAACAGATTTTCAGCCAGGGGTAAACAGAAAACAGTTTGGAGAAAGAAAAGCCCTGAAAAGTCATAAAAATGTCTGAAGGTGAAATGTTTATCCCTGCTGCTTTGCTTGTCAGCACTTTATCATCAATGTTTCATGTTCTAATCACTTTGTAATTGATTCCCCTGTTCACCCTCTGTGGTTTTATTTGCTTTGGCAGTTTGTGATCCTATTTCTTCTGGTATTTGTGGAGCACTTTAAATCTTTTTAAGTGAAACATACCTCAAGATATACAATTTCAATTTGTCATAAGATTTAATGCAGGTATGAGAACTTGTTAGATTTTTCTCTCAAGAGACATTTATGGGGCTGCTTTCTGGAAGTTGGTGTCTTTCATTATAATCATGAAACATTAAAGGCAGAAAATCACTTATACTGTGTCGGGCTGGCTGACAGTGTTGTTGCCACACCCAGCAGGGACGTCATATTGTGCAGCCTTGCAGTTTAAAAATGGAATTTACTATATAGAGGTGGAGGAAGAATTTCCTTTGTTTTATTTATTCATCATTGTGTGTCAGAATGCAATGATTTCAAAACTTGAAGTGGATAAATCAGTTTTTGACCGCTGCTTTTCCTTTACCTTGTCTTTGTTTATGCTGCTTTACTAGTTGTAGCTAATCTAATCCCTCCTCCAGTCAGTATTTTTATGTAGAAAGGGGGCGCTCATCATGGTGAACTCAAATGTAATTAGAGATAGAGCGATATGTTTTTTTCAGGGCCAATACCGATACCCATTATTAGCAGTCAAGGAGGCCGACAACCGATATTTGGAGCCGATATACATTTGCAGTAAAAGTGAAAATATTGGTGTCAAAAATTTGAATAATACAAACTCCAACGCTTAACTTTGTTTAAATGCCTTTAAGCATATGTTTATTAAACAGCTTTTCAGATTGGCAACATGTTAAAGGTTTTTTTTATCTTAGACAATAGACATCTTTGTTTTTTTATTCTGCCCTCCCTAAACGTCTGGTTCAGTTTGGCAGGTAGGTAAAACAGTTCTTCAAACAGAGACAAGGCTTTGTGATTTTACCCATGATTTATTGACTCCACATGAAGCACTGTAAAACTGTGAAAAAATACAATAAAGGTAAGATATAAAGGAAACATGCATTGTATCTTTGCACCATTGCATTGCAATAATAAAGTTAAACATCTGTAACAATTTAAGAAACTTGTGTCTTTCAACAACGTGTCTTTCAAAAGTCTGCTAGCTTAATGCTAATTTCTATGGGAAAACACATTGTAATGCTAACCATTAGCATCAAAGTTTGGTAAACAACTCGAACGAACCTATCACAATGTTATCAAAATAATGGAGAACAATATGCCACGCATGTACACTCGAATACTCACAGACATATGTTTCCTGCACCCTGTGCAAGGGATCAACGATGTTTTAAACCTTTATAATTCGACTGCTGCTTTGTAGTTAATCTACAGGAAGATAAGGGTACTGCCTTTAGCCAAAATTCACACACACACACACACACACACATTTATCCTAAATAATAAGTAATAAAGAAATACACTTAAACAGAAACAAACCAAGGTTGTCAAACAAGGACAGCACAGTTTTAAAATTTTAACAAAGTGCAGGGAGCCCCCAGGCTCAGCAGCATGTCTCATAAAGTCAAGTGAAAACAAATAAATAGCTCCCTAAAGTTGTGCTGATTGGCCGTGCCGTGGCTCTGTGTGTAACCAATCAGATGGTGCTGTGGGTGGGACAATGCTGGAGACAGAGTTGTGACTGCAGACAGAGAGGTGTGGCTGCATCAGGGCCAAATAACCTAATTTTAAATTAATCTCTTATCGGCTGTCGGATTGAAAAAAAAGTCTAATACTGATATGCATCAAAATGCCGAATATCAGCGCCGATAATCAGCCCGGCCGATAAGTCTATCCCCAAATGTAATATTAACAGACTCTGCAGTTCTCTTACCATTTTGGATCAGTCAAAGAGTATCTGCCACAGAGGGCATCTGTCTTTAGCAAAAACATCCAACAAAGTGAAGCAAATAGCAGCCAAGGCATCAGATATTTCCCCTTAAGAGTTGATGGAAACCAAAAGAGAGCGAAAAGAAAGTGGACAATGGCTGTTTCTCAAGATGACCAGAGCCACAACTTCATAAAATAAACTACTATTTGCTGACTAGTTCACTAATGTCAACCTCAAAAATCATGATATGTTAGTATTAGGACTATCTTTCTCTGGGTAGTTCCTGAGAAAAGTATTGGTTGAAATGTCCCCACAGAAACAGTTTAAATGTTTTGGTAAACTACTCACCTAATACAGCTCCTGTTGAACAATAACATAAGAGTGTAAGATCCAGTTACAATTATTTAAAAAAATATTTTTAAAGATTCATAATGACTGTAGGTTATCTCTGTTTCTGTCTCGTTTTTGTCTCTTTTTTTTGACACAACTGGTGCAAAGTGCTTTTTACTTTCCTTCTCTGTTTGTTTTGTGAGGGCAGCACAGTGGCGGTCTTCCCCTGTTTTCTGTTGGAGTTTTGGTTTCTGTAGATCTGACCTTTAAGGTCAACAAAAGTTAACCAGTCACTGCTCTTGCTAACTCTCTGGTTCATCTTCTACTTGTTAAAAATGGTAACATAAAACACAAGACTGCCTATAAACCAGGTAATGTTTGTCTTACAGTATCAAAACAGCATTTATTCCCGTGAATAGTTTACGGATGATCAACACGGTTATTAACTTGATCTCTTTGTTGAGGAGACGCGTCACATCTTGGTGGAACATTAACCTCTCACATGACACTGATTGCTCACAGTTTGTTTTGAGACACACAAAATACGCCCCCCTCATTCCTCACACACACACACACACACGGACTAGACAATGACTCCATTCATCCTTTTGCTCTCTCGGTCTCTTCTGTCTCTCTCTTCCTCTGCTCACATCAGCTCATTATGAACACGATGAAGGACAGAAACACAAAACACACTCCGTCTGTCCCTTCACAGCTTCTCTGACCTGAGATCTGCACCCGTTGTTGTGGCTTACTAAAGTCTGTTTGAATACTTCAGATACGTTCTGGAGTAGGTTTTCACTTTTCACCATACAGCCTCACTCTAACATTTAATCATGAGGGAGTGTCATGACTCAACTAAACTACTCAACTACTCAGTGCTCACAGTTCAGCTAAATTATGCTGAAGGTTTAATAAGTTCATTTTGCATTCTAAGAAGGGAGACACCAAATCAAACACATTGAAATATAAAGGAAAACACAATACATTTATGCTAATTTCCATTTTGGTCTTGGCAAAAGGTCCTCTTAAAAAAAAGTCTCTACTATTGTTATTTTTTAGTGCCGGCTAAAACCGCCACAGTCTCTGACAACACCATGATCAGAGTCAAAGAAGGATGATTTGAGGTAAAATTAAAACTTTGTTATGTTATTGTTATTTTATGTAACTTTTTTATGCTATTGTTATGGTCAGGAGACTTTCTGCATCATGGCTACGCTAATAAAGACTTCCCTAAAGGCTAGGGAACGATTGTGATAAAGGTGAAAATAAATGAGCATTGACTATTGGCAGGAAACAGGAAACAAAAAACAGTCTCCTGTCGCAAAGTCTGATGTTTTGTTGACTCATCCGAACACTCCGACCTCCTCTCTCAGAGGACTTTGTTGCCCTACATTAACAACACCCAACTTCTGACTTTGCCATCAATGGACAAGAGTCACAGTCACTGAAGCCACTAGAGGGACTTCTCACTCGAATTCAAACAAAAGTTTGAGTGCAT
>JAPZDY010000022.1:9146079-9166940 GCA_029783645.1 Ctenochaetus hawaiiensis
GAGTGCATCGACCTGATACAGTGAACGCTTTTGTTTCCTTGGGATTAGGTTAATCTAGAGAACCAATAAAATAAAAATACCTAAATTATCATCAATAAAGGTACTTCAAGACAACCAGCAAACAACAAGTTATTGAATTGTATACAGACCAAGCAGAATATACATTTATCTCTATATTAGTCAAACTTTTAGCTATTTTTTTAAACACAGTTGGGTGCAAAACTAAGTTGTTTCAGTCACCGAAAGTAAAGAAACAAATGCTCAAGTTAGCGTTAATGACACAAGTCATCAGAATCAGCTCTGGTCTGATAAGCAGATACTCAGGAACTCCTTTATTAGATTTCAAAACTTCCCTAAAACATTTTCTCCTTGGTTTCACCTCTTTCATAACTTGCTCTGTCTATAATGTTGCATACACCTGAAACAAGCTTTAATGCACACGGACTTCGTTTACTTCATTTACACAAATGAATGAACATTAACATCATTTCCCCGAGCGTCAGCATTTCTGACTGAAAAACAACAAGGGCAGCCAACTCAAATCCTGCCTCTGCATCTTAACTGTACTCTCTCCCGGGTAAAACAAAAACAAACAAGCCTCAGAAAATATGTGATCCTGTCACAGCAGGAGGAGAGGTCGTAAAGCTCCAGAGAGCGAGGTGGACGAGGTTAACTCTGCCTGCTGATGCTGCACAGGTTCAATCCCCCTGCACAGCATGAAGCAGGACTTTACACTGATTTTTACTTATTCTACATGTTGCCCTTTTGTATAATATTGGCAGTGAATATAAGAGTTTCATGTTTTTTCAGATTCAGCATGCTATCTTAAAGAACAGTAAATGGAATAGGTGGAAAAAGAGGACTTACCTGACAGATCTTCTCCAAAAATCTATCTGAGAATCTGCAGCAGTCCTCTTCTCTTCTTCCTCTTCTTCTTCTACCTCTTCTTCTTTTACTTCTTCTTCTTTATCTTCTCTACCCCTGTTTCTCTCTGTCCTTCTTTCCTTTAGTCAGTTTTGATTCAGCTCCCGAGGCGTCTCTGAGGAGGTGTGTGTCGAGTGTCTGAGCGCGTGTGGTGTGTGTGTGTGAGTGTGAGTGAGTGTGTAAGCGAGTGAGACTCTGTGCTGCCGACCTCGGTGAGCGTGTTGTTGCGACTGACTGGGTGACTGAGAGAGAGGGAGGGAGTTTGTGTGTGTGTGTGTGTGTGTGTGTGTGTGTGTGTCTGAGAGAGAGACAGAGAGACAGAGAGAGGGAGAGAGATTAGTTCACGCACAAACACATCTCCGCCTCAGGGAAACACCCCGCTCCTTCTCCTCCTTCCTCCCCTTTTCTCCTTTCTTGTGTTTCTCTCCCATCAGGTCTTTCTTTTCTTTCATCTGATCACCTTGAAAGACTCTTGGAGATGAACCTTTCTATTCCTCCTCCTCTTCTCTGCTTCTCTTCTGCTTGAGCAGATCCTCCTGCTTGATTCTCAGTGTTAAACCTTCTCTTTTGTTGTCTTTCTTCCTCATATTCCCCCTTCGGTGTGCCATTGCGGGTTCCCTAAATCATAAATAAGTCACGGAGAAGTGGCACAAAACAGCACAAAGGCAACAAAACAACCCAAATATCTGTAATGGGCTTCTCTCCGTGAGCTACTGCTTTTTGTTTAAATTCAGATCAGTCAAAATATGTAGTCTTTTTACACTTTCCATGTTTTGCCTGCTTTTGAATGTACAAACACTTTCATTTGAATAGAGAGGAAGTAGGTGGAGAGAGAAAGGAATCTTTTCACTTTTCAAATCAATTCAAGGGCGAACCTCGTAATAACTGTTGTTGAGTGTGACTTAGCAGCACTTGGCTAAAGCGTCTGATAAATGTCCTGATGTTAAGTGTCAGATAACAAGGCATGAATAAAGTGAATAAGCTCAATAAGTATATAAAAATAAAACATTTTCTCTCCACAAATCTTTTGTAACTATCTGTTCGACTTTACTGAATTCACAATCCAGCAAGATATTTATGTCCTGTACTTATTCCTACAAATTTTATTGTCTGGAAAGAAGTGGAAAAAAATGTCAACCAGATTTCAATAGAAGTCAACTTGCTTTAAGGAATTTCTCAGTGAATAGTGAATTTGTTAATTAAAACAGGACAAGCTTGACTTGGTAAGAATAAAATATTCTCACTTTCTGTCATGATATCTTTTTCTCAATTAAATAGACTTAAAAGGGACTCAATTGCAGAAAAAAAATAACAGAGAAATTTTTTGTACAGTTTGTCAATTTGCCATCCAAGTCAATACCTGAGCATCTTGCAATTAAATGGAGGCAAAAAGAGAAGCTGCCTGCCTGAATAAACACTGACAGGCAACAGAAAAAGACAGCAATCAGTTTAACCTTGAGGAGACCCCCACTCAGTTTTGGTTAAGCCCATGACAGCGATTACAGAATTTAGCCTCAGCCTGCTAATCTGCTCCAGATCCACATTAAACTGCTTCTCAGGAGGCTCAGCAGAGGGGGTGCTTTTTTGTGGGTGTGCATTAATATTACAACACAGTCTCCTGAAGTGTTTGGACTCTTTTGTTTTCGGCTCTTTACTGCAGCACATTGAGTTTGAAATGAAATAATAACTATTACATTACATAACACTCCCACAGGTAAGAGGCTGAGTCTGCTCTCTAAATATGAATGTAAACGATATCAAACACCATTAAAGCTGAAAATTATTACTTTAACCTCATATATAAGCCTATCTCCTGTGCAAAGACTCATTTCATACACAACAAACATACCAAGGAAACATTTCTGCAAAAAATGATATTCTATAAATGTCTAATTGTAAACACATTCAAGGAAGATAATGTGCAATACACAGGCATTGAAGAAAACATATGATACATGATATTTAACATTTATAATATTTTTTACTAATATAGCACCACCTTAGTATTTTTTTTTTATTTCCTTTTTTTTTTGTCATAGTAGATTTCAGTAACGTACTTTAATGCTGATTGGCATTCTCCATATTATTAGATATCGTCATTGTTACAGTAAGTTATTCAGGCCAGGATAAGAATGAAGTGAAAATCTGATCATGTGACAGATATCACACAACATCCTTATGTCTTTCCATTCAACCATCTTTCCTGCACTATGTGGCATTTAGATTCAGGCCTTTTGTTTCCTACTGAAGATATTAAATCTCTGAAAATGGATCTGAAAATATACTTTTTTCAAAAAGGCTAAATAATTTCTTAAAGCAGTTAGTCTGTAATGATTAAAGGAAACTTTAGTTAAACAAGAGTTAATAATGCATTTTGGAAAAAACATTTTCAGCTGCTGATTAATCCACGTTAGGTGTTCGACTGTGTACAGCCTGCAGCAGTAGTGTCTGTGTGGTACTGAGTTACAATAACTACGTTGTGTGTGTTCATGATGATGAAGGAACAGGTCACCCAGCAGCATGGTCTCCACAAATGGATGATTAACAGTCAGTGTCTTAAGTCATTCCAGGTGTTATCACATCACATGTCATATGATAAATGAGAACGTTGGCATATGGAGGAGGTGAGGTGGATGAGGTGGTTTAGCCGAACAGACACACAGTGTTTGTGAAAAGTTATCTTTTTTTAACTCACATCTGAGTCACACACACGTGATATACAAACCTTGATCTCTTCCTTAACCTGACCAACATCCCACCGTTTCACAACTTCAACCAGGTGTTTTGTGCTGTTGCCATAATAAGAAATGGCATCTCTGAAAAAAGATGAACTGAAGGAATGAGGGGTCAGGAGTCAACCAGTGTCTTATGCAAAGGCTTTTACTGCAGAGCTTGATGCATCAAGACAAGCGATCAGCAGCACAAAAATCGACCAGTGATCAAGAGTAACGCCATCTCCAGTCTGAGGCCGACCTCTGTGGAGGCGTGTTTAAGTCTTAGACTCCTCACATGGCACCAATCTCAAGCTAGGGATTCTTGAGTCCTTAACAAGAAACTATGCTTATCTAAGTCATCTAAGGTCACTTTGTATCCACACAGGCCACATGTTGTTCCCTCTATCAAACAGTTTGTGTGTTTGTTGAGTCTGAGGGAAAGTTCAGCGAATCTTTTAACCTCGGACGGTCTGACTCTATCAAAGCTACAAACTCTCAAAATCTCAAGAAGATGGGTAATGTAATTTGGCACAGTTGTATTTAATAACTTTTAACCTATGGAATAAAAATACTCCAACACTCAGCATTATGCCAAAGGGTTGCCCTAACCCTAACCCTAAAACATAAATGTCAGTCAATGACAAAAATCTTTGCCACAGAGGAAAAAGATGTGTTTGGTTTTGGATGAAATGCAGGTTAGGAGGATTGATTTCTTGCTGGTTTTGGTCTGTTCTTGAGATCTGCGCCAAGTTTAAACAAAGGAGGTCACACACTTCTTCCAAAAATGTTAAACAAAGCTCACAGTATTTAATATATTTTGTTGCACTAGCAGATTCAGTTTGTATAGTCTAGTGTCAATCTATGTTTATCTTAGATATTTACTCAAGGAAATGTACAGTTTTCTCATCAGCCTGCACAGATCTGATGTTTATTTCTTGTGCATCTTCATCTCCATAGTAAAAGCTCAAGCGATGGTTAAACCACCTGCTTCATGCATGTCATGACTAATTCACATAAGTCTCTTCTATGTTGCACTTTATTGCCTTTTGCTTTCATCAGTGCACCATCTTTCACACCACCAGCATAAAAACAGGTTGTTTGAAAGAGCTAAAAGCAACAGGAAACATGTCACTATCTCACAGACTGTACGATTATATTAAATGTGTGTTAATCTTATGTTGGCAGGTGGTGGTGTGTGTGTGTCTGTGTGTGTGTGGGGATGGGAGATGAGTGACTGAATTAGAAGAATCCCCCCATTTCTCTGAACAAAAGCCCCTCCACCAGCTGAAATATGGAGCGAATGAGCTTCTGTTATCACCATGTTACTGTCAAGGGTGGCGAGGAGGTTTTTCTTTCTTTCTCTCCAAAAACAAAAAGCTGACCCCCTGTCGAGCTTCTCTGCGGGGGTTTCACTCTTCGAGCCATCTTCCTCTCCCTCTGAGACCCCTGGGAG
Source organism: Ctenochaetus hawaiiensis (assembly GCA_029783645.1). Lineage (NCBI taxonomy): Eukaryota > Metazoa > Chordata > Actinopteri > Acanthuriformes > Acanthuridae > Ctenochaetus > Ctenochaetus hawaiiensis. The sequence continues at coordinate 9,151,171 of JAPZDY010000022.1, forward strand.
AGGCTCAATCCAGCCCCTCCACCCCTCCTCGCCTCCTCCCTTGTTAGTTTCCATCACTCCCACCTCCCCCTCAGTCTCTCTCATCTCATCTCCCTCCCTCCGAGGCTCGAGTTAACTCTCACTCTGATCTGCTCATCTGATCGTTTTTCCCCTCCAAAAAAAGAAACTATTTTCCTGTTCTTATTGTAATCTTCCCTTTGTGTTCAGGTCTCCTTCCTGTCTATATCTCCTCTCCCCTCTTGTTGTCTCCCCTCCGACCCCCACCTGTAATCTCCCTCCTGTTATCTGTCACCTCAACCCTTTTCTTCTCTTTTACAACTTCTTGGAAAACACCACCTTTTCTTTCCCTTCTCCTTCCCTCCCCCTTTTAATTCTCAGTTGTTGTTGTTTTTTTTTCTTTACTCTTCCAAGCAGCAAAGTGATTTGGCGCTCACACGGGCCTGTGAGAAGACCCAGGGGGTTGCTTGCTCTATGAGGCGACATCCCTGAATAAATAAGCATGGGTAATTTGCTCCAAACCTGCAGCCCCCTGTTTTTTTCTCTTCTTTTCATGCTCCCAGTTTAGTGAGAGGAGATAAAGACACAATAAAATGGTGGGAGATCCTCACAGAGGCTCATTATATGGTTGTCAGTGAAGTTTTCTCACAGGGCTTTGTGACAGATCGCTCAGCCCCACTCCACTCCGTCTATTTCTTTTCAGGGGCAAATTATCTATATTACAATCCCGTTCCTCCAATAGCTGAGTATTTTGATAAAACCGATCTCATTTAAGGAAGTAATGAACCGCTAATTCTGGCTGAACTAAGGCAGATTATCAAGAACAAATTGCAAACCTTCTCATACAGAACTAACAGCTATTAGCAGCATAACGCCTCATACACTCATCCTATGAGACTCTGAAAAGACTTAAGCAATTTATAAGCAATTCGCCTGTAAAAAGGGGGACATTTTCTACAGTGCTACACACACACAAACACACTCCTCAAGTCATTGCCTGGTGAGGGGAGTGTGTGAGCGCCAGGTCAACTGTGAACATCAGGTATTAATAATGCAGGACAGGAAGCAGCCCCTCCGACTACAAAGCTGTGCACTCCGACTCGGCGTCTCCGCTCCCCATCCCGCCGCTGTGAGCTACATAACCCCACACAGACAGGGAGGTGTGTGTGGGGTTGGGGGGTGGGGGATGTTACCTGCCAAAATGGCCTCCAAAACTGTGGTGTAATGTTGTGAAAAAAGTGCTCATATAAATTGGGCTGTGAGGAGATGTAACATGATCGTGTTAAATCTGATTCACATATTCAGCATGTGGAACAGCAAAGTGTTAATCTGTTTAATGGAGTCTCACAACTTTGGCACAAACTCACTGAAAATGAAGTTTTTTTTTACAGAAATTTCACACAAGATTGTGACATCTGTGTTATTTTTTTGTGAGAAATTGTGAAAAAAATTTTGAAAAGGTGAAAAAGGTGTTTTTTTTCATTGAGTTGGGTACATTATCCCAAATGTTATCCCAAAGTTTATGGTGACAATGTGTCAGTGTGTTAACATCTTGGTTTTGTTGCCCTCAAATGTACTCAAAATCAGTAACTGTCAGTTTAAAATGAGTCTCAGGTAACTTAACTTGTGGTGAAGCACAACAAACAAGCTCCATGAACCAGATGTCCAGGTAATTTGATTAGAAATGGTTAAATTTTGAAACTAAAAGAATCAGCACATCGTTTCATCACAGTTCATTGCCTGAGGGCACGTGATGCCTGATAAGACAAGTTCTGGGAAAGAAACTTGTCCAAAGCAGTTTTTGGCAGGGTTGTTATATGAACTAGATATGAAGCTAAAACAAAAAAATAAAGTGACGAAAATTGCTGTTAACTTAGACTAAATACACAAATAAAAAGCATTTAATAGGACTTTTTTAAAATGTATTGTGTAAATGTAGTTGCACTTCATTCCTCTAACGCATTAGGCTCTAACAAAGTCTAACAAAAAAGCTGTTAAATTAAAACTGCATGTATAAAACCTGAAGCGTAACCTTTCTGAAAAACTAAAAACAAATTTGCAAACACAGTGTGGAAAAAAAACTTTAACTGAGTCAAAATGAAACTAAAAATTGAAACATTGTAATTCTGGTTACATGACAGTTTAAATGCAAAAATTGAGGCTTGAATTGTATTTGACTTTGCCTCATTAAACTTGTCCATGTGCAAATTTTAATAATTCTTCTAGTTTAGTTAGACCATTTTTGCGGGAAATTTGCTTTGTTCAGTTTGCATAAATACTTACAATCTTAAGATGATGAAGTCCTTGTATGATTCACAAAAGTTGTCATTATTTGTAAAGTCATATGTTACAGAGTGATTCTTTTCTAGTTTTAAAATATGGTTAAAGAACTATTATTATTACTCTCATCTCAAAGTTTTAACCAGCTTTAACCTATTTGAAATTTCCTACTAAAATTAATAACTTTTCTTCCACTAACATGTTGTTTTACCACCAGACCATTTTCCTTTAAAAAGAATTAAGCCCATAATAATAATGACAAATAAAACAATAATACAGTAAATCACAGAAAAAGTCTTGCCTTTAAAAAAGGCTCCTCGTCTGTTATGAGCTGGCCTCTTGTTTTCAGTTTGATGCTGCACTTGGGACTGCTGAGTGGACTCTGTTGCCCATTTGTATGTAAATTTATGTTGTAATGATAACACCATTCAGATGTCTCTCTTCTGCTGTGTGGGCCTTTATGTAACCAGCAGAATTGAAGCCTCCTTTATTGTTCATTTGATTGTTTTGCTTGTTTTACCTCACAGCATTTTGTACAAAAGATAAGAAAACTACATTTTATTTTCAGTACAATGGCTTCATTGACAAAAAGAGCTGTAATTGAATTTGTTTTAATAAATGTAGACTTAGGCAAGCACAATTGAAATGACCGTAAACAATAAAAGGTGAGTTTCTCCTTTCCTTTACATGGACTTTATTGTTATTGTAAAACACATCTTCTAAGACCTTTCAACATAGACATAAACGTAGTGAGTAGGCTCAACCTTCTGCCTCTGTGTCAAAATTTCCTCTTCCTAAAAGTTCTGAAGCTCTGTAGCAATTTTGGCCAGATGTTTATGTTGAAACATGGTGAGGACACTAATACATAGTAAAAAAAAAAAAAAAAAAAAAGCTTTATTATTGGGATCTAGTGTTACCAGATAAATTTTATAACTAGATAAATCATGGACAGTATTAATGGTGGATGGAGTTTCTCAGTCAGACAGGTGAAACCGATGCAAAGTGCTTTAAACTTGCCCCTTTTTTTATATTATTATTAATGGTCAATAAAGGGGACTCTACTGGCTGCAAAAAAATATCCAGCTCTATGTGAGCTTAAAAGACAATAACTATACTTTTCATTTTCTTAATTATCTTAGTAAACATTTTCCTAATAAAATAATGGTCTCAGTCGCTAGTTTCAAGTTTTCTTCAATAAAGTATGGCATTTATTATTTGTAAAATGTGCTCCCATGAAGAGCAAAATAAACAATACTTGAAACTAACAAGTCAATAGTGTCCCAGTTTCTCAGGCAGATCCAAAAAAGATAGATGCATATTTATGTGTATCCTTGCCAGACACACTCTCTCATTCAAATATGGTCACTTCTGGCTAAAAAAAACAGAATGGGCTTAAAACAATAGTTCACAAGTTAGTGGTTAGTCATTGTTTATCATACAGTCTGTGAATTCAAACTGATGAAAATTTCAGCCTGGTGGTGGATCTGTTATCTTGAAGATAATAAGTCAATGAACAGCTGCTATGGAAGCGGCACTATTGACATGATGGCTTGAAGACTGAAGGACTAAAATGTTGTCCAAAAAGGGGGGCATATCAAGAGCAATTTAGCCCTACAAGCACGAGATAGTCTTATGTACTTTTGCACAATGCAAACATAATCAGCATGCTAAGAGGTCAGTGAGGAAAAGACTCAGCGGCAACAAGCTCTGTCACATTTCCTGAACAACTTTTCATCATAGTTGAAGTGCAGACATGTTAACTTAGGCAAACAATGGTGGCAAGTAAAAGGTAATGTATCACTGAATACATAAAAGCTTCTGAATTGGGGAAAATTAACTACATTAGGGTTTGCTTGCTATTTAAAATGACTTCAAAACTGTTTAATCACGTGATATTCAGATAACTTGTATCAACCTCGTACAACTTGCATCTCAGAGTTTGTGCTCTTTCATTGGATCCTTTTTTGAAGAACTGAGATAAACAGCCGTCCACTCTGCACAGAAAAACCCTCTCAGTGAGCGTTTGGCCACTGCTGGAGCCACTACAGTCTCCGTGTGTTATCTACCATGACTCTCAGCTTTCCTCAGAAGCTGCAGAAGAACAAACAGGCTTCATTAGCTGCTGATGAGTCATTTATCTGCAACAGGCCAAACAGAGAGAATAGAGGCTAATTAGCCAACAGTTGCCAGCTGGGACGGGAAACCTTTGCGCCTGATGTGTGCAGTCTTTGTGTCCGGGCTGAGAAATGAATGTCTTGTCCAAACATGCGTGAATATTTTCGGCTTTTTGTGTGTGTGTGTGTGTGTGTTTTGGCCTTTGTCCACACAGAAGCAGTTTTAGGTCACTGAAAACAGATTTTTTCGAGGTCAAATGGCTCTTTTCTAGCAACGGAGAAGTTATTTGGAAATTCTGTTTGCAGTGTTATTGTAGGTTAAATATGGCAGATAAATATAATATGGCAGCCGCTAACTGCAGCCAGTGAGAGCAAAGAGTGAGAATGTGCTCAGCAGTTGAACTCCGGTGATATGTAGCCCTCTATGGTTTTTATTCATTGCTCCTGTAAACAATTCAACACTGAGGAGTGTTTGTGTAGTCTGCAAAAGATTACAAGGGTGTTCTGTTTTAAAATGACCTGACAACTCACATGACTTATGATACTATTTATAATGAAGTGCAAAGTTTAAAGCCATGACTAAGAATTAAAGATACTAGGTGCCTGATGAACTCTGCAGTTCCAACTGTGGCCACTATTCCATAAGCTGGTGCTGTTTGTGTGGAGGTAGCCTATAGAAGCAAAAGGTGTGATTAAACAAAAGAGCTTTGGGTTGAACTTCACTCTCATTTTAAAGTCCCTCTACATCCATTGTAAACACAAATGAGTGCTTAAACAAACTAGCCCTCCTCTCAGGGCAGCTCATTAGTGGCAGCTCCCTCACTCTGTAATTAGCTCTCTTGCAGGTTGGACAACCTCTATGAGGAGCTCTAATCAGCCAGAATAAGTGGAGACTCTTAAACAGGGCACAGTTATTGATCAGTTATTGAGTCTTGCATGAGACTGTGAACTTGCATGGTTCAAAAGCACTGCCCTTACTGTCACAGTGTAAATGGGCAATAAGCAATTCTTTTTTATAGTTGTGACAGTGAAGGTGACATCCCACCTTCTTACATGTACATTGTTACTTACATCAATTTACTGTACAAGAAAGAGTTTGTCGGTTTGTACATAGGTGCTTGGTGTTATTCTCTGGTGTTGGTTAAGAAAATCACACTGCCACCTTCTGGCCTGGCATGCATCCAAAAGCATTTTCAATCATTTTTGTTGATGCATGTAGAAAAAGACTTTTTTCACAACATTGTCACATAAATACAGAACCTTTTTAAAATGCAAAGAATAAGCTTTTCCACTTTTGCAGAAACTGTTGAATCAATACAGGGCCTAAGAGATGTTTCATCAGTTACATCATATGTGTCATTTCAAAGCAAACACAGACCTAAATTCCTACTCTGGAAACCTGATAACACAGTACTCACCTGTGGATAGCGCAGACGTTACAGCTGTTTTGTAAGATTCAGCATTGTTAGTGTCGGCACAGAACTAAAGAGATGAGTTTCTCACATTTTGGATTATCAGCTTTTAAAAGTCAGAACTGTCAAGTTTTCAGGGGCTTGAAGTCAAAGTTCACTTAAGTTTAACTCTGATCATCACAATTTATTTGAGTGAATACTTTTGATGTCTTGAGAGTGAAAATTTTGCTGCCATTAAGAAACTCTACCTCTAAATTCAGCACTTTTCCCCCTCAGTCCTTGTGGCTTCAAGTGGCGTTAGACAGAAATCCGCTACTGCCTGTGATTTATAACCATTTGCTGACTTGATGCATTTTAAATAAAACCTCAGCAGCAGGGTTAATGCAAGTGTGCCAGTGCACATGTACTGAAGTCTCAGAGTCTCAGACTAATTACCTACCATGAGAGCAGGATGTAAAAGGCTTCTCAGGAGTGTAAAGGAGACATTTTTGGCATTTTCACATCCTCTGAGTGTGTTGAAGTGGCCTGAGACGTCAGAGCAGCAGACACTTTGCAAACCCTCAGCTCCCAGCATCATGTTAAGCAAAGCCAGAGGCAAAATTATTGAATGTTGAAGGCCTTCGTGGCTCGCTACAACAAGAAGTCTCGAGTCCCCTTCATGTGTAAAACAGATCATGTGAATGGGAAAAAATGGTTTTGTGCAGACGCCTCAGCTCGCTCGAAGCTGGGAAATATATTTTGTTCTTGACTAAAAATACATATGAAAACAAGCGAAAGAAGTGGAGGTACAAAATGTATCTGTGACGTCTTTTATTGCACCAACTGTGTGCACACACACACACACACACACGTCTTCTTGACAGCACTGTCAGTGCATGTTAGTAGGGGATATGTGCTACATCCAAGAATAGATATGAACTGTCATCCAAAAAAAATTTTAAAAATCTGACTCAAACAGCAATTCTGAACTGAGCACGAAGACCTGCGGTGGGATTGTAGCCGCTCTGACACATGGATACACACTGACACACACATTACAGGCGAGGTTTTGCTGGCCTGTCAGTGAGCTTAAGTTAGCAAGGCCAAAACAAGGAAAGACACAAGCACAGGAGGAGGAGGAGTGAAAGGAGAGAGACAAAGAGGATGTCAGTGCAAACTCATCAGAATTTCACAAGTACAAATCCATACCATTTCTTTTGACATTTTTCCATCTTTTTTATTATTTCATCCAATCAATCTTTTCCTTTTTTTCCTGCCAATTTTATGATAACTTACATCCCCGGCTCACACGCCTGCTTCCATTTGTCGTCTGTTGGTATTTGTCCTGTCCTAAGATTTTTCATTCACTTGTTTTTATTAATACTTTCAGTTTTTTAAAAACCTCAGCAGGAACACCTGAACATACCCATTTAATTATCTGCCTACCCAACCTTGATGGCCTCAAACACTGGTCTGCTGCTTGGTTGTTGCTATCACGCCATCACCATTACCTCCTGTCTCCTGATGAGAAAAGTCTATTGGCCTACTTTTTAACTGACCTATGCTTTGTTAAAATGTGCTTTGTTAAGAAATTAGGCATGTTTGTGGTTCGCGCAAAATGTACAGTGTACAAAGTGGCAAGTAATGTGAGAGCAAAAACAGGAAAGAAGCTGCAAATGAGCAAGAAAATGTGCATTCTTAATCAAAGGGATTCCAAATGTTCGAACATGTTTAAAAAGTAGCATTGCAAACATTTTACAAAGAAAACTAAAGTTAAAACACTTGTCATCCCTTAAGGAAACTAAGTGTGTTTTATTAAGAATCAATGGATGTGACTTTTGTTTGTGAAATTTGTAGTTTTGAGCTTTTACTATGAACCAAGAAGAGTTTCTGCTTCTCCAACTCTGCATAGCAAGTTTTTATATGAGCACATTGCTCGTGTGCCGATTTTCTCAATGTCTGCAACCTTGTGGTTTATGAACACCACAGAAAAGAAAGGATCATTTTGATGTCCTGCATTTTTCAGAGTTGCCAAGTCTCATGCTTTTGGCGTGAGACACACACGTCTGGGTTCTGTCACGCAATCAGGACAAAAGCCACAGTATAACAAGAGGAAGCTGTGAAGTCCCTCCTTGGTAAATAATGTAGTTTATAAAGTGTTCTTCAGTTCATACTTAAATATGAAGGTCAAGTTTTCTGCATATTTGAACACTGTGATTGCTCAATTAAACTCCTGCCATCTTACAGCAGCTGGAACAATAAGTGCATCATCAAAGAGAGACTCAAGGTTTGACAGAGTGTCAGCAGCCACCCTTAGGTTAAGTCATGAGCTCCATCCAAACTTTTGGTTTTTTTCCTTATAGTCATGATATTTTGTTGCTGTTTTTGTTGCTGCTGCATAAAGATGATATTGAATGTTTGCAGTTTTGTTGCCTAAACTCAGTGTCTGGTAAATGATTACAGTGGAAGTGTTATTGTGCTTGTTTATGGAAGTTGATCCATGAAAACAACCTGTAAAAATACTAATGATGCTGATGAGAATTACAGATTGTATTACACTATAAGATATGGCTATGTTGCGTCATTGCACTGAGAAGCCTATTTTTGCATGTTACCAGGAATTTACATGTTTCACCAAACAAATAAATAAAACATATAAAAATATGTAATTTAAAAAGAAGGTCTTCATCATCTGTCGTTGCCCTCCCTCATATTTGCGTTGTGTTTTGTTTTTGTTTTTTTTTTTGTTTTTTTCTTTGGAGGTAAACTTGTATAACATTGATCCTCTACACTGCCATTATCAGGAAGATGCATATCTATTTAAATTTGTGCTGCTTATTGCATTAAAAATGCCTTTATAAAGTTTCTCCAGAAAGTGTGTCAGTTAGCCTGGATAATCCACAGACAATAATAATCCCCAGCTAACAGACTAAAGTTGGCAACTCTTATTTATTGCCTTTTTTCAACAGCTTGGGGTGTGAAAATATTGAGATGGAAACAACATAAACACAGTATTTTAGTGAATTAGAGAGCTGAGCTGTGGCCAGAAAGAGAGAAATCCATGACTATTTACATTTCATCTAATCAGACCAATTTTATTTGTGTTGCCAAATCACACATGACAAACTTGGGGTTTTTACAATCATACAACAAACTATAGGTCACCCTGTATCTTTAAAACGTGCAGGGGGAATCATTCACTTCAGAACATAATGTTTTATTTAAAATCCACATGGAGGTGGGCACGGAGCAAAATCTGAGGCTGGATCCAAAAAATGCAAACAGCAGCTCTGGTTTAAAGACTAAACCACAACAAACTTTAAAGCATCATGAATATGCCGGGCATAAAGGATGCAGCACATTTATGGTTAATCTCAGATGTGGTCCCATTTTCTTTCTTCTTTCTTCTAAAAGATTTGGTACATTAAATCTTAAAATGTGTTTAATATGGTATGAATGACAAATTTGTGATAATTACCGAACAACAGGAAACAGGAACATCTGGGTGGCACTGATCAGGGGACCACTGAGAGAGATTTTGTAGTGAAGTGGTTCATATATATGGAACTCAGAGATGAAAACAAGGCCCGCAGGAAAAATGAGATTCCTTGGTGTAAATACAGGTCTATGACAGGATTTTTTGCTCAGTAAGTAAAGCTAGAGACATCAAGGCCCTTATTTCATCATTTTTATTTTATTTTTAATCCAAATTTCATAGAATACAGCAAAATACGGCAAATAAAGAGTCTTTCCATCTCTTTTTAGTATTTCATGTTTCGGATTTGTATTTGTGATCATGCTGCTATTTTATTTGAATACATTTTTATCTTTTAATTGCTCTTTAAGGTGTCTTTAAAGTTTGCCATTTAAATGTCAAAAAATAAATGATCAGAGTTTAAAGTTAAAGTCAGCCAATTCTAATCATGTAGATGTTTTTGGTGTTTGTTTTTCAGATAAAAGTAAGTAATAAGTAAGTAATAGAGTAATATTAGGTCACAATACTCTCACCTGTCTGAGAGATGGTTTCTCTGCTGTGTAAAGACTCAGGATATGACTCAGGACAGATTTGTGATTACTTTGCATATCAGAGATTATCCTGTGCGTAATATTACAATATAGCTGCCAGGAAATATACAGCATGCTGATGTAGACTGTGAGACGAGGCTAAAACTCTGCAACAGCAACCTCAGACACATGAGCACAAATGTCAGAGTAGAACATTATAAGTGATCACTTTATGACACAACTTCAAGCCAATTTTCACTCAAGCTTAAAAGATGTTAAGATAAAAAAAAAAAACTCACTAGGTAGCAGGTAGGTTTGGCTGAGAATCATCTCAGTCTTTCTTTTGGTGCTTTATTCATACAGTAATGAACTCAGCACTAAATGTTTTAAGCTTGAATATCCCAAACCAGGCTTAAATCAATTACTGTTGCTATTTCTGCAAGTTATCTGAGATAAGCCTGAGATATTAAGATAAGAAAAAAAATTGTTGCTATCTTCACCAATATTTTTACATTCCTGAAATAGTTTCTCTGAACGGAGCACTCAGAGGAATCAAACACTTTTTAATCCCTGTTTTCTTTCCTTCAGTTGCTCTGCTAATAAGGACCACCACGCTCTCTAAATCTGACTAAATGATGAGCTTTAAATATGTGTCCACAGGAGATATTCAACAGTTTGAGCTAAAACAGTTTGGTTCAATCAATATCTGTGAACAAGCATCCCCTGCTCCTGAAGCTGGAAATGAGACGAGACAGAGCGGATGCTCTGTGGCGTCCTCAAGGGACGAAACCTGGAGCTGAACCGCTGGCAGCCGACCAGAGACTGACTGAGTTTAAAGGCTGAACAGCTGCTTGCAGCTTCTTTTTCACAGAGGGGCTTCTCTTTATACTGCGTTTAATCAAACACTCCAGTCCTGTCTCAACGCACTAGTCAGGTTAATGAGCTTTACGTATGTGTTTCCCTTTTCACAACCCCTTTAATCATCCACTACAAACATTTTAAAGTTATTTTATTTATCTATTTTTTTTTTTTTACCATTATTAGAGAACAACAATAGAGAGATGACATGACAGGAGGGGAAGAATGCAACAAAAGTCTCACGCCAAATTCCAACCAGAGACATTGCTGAAAATGGTTTACACCCTGCCTTCTAGGTCCTATTGTAAAGTTTGTACTCTTTTATTTGTCATCAGTTAAACTCAATAAGTACTGAAATATACAGGAAGTTGCCTCAGAGCTGCTGTTTTAGCTGACTGTTTTCATATTGGAAGACTTAATTAAAATATATAACAGCTGCTCATGAGGACAAATCCTTAATGAGAGTGACATCTTTTAAAAAAAACATTCATGTTATGGTTGTTAATGTGTTCATTGTTGATTCCCTCTGTCTGACTCTGTCCCAGCAGGCTGAATTGTGTGCATTGTGTCTGGAGCCCTGAGCTTAGAGATGCTCCTCTATGACGCTCCTCTGAGCCTTTGTGGCTGGTTAAGAGGAGAGGAAAGAGGAGAGGAAAAAAAGACTGAGGAGGCAAAAAGGACAAGAGAAAAAAGAGAGGAGGAGACAAAATAGGACACAAGAATGAGAGATGAGAGAAGAGCAAAGGAGACAACAAGGAAAGGAAAGGAGAGGAGAGGAGAATGAGAAGCACATGGTGGAGCAGAGGTTTTTAGTTTGACTTGACATTATCTCTGAATTTTACATGAGTCCTGTAGTAACAGTGAAACAGCTGCTGTGAGCCTTGGCCCGGTACGTGACCTACAAATCAACCATCAACTTGTTGCCTCTTGCAGCACAAATAACTCATCAGAGTTATTTGTTGAGCTCTATTCAAGCGAAGGCTGCTGTAACACCCGCTGACGCTTAGTCACACCCTCTTCATGACAAGACCACTGGCATCTCAAGACTCCACTGTTCACCATCAACCACCAGCCTGCACAGCTGCAGAGTCTGGACTGGAAGTAGTTCTGGAAGTTTTTTTTTTTTTTTTTGCTCTTCACACTATGTGCCTCCTTTGCTCCCATCATTATCACCCACGGCTGGTATTTCATCTTTACACCTGTGTTTACCTGAAATGCACAGGTACGCAGACTGTCACACTAAAAGCTCCTTCTCAAGAGGATTGGAAGGTCAATTAGAAGAAACAACTTGAGTCAGATATTCAAATTTTAAATTAAAATCAATTCTTAATCATTTTGCTCACACGGGAGAAGTAAATTTGTTCTTCACTTTCATGCACATTGATGAACTCTGGCACTCAAATTTGGGCATTAAACCATCTTGACTCCCAGCTTTTCACCACGGCAGCAAGCTCTGAACACCATCTCTTTCAAAAGGATGCACAAATGAATTTTGCTTTTAATTTTTCTGTTTCCAACTTGAATCTGTCTCCATAATCAATTTATTTGTTTATTCAGGTGCTGACTCTTTCTTTATATTTGTATCACCATCAACCTTCTTATTATTTTCATGCTGTGGGCATGGCTGCCAAAGGAGTGACTAAGAGATACTTTATATTGCCTAAATACCAAAATGCACCAAGAAATAAAAGCTTAACTACATTTTTTAGCTTTTTGCAATCAGTCTGACATATGAGCCATGTTCACTGTTCCCTGGCGTCAGTTCTTAGACTTGGCACATCTGAGGTCCATTTCCTGAGAATCCTCTCCTGTGCATCTTGGATTTTTTAATTAGACAGTTGTGGGTCATGCACGACTTCTCAGAGACCCGGTTTCTTTCTAATCCCTGCTCATGTGTGAGTATCTGTGAGGCTGTTCATGACATTCATTCACCCTGCAAGTGTTTTATTCAGTCTGAGCCCAAAGAGGATTTGGTAAACAGCATGTATATCCCCCTCTTGTCAATTAACCAACATGTTGATGTCAGCATGGTCAGTATAATCCCTCTCTTAATGTACTGTAATAACCCCCTCCTTCCTCTGCTCCTCTTCAGAACACACACACACACACACACACACACACACACATGCGCACACACACAAACACACACAACTGTTCCTGAGGGAAGCAGCCACACAACAACATGACAGGATGCTGCATTAGCTCAGCCGTCATAACAACATTACCAGGGGCTGAATGAAGCTCTCCAGGGCTTTAGAAGAGACAACTTTCTGACCCAGCACACAACTCTGCTACGCAAGCACTGACTTTAGTGTGCATCTAAGTGCCTTTCATATTCATACCGTATTACCTTTCATTGTTGTTTATTAACTTTGTAGGTGCTGAGTTCCCTTGTTGCTCCCAAACACAAAGCACAAATGAAGAAGAAGTAGTAGTAAAAGTATTGGACAAATCAAATTTGGACCTAATGAAAGCGCTCAGTCTAAATTTCCATTACCAAATTATGAGATTTCACAGCAATGCATCAAATAATCATTGAGATGTTTCACTCTGGACCTGAGTGGTGGCTGTTACTGCCCATGGTTATTATCCACTTCTGCTTCTGTTTATTCCAAACAAACAATATTGGTTTTGCAAATAAAAAATAATGTCTACATGAATAAAGTACGCAGTAAATCACTTTGTGTCGTATTATTTGTTTATTAACTAAACTTCACCAAGTTTGTAAGCTTATGTAATATCAGTTTGAGCTGGGACCAAAAAAGGTCCACATCCATCCTTTATTTTGATCTTAAATACATACCTCTACATTTTGATTAATGCATTTTACACAGTTGCAACACATTAAAATAATATGTCCCCATATTTGTTAAAAGCAGGCAAAGTACTCAAAGCCAAATTTTGATGGCACATAAACACTCACAAAACAATATTGGCCCCGCCTCTCTACCGAAACTTCATCCCTTCTTTCCAAAATCTCTTAGATTCTTGGAGATGAAGCAAAATGTGAGGGTGCCAAGATGGCGGTTAATGATGCGCAGCTCGCCAGGGGACCGAAGCGAAGCAGCCATTTCAGCCGGGGGGACGGTTCAGCCTGGGTGGCTAATGAATCCAAGACAGCTGGTGACACAAACTCAGCCGTCCAGAGGATGTGTCGGCCCGTCCGTCCCCCCAGATGTTCATGTTCAGCCACATCTGACGAGAGAGTGTGTCCTCTCTGTAGAAACTGTAGAAAAGTATGTGTGAGTGTGCGTTTGTAAGTACGTGTGTGTATGTGTGTGCATGCTGAAGGACCATAATTTTCATGACTGACATCAAAAGGGACATCAGATCTTCATGTTCTCCAGTAACCTTAATGATGACGAGGGGAGGACAGAAGATTACAAGCGAGCCCTGCTGTGAGTTCAAATGGGCATGTGTGTGTTTGTGTGTATGAGCAGGTGGGTGACTGCATGTTGTATAGTACTCTCTATGCACATATCATATTAACTAAATCTCCTAACCAGAAATGTTTAATAAAATTTGGTTTTGCAAAATTTTAAAGCAAACAAGTAGAAACAAAAAACAGACCTTCACATTAAAGGCAGAACAATTTGTTTGTGTGTTTGTTGTCTTGTTTTGTACACACATAAGTCCTCCAAGGGCCAAGTGTCATTTTCCACCTCCTCTGTCTCCATGGTGAAACAAATGAGGCTCCTTCCTTGAGGGATCGTTCAGGAGCTTTTGTATGTGCTTGTGTGTGTGCGTGTGTGGGTGTGTGTGTGTATTTGTATGTTATATGTGTGTGTGTTAGTTTGTGGGTGACAGGCAGCTCAAGGTGTCTTAGGCAGTTCATTTTGTCTTCAGGTAGCGCTGCCTGTCTTGTTCCTGCTGTCTTAAGCACACTATTGTTTGTTTTACACATCTGTCTATCCAGCTGTTTCCCCTGATGCATCATGGTCGCATCACACACACACATGATGTACATACACAGAATGCACACACACAATGTACAGTCACATTCAAACAGAAATAGTTTCCAGCTGAGGAACAAACTCAGCTCATTTGCCCAGATGAAGAAATGGATTTCGTTCTTTTTCAGTGTTACATTAGGCTGGTCTTTTTCTATAGAAGTTTATGAACCCCCATGTGACCATGTTCAGCATGTGTATGTGTGACCACTTTTACATCTATATTTGTGAATTTTTTTTTATACCTTTGTAGTGGGGATAGTTTTGCAAAGTGAGGATATTATGGCTGATTATATGATTTTCACTGTTTTGAACGGACCGTCAAACAGCTGTTTAAGGGTTTGAAATTGAATGTTTAACAGTACAATTTAAATTGGGTTACATAAAGGTTAGAGTCAGCCAATTATTTTTGAATAGTTATGTTTTGGGGTTAAAGGGCTGGGAAATTCATTATGTAAATAAGGGTCTTCATAAGTTAAAAGTACAAGTGTGTGTTTGTGTGCGCGCCTGCAGTGTAGTTTGCATGGGAGTTTGTATTCTTCATAGAAGATAAACCTATGAGAGTATTTTGCTGGTGGCCTTGACTTACATGTCCCAGCGCTCTTCTGAAAAAATAAAAAATTAACACATTTTTTGAGGCAAAAACTGTTGAATAATTCAGCCATATTTAAAAAGAATAAACTGTGATCCTCCATGAATATGACCCGCTAATCCCTAAAGAATCTCCTCCTTTCTCTTTCCTTATTGCTTAGTTTCTCTCTTCCATTCTTTTACTTCAGCCTGCTCCACTGCAAATAAAAGAGGGCTTCATTGTCCTGCTTATCACAATTTTTTTACCCTAAAAAGCTAATTTTAGCCACTAACAGTTTATTAGTCTAAACTCTGCTGGATGCTAATGTCAAAACACAAAACTGTAGCTGTCTTCTGCATCTTCTGCCACATCCAAGGTGAAGAAAAGAAGGGAAGACCGTCAGATAGAGGATGGAAATGTTTACAGAATAGCAAAAATACGGTGAGGACTGACACAAAACAGTAGATTGCACAGTGGAGATCAGGAGAAAACCTTAAATGCTGATGGTAAGAGGATATTGTGTAAAAATCTACACAGGCATAACGTTAGGTAAAAGAATAAAACATAATGCTTAGTTTCAGTTTGTGGAGATTTTCTTTACGTT
>JAPZDY010000022.1:9182359-9193543 GCA_029783645.1 Ctenochaetus hawaiiensis
GCCGGCCGGGCCGAAGGGACCCAAGGACAGCACCCCCATCAGCAGACCCGACACAGCCCCCAGTGTGGAGGACCCCCACAGCGATTGGACAGCGATTAAAAGGTATAATAATTAATCTGAAATTGAGTGGCGTTTAAAAGCACAATGCCTTAACGATTTTACATAAGTAAACTCTAATATATTTAAAAATAACCTCCGTGAGATTTGTTACTTTTTTGATCGTTCCTAACCTATCAGGCTATTATTTTGAAAGGAAACCCGGATATGCGTTGTCCAAACTCTTTTTAACATGACGCTAACGCTGTGGTAAACACGCATGATCATTAATATACCCGTTGAGGTTGTCACTTAAATCATGAATTTACTCATGTTACATTTTTTAATAATGCTACCGCACATTATTTTGACGTAAAGACGAGCTAGAAATACATTTTAACCTGGTCTGCAGTGTTTTCGCTTCCGTAGCAGAGGGTAAGATGCAGACGCGAGCGTTTACGGCTCGTAACGTTCACAAACAAGTGCCGCACGCAGAACCCCTCGTTTCCGTTGATGTCCAAAGGTATTGACTCTAATCTCGCATTGCATGAAATAAGATTGTTTTCTTCAGACACGGATTTTTATTTAACTGTCTATTTATCTTTAGCAGTGTTGATGTCGCGACGTTCCCATCCATGACACCTCTGCGTTGTTTGCAAATATTGTTAACCTAGCTAACGTTACCTACAGGATAACGTTGAACAATTTAACTAGCTATCGCCCCATTTACCCTTCTAATTTTTTGGACAGCGTTCTTCATCATGTGTAGATAATGTAGGAAGTTTGCAGTTTTTCTTACTGGTCAAATTTTGCAAATCATGTGTTACATACAGGCTTAAGCCACCTGCTGAAACCACCGCTCCTATGTTTTTGGCCTGTTTCAGGAGAGGACAGCGATTCACATCACAGTGGTGATGTGAATGTTTGCGTTGCCTCAGTAGAACCTGCCTCTAAGGCGAAACACACCAATCAGTGATGGTTATGGAGGATGATGGACGTCACCCCAGCCAATCAGAGCCAGACACCCTGTCAGCCGTGGGCGGGACAGAACGGCTGGTCCCCAGCTTCACCTCAAGGACCTTCCATCAACCCTGTGCCCAGCTTCCAGCACCTCAGCCTGAGCTCGCCCTCTGAACACAGACCTAGCTATGATCACTTGCAGGCGTCCAATCAGGGCTGCCAAAGTCACATCACCTTTCCACCCAGAAGCAACGCTGATCAACACCTGCAATTTGTTAATAAAGCTGATGAGAGTGTGAGGCAGATAAGTCCTGATGCTCATTTTTCATCCACGGTTTCAGGTGCAAGCCAGGGCAGAATTATACCTCCGCGTTCTCTCCATCTCATGAATGAGGGGACACAACCTTGCAAGCCACATCAAAATCCTTTTTACTCCCCCCACAGCCCTTACCAAGCAATATCAGCTTCTTTCCAGTCTCCATATGCTTACCAAGGTTCATTGAATGGACCTCAGTCCCCTCATCCTAAACACGAACCCATCAGCTCGCCATCATTTGGACCGTGTGTGAACCAGAGTCCACAGTGTGCACCTCAGCCTGCATGTGAAAGGGCAAACTTGGAGTCCTTTGCTGGATACAGCCACAGCCATGCTTTGTCCACTTCTCCTGTCCAACAACAGCCTCAGTGGACATTTCCACCACACACTGAAGGTGGGTTTTTTTTGTAAAAAGTATATAATATGCTCGATGCATGTTACTGAACTTTTCATGGGTGTTAAACATTTAAAATAAATTATATAATAAGTCAGGAAAACACATTTGTTAATCGTCCATAGGCCGCCCAGAAAGAGCCAGGGTTCGCCCCATTATCCAAGCAGTATGCCACCAACATACTGATAAATGTGCAACTTTGACTCTCTGAGATGAATATTAAACAAAAGCAGGACAAAGAATATAATCCTGTAGTCTGGATTTTTCTCCATGGTCCTTCAGTGTGCATCTTCTCTGTTTTCTCTTCAGGAACCATAAACCAGTTTGTTCCCAGTGCAGCTGCACATGACAGCAACTTCACACCACAGGTGAGTTTAATACAATAATACATTAAAACTCTTTAATCTAGAGATGTTTATTGAACAAGTTATTGTTTCCCTCACAGATTATTTCGCAATTTTTTTTCCCATTTTATCATTCATTCAAGAAATGTTAAAATTAACTTTCTAAAATGCGTTGTTTCAAGCAATATGACAGAAATATATTGAAAGATAAAACCAGAGAGTGATTTCTGAGAAAAAAAGATCAGAATTAAGATCAAAATAGATTTATTTTAATTTGGATCACCCAGTTGTTAATCAGTGACTTTTTTCAGCTCTAGTAGAGATTCATCCCTTGATTTTTTTAGATGTTAAAGCAGACGCATATATAATGTATTTAGGTGCATATTGTTCAACTGTGTATTAGTGTTATTTTAGGGCATGACAATTTAGGCTGTTGAAGGTAACTGTAAATTTTGAGATAACTTCCATTAAAGGTTAAGTATTTGAATACAGGATTAAGAAAAGCAAAATGTAACAAAGAACAGTGTCTGTGTGTAACGATAATGTCAAAGTTTAAGTTGTTAAAATTGTCTTTCTGCAGTCTCCCAACTCTGAGTCTCGCTATGGCCTCGATCCAGAGCTCCTGCCCAGTGCTGTGAGTTCCTTTTTTCTCTCTCTTAACATCTTTCTCAAATGACTTCTGCAGTTTGTCTGACTATATAGATCATTATAGGCTCTGCAAGTTTTGGGCTTTTCCTTGAGGAAGACACACATTAGCAGCCTAATGATGCAGTGCATCATTGTACACATGTTGTGCGCCTCTGATATATGTTGCCTTTACAGCACATCTTTGAGTAAGACAAGAATGCAGTCTCTCTGTGTCTGTCTCAGGTGAAGGTGATAGCAGAGGACAGGGCGGAGTGGGAGGACAAGGTCTTCGTCTCAGAGCCTTTTTCTGCTCTTCCTCCTCTTCCAACTACTTCCTGTATTGTAGAGGACAAGGGTAAACATTCAGAACACTGCACAACTCTCTTATCAAGAACTGTGGGTCCAGAAGCACTGTATCAACAGTATTTACAGCTTGTCTGTGTGTGTGTGACTGAAATTTACGCAGTCTTTATTAGTGCACAGTTAATGTTTTACTGCTTTGACAAGCGGTAAAACCAGCTATTGTTAGAGGTAAAGTGAAAGAGGAAAACATTTATAAAATAAGTGGAAAAATGTAAACATTTTTTTTCCCTTAGGAAAAAATATTAACCTGCTAGCTGTCAGTTTTTTTATAATCAAAATTTATATTTACAACATTTTTGTCAGACAGATGAAAGGATTATGACAACTCCAAATATGCTGAAATTGTTCAGTTAGGAGTGCATCATACTCAGGTCAGTGAGTAGTTTTTTGCAAGAGATAGAACAATTCTGATTCTGTTCGAATTACAAATGTTATATTTCTAATGTGTTGTTGTTTGAGTTTTTTTTCCTAAACCTTTCTTATCACCATATCCAGACTTTCATGTCATCCCTGGTCTTGTGTCTCTTTGACTCTTAGGTAATGCAAGTCCACTCGCCATCCGCTCCACCTCGTACTGCATGCCCTGTGAGGGTCAGAGTGCCCTGATGAGCCGCCTGCCACTGGGAGCTCTGGTCACCCCTCTAGCAAAGCAAAATGTGAGAGAGGTCAGTTATTAGCTACTCTGCTTATCTTATAATCTTTCAACAATCTATATGGCAAACAGGGAAAAGGATGCAGGGACTTACAGGAAGAGAGATATCTAAGGAGATGTTTGCATGGCAAGTGAAGCTATCTTGGAACGCTGCGGTACATGTTGTTTAGAGTGAAGGTTTCTTTTAAAATATAAATATGTATTCAAAAAGTGTGTGTGTGTGTGTTGTAGAAGCCCCTGCCCGTGTGCAAAGAGCCTGAGTGTGTTATGGGCTGTGGTTGGTGTGGAGCCTCCATGTGCCCGGCGGTGAGCTGGCAGGACTGTGGTCAGAGGTTTTACTGCCCCTTCTGTGGTAAACTCAGTGAGGGTAAGAGCCAACATGTTTGACTGTGGTCGTCACTTTTGACAAAAACAATGGATTTTTTTTGTCTGTGGTCACAAGTATGATCTGTGTAATATCAATTTTTGTAGCAGTAATATTTTTTTAAAAATATAGCATTTATGTAGCATAGTTGTACACCACAAAATGTAATATAACGTGACTCACAAAACAAAAAACTTAAAAGACAGATGTAAGAAACATAAGCAAGAAACAAAGACACAAAGCAAAGATTTCAGCTGTGATCTAAAGTTCTGAAAATTAAAGAATCAAAAAAAAAAACTAATAATTTCTTTCATTTACAGTTCTTCTCTCTTTTCTTGTGTCTCAGTGCCATGGCAACAATACCAGCCCACTAAAGGTGTGGAGGGGGTTCGTTTGGATAAAGACAAGAGACCTGAGCTCAGTATGGGATCATATGAGATACTCAGTTCTCAGAGGGTCAGTTTCACCTTTTACGATTGTCAGACATGTTTGTAGATATTGGTTGTCATGACTCGTTAGTTATCATATCCCGTGTGTGTGATGAAAAGCAGCAGTCTGGATACTTAAAGTGATGTTACATGCTTTTTTAGCATCAAATAGCTAATTGAAATCTAGATGTTTCAGCTTATTTTTTTAGAAACTATCTTGTTGGCCATCATTTTACAAATAATAGTCAATTATCTTCCTGAATAAATTCCATTAGTGTCATAATATGAGTTAACTATGAAGTTCAAACTAGTGTAAAGACTCTTTACAGTCTCAGAATTACATGGGGAAAGATACTGTATGTGTGTGCTTGTTTGTGTGTAAACTCAATCTCAGGGTGAACCTGCTGCACTGCTGCTAGCCATCGATGTGTCTGCCTCGGCGCTGAGAGGAGGACATCTGGAGTTCGCAACACAACAAATCCTCTCTCTTCTTCACTCTCTGAGGAGGTAAATCCCCTTCCACCTATTTATATATGCACATACACACAGACACCCTTCCACAGCTGGCTCACTAGTATTCATATGCAGGTTCTGACATATTGGAAATAAAGGCAAAATGATCCGTGACCTGTTTCATGCCAGCCATCTTTAAAGTTCCATGCTCTTTGTGCAGGGAGGATAGTGATGCCTTGTCAGACATCCGTGTTGGTTTGATGACGTATGACAGCAGGATCCACCTGTACGACCTCAGCCCCGCCCTGTCACGCCCACACATGCTGGTCATCACAGACACAGAAGACCTGCAGCTTCCTGTGAGGGAGGGGCTTCTGGTGCCCCTGAGAGACTGTATAGACAGTATTGAAAGGTAAGAGACGTGCTGACTGACCCTTTTGTCAAATGTTTTACACTGAACTGAAGAAGCACAGGTGCTCATATTCATACATTTATACATCAATCTGTATGTGGTATTTATATAAAAGCAAAACCAGCTGTAATTTGATGAGCTCAGTTTTGGTTTAAAATTTTAAGATGGAAAGCATTTACTCAAAATCAACTGAACCCAGATGCTGGAGGTGGACTTAACCATAAACTACTAATAAATATAGTAGTTTATGGTTAAGTCCACCTGGACCTGAATATTTGACTATTGGCATATTTATTTTGTGGTAGGTATTAATATAGGTCTTTAATTTTTCCACAATAAAAATATTTGTCATAAGCAGTAATTTTGTCATAAAATGTGCATTTGTATTGCTTAAAATGAAGCTCTAGAAAACAGTCATTGTCAGTTTAACGTGCTCTGCACTTCTGAGAGAGGTCCAGTATTTCCAGACCACCTTTGAATTTCTTAAAGAAATTTATGAAGCTTGAGATGTTTTCCTGCATTAGAAAAGTGACTTCTTCCCACTTTTTACTCCGTAAATAATTTAATCAATGTTTTTTTTCTTTTTTTTTTTTTTGGTGTTAAGTGATGATTATTGTTTGTTGTCTGTGTGTGTCTAGTGTGTTGCAGCTTATTCCTCAGTTTAGTCAGGAGTGTGATGACTGCAGTGGAGTTCCTATGGAGCTGCCTGTCAAAGCAGGGCTAGCCGTACTGCAGGTCAGTCATCCCTGCACAGTATTTTCTTAAAAGTTTATGGGAAGTTTCTTCCTTCTTTTCTTCAACTGTATCCTCTCTTGACAACAACTACTGTCAGTAACAAATGGTTTAGGAAGTAAATTTGTTTTGTTTCTAGGCTCTGAGTTGTCCTGGCAAGCTGCTCATCTTTCATACTGCCCCTCTGATAGAGATGGGGCAGAAACACTCATCTCCAGGATTCTTTGGCTCCAACAAACCAAAGGTATGTCACATGCAAACACACACACACACACACACACACACACATAAGTTCCAGAAATTTCAGTGTGTCCTGTTCTGTAGCTTTTGTATGGTTGAGAGGATAAAGCATTAGCAACACTACACATCATTTTGATAGATATTTCACTGTTTCATTGTTGCATTAATATCTTCATCTTTTCATTCTCAGTCCATCTTCCAGCCATCAGAGTTCGCTGTCTCATTGGCCAAAGAGTGCATCAGTCAAGGCTGTGGCGTTCATCTGTTTGTCCTCTCCCAGCAAGATGTGGGCGGAGCTTGGCCGGGGCATATTCCGTATCTAACAGGTGGAGCACTGCACACCTACAGCCACCTCCAGGTATGTCAACAGCTTTACATTGTGGAACACTGGAAATGACATATAATTTACTAAGTGAAGAGCAGTCTAAGTTGAGTTGGTTTGCTCTTTTGGTTTTATTAAAGGAAAAGTTCAACATTTAAGAAAATTCAGATGAGGAAATAACAATCACTTTGATTCATGTCTGCTTCTTTAAGGTGACAGCCAGCTTGGCTTAGAACAACGTAAAGTTATTTATTTATTTTTTTAAATATTTTTTAACAGTAAAAATACATTAAGAAAAAACTAACAGCTGTTTGGAGCCTCACAAAAGCAAAAGGTTGCTTTGCACTACCTGATAATTGACTAAATTTAAAAAATTAAACTTTTACAAACTGACGTTGCACTTTTTGCAAAATATTTAGCTTCTATTAACACATTTAAGTGGCCGATTGAACAAAATGGAAGAAGTCTTTCTTGCTAGAACATGTTATGCTGATGCCATAGGGGTCCCACTGAAGACAGTTTTTTTTTACAGGGGGATTTGGACAGAGAGTGTTTCAGCACTGACCTGAAGAGGACTGTAGAGACGGACACAGGCTACAAGGCAGAGCTCAGGATTTTTGTCAGCAAAGGTGAGAGACTTTCTTGTGTTATTATTCAAGCAGTGTTCCTTTAAAATCACCTTTAATTCCACACTTCTTACCTGCCTCCTCAGATTTGCGTGTGTCCGGATGTTATGGACTTTTCATCCCTGGGCCCAGCCCCGGCCATGTCACCATGGCGACTCTTGATTCACATACAACGCTGGCCGTGGAGCTCGCACACACCAGAGCTCTGGATGAGACGAGAGGTGTCGCCATACAGGTGTGTGTAAGTTCATGATCATCGGTTCAGATCAGAAATCGACTGAATCCACAGAATGTCACTTTTCATGCCATTACATCACCCAAATGCTTCAGAGGTTTAATTACATTCTTACTGCATTTTTGACACATTTTTATCTCCATTTTTAAGTTTGATCATTTTCTCTCTCTTCCTGCTTGTCAGGCTGTGTTGTCTTACAGCACCCAGACAGGAGACAGGAGGACCAGGGTTCACACTCTAACCCTGCGATGCTCACGTCACCTGCAGGACACTTTCCGGCAGTTCCAGGCCCAAACACTGCTCACCTTCTACTGCAAAAAGAGTGAGGAGGAAAGAGTAGATTAAGTGCATTTGAAATGTTTAATAATTGCCTGTAGATATGACTATGAGTAAATACTGACTTTGGAAAAGAAGATTTATGACCCACTTGCCCAACCGGGGAAGTGAAAGAAAATCTTAACATTGAAATCTCATACATAAACAAATGAGACCAGTGATCAACATGATTTATAGTTTCCGTCATAGTTTTGATTTTAATGTTATTCTCTTTGTTTAAATCTATGACCACAGCACTTTCCATAAACATAAGAAGATTAAAAGGTCACACTGTGTCAGATCTTGAAGTAGTTTAGTATTTCCCTTTTCAACTGGAAATGAAAATATAGAGTGCAATTTATGTTTTCTGTAAAATGCAGAAAGAAGTTCTGATTTAATTTGTAAACAGGAATTCTAAAGTTAAAAAATGGAGGAATAATTTGATTTGAAAATGCTTAGTGAGTAAACATCAGTTTGTGTTCTGGTTATTCCTGTTTAGTTTACTGTGCGGTGTTGGAGCGCCCTCTACAGGAGCTGAGGGAGGAACTGCAGACAGAAGTGACAGAAGCGTTGGCGTCCTACCGCAAAAACTGCTGCTCTTCCTCAGTGTCTGCTGGACAGGTGAGGTTTGCAAGTCATAGTTAGAAATGCTAACAGATTCTGCTTCAGTTACCATAGAAAAAACCTGGAATAACTAATTTAAGTCTTTACTTTAATCCTTTGTTTTTGTCTTTGCAAGGCTGCACCCCTCTTTCTTTTTTACTTTACAAACCAAGTCCTAGGCAACATCTTTCTCTCATTAAAATCCCTCTCTCTTTATATTCTGCCGAACCTGCCTACTGAGTTCATTTGAATCTGTGTGTGTGTGTCATGTAGTTGGTCCTCCCTCAGTACCTGCGAGCTCTTCCTGTTTACATCAACGCCCTGAGGAAGAGCGAGGTGCTGCTGCCAGGCCTGAGGAGCTCCGTCCACCAGAGGCTCCAGCAGCGCTGCCAGATTCTCAAAATGGACACCCGCAGCACCTCCACACACTTCTACCCTCTGCTGCTGCCTCTGGTCAGTACCATCTGAGAGTTTGTCTTTATCAGAGTGACTCTGATGTATCAGGCTCAAATTCTACACTGTAAAGTCAAAGGGCAGAATTTCTAACAGTGTCATTTCTCACAGTTGTTGTTTAGGAGTCATTAGTGCTGACATTTAATTTAAAGATCTTTGTTTCTCACGTTTTTAAGCTCTGTGGTCTCAATAAATTATACTAGTTTTAGCTAGCTATCAGCTGCTAGGGTGGGTCTGCAAGAAAAGCAGTGGGTTCTATAATAAAGCATTAATTCATTTCTGATATTTTTTTATGGGTTTAATTTTTAAAAATGTTGTGTTGTTCTTGCTTTAATTTGTATTTTAGTAAGCAGTATTTTGTGTGATGTGTATATGTCCTCTGGCATTTCGTTCAGAACATGCAGCTTTGAAAAGCTCAGTCTACATATGCAGTGGGAGAAAAAGAAGTTGTTTTGTTTTACAATGTAAGAGCCTTTCCTTTAAAAAGAAAACAAGGCAGGCAGCACAACCAGTTGTTTCAGAGCAGCTCCAGAGCTGTTAGTGTTGTCCTGTGATACCACTGCCAATGATCAAAGTTTGGATGGAAGTACTGAGACATAAACACTGTCAGTAAGTGATGACTGTCGCTGACAGAGCAATGCCTCGTGACTGAGCTTTGTGTTTTTGCATTTGTAGCTTTGGCACACATCAGTAAATATTCACTCATTTGTCACCTGCAGCCGCTGTCAGTTGACAGCTCCAAACCTCCAGACCCAGAGGAAGCACAGCGCTGCTGTGCCGCCAGCCTGGAGCCCAGAGGTCTCTATTTGATACACGCACCCCTCACCCTGCTGCTCTGGGTGGGCACCCAAGTCCCAGCAAGCGCCCTAGTTGAGCTTTTCAACACTAGTTGCTTCTCCTCCCTGCCTTCTGGAGAGGTAAGAGATTAGATGACATAGAAGTAAACATGCTGCACTCATGTGTTCTTACAGCAGTGCTGCATTGTAGGCCACTTATACTCTTTTTATTGTAGCTCTGAAAAGACCCTGTTTACTCTCCATTTTCTTGATAGTCCCCGTTTCTCTTTTTTGACTGTATTCTTCAGACCAAGCTGCCAGTTCTTGAAAACGATCTGTCTGTCAGTGTCCGACTCCTCATCAACACACTGAACACCCAGGCACCCTGCGCCCGCAAGGTGAGCTCCTGCTGACGAAGGCCAACATTTGAGATTCTTAAAACAGCCTCAGGAGCCGGTCCACATCTGTCACCATAAGTCACACAGTCTCTGTTTCATCACGTGGAGTCGACTCGCATCCCCTGTCTTGCCAGCCTGGCTCTTTTTCTTGTGATGAGTTCATGTCATGTCAAATTAATGGTAAATTTGAGCTGCTTGAAGAGGGAAAAAAGAAAGAGCAACGCTGCTCTAATATCTTCCCCTGTGGGTCAAATGATGCTGTACACTAAAAAGCTGGAGACAAAGCGGACACTACAGCAACCTATAATTATGAAGAAGTGACTGTGAGGTCATTTTCAGAGAAGCTTTAATAAATGTTCTTTCTCTGATATTTCAGGGATGAAGTTAAAATATTTCTATTTGTTTCGCAAAATGGATAATTGACCTTTCATTCCAGCTTCTTCTTTCCTTGTGTGTGTTTTTTTTTTTTTTACATTTTATTATTATTAGATTGTTTTATCTGTCGAGACATTTTAAAAACAATGTTTTGAAGGAAATTCAAAAACCCTAAAAGAGCTGTGATAATTAGATGAAGCAGAAATGCTTTAAAACTAAATGCACTTACTCTGAAATTCAGTAGTGGGACCAGTAGTTTTTTTCTGTTGATTTCAGGTGCCACGTGTTGCATCATGTGCATGTGGCAACCGTCGTCTCATTATAAGGAATGAATGGAGAACTGTTTCAATGAAGGCGTCCTTCACGTCCACACCGGCTTCATTTCAGGATGATTCATCGCAGTGTGTGTTGACTGATGATGTCGCCGCCTTCTGTAATGAGACTGTGTCTGTTTTTTTTGTTTCAGCTGTGGGTGGTGAAGCAGGGTGACACCTGCGAGGAGGCCCTGCAGCGCCACCTGGTGGAAGACAAGAGTCCGAACGGAGGAGCGTCCTATGCAGACTTCCTCTACCATCTCCACGTTAACTCTGTCCGGCTTCTGCAGTGACTCAACACACACACACACACACCTCCTGGTGCTTAATTTTTTTATAAGGAACAATGCAGCATATTTGCCTCAGAAATACAGACCAATGGCAACAAAAGTATGACTAGAGATTATTATAGTGTGGAAATATTTACGGCCTGTTGTCAGGCAGTG
>JAPZDY010000022.1:9193643-9208460 GCA_029783645.1 Ctenochaetus hawaiiensis
TACAGACCAATGGCAACAAAAGTATGACTAGAGATTATTATAGTGTGGAAATATTTACGGCCTGTTGTCAGGCAGTGCATGGAGACATATTGAGAGCTGAATAATCGTATTCATTTAATGACTGTGATATGCGTGGTGCGTGATGTGTTGAAAGTGATCCGTGCTGTTCTGAAAGTGTCTTTATGATGTTAATTTATTCCTGTCTAAGCAGTTCTCTGATCCCTGCCTGAGATTTGGGTGTATGTGTGTGTCTCAGTGTGGGTGAATAATCTGTAAATAAATAAATAAATAAAGGCTTTGATTGAACCTTGATCAAAGTTTTTTTGTTTTGTTTTTTTCCGGTGAAGTTCAGCAAAGCAGAGAAAACTTTGCTGAGTTTTGTGAACATCACGGAGTTATTTTCTTATTTATGGCTGAGCAGTGAAGTCGTATCTGCAGCATCAGATGAATCTGTGACTCAAGCAGCCGAAAGGGCAACTGCTTAATGAGTCCAAGTGGCTAATCAGACTAACTAATTAGATAGTAATTATGTTGCTCCAAAGGAAGCAAACACTCAAGCATGTGGCTGTAGCAGGGGTGGAGCAGGGGAGGGGATGGGATGGCGTTGTTTTTTTTTTGTTTGTTTGTTTTCTTACCAAACCCTCTTAATAATAAAACGTTGTTTACAGCCATGGAGCAGCTCTGTTAGGTTGGTTTAGCACTGCTTTAGCTTGTAGCACTAAGTGGAGTAGTAAGAATGTGCAGTTTAACTTTCTTTGGCCCTGATCAGAGTCCTTTTATACTGGATATCTGCCGTTACTGAGTGCGTTGCAACTAAATATCTAAATTCTAATTAAATATGTGTCTGATACACTGAAATAACAGCTGTAGGCGCTAACTTTTAAGCTTAATTTGCAAATATGATATGAATTTAAATCTAAACAGACAGAGTGGGACAAAGTGGCGTGAAGAGATTTGCACTGTGGTATCACTCTGTTTGAAAATGTTGGGACGAATGAAAAACAATCAGCCCAACTGTATAAAGTGGTTTTTAAGACTGATGGAGTATTTGCAGAGAGCACACAAACCAAACAACAGCTAAGTGTTATTTTTCCTGTCATCAAGTTACTCATGAGATTAAAATGAATTGGTGGCGGCTGATATGATCCGCCACTGTTGACGATTGTCATTTTACCCAGTGAAAGAAATAGTCAGCGACGGCTAAAATGAATAGCTGCTAGCTGAGCTTTTTGTGTTCATAAGAGAGGAATGGCAACAGCTTTGCTGCCATCAGAGTTCAGCCGATCCTTGTTTCGCCAAACAGGATGTGAAAGAATCGTCATCACTGGTAGCACTGAATAATTTTTAATAATAATATTTTTTGCACTAACACACGAAGAGAAATGATCACAGTTCAGTACATGGCTGTCATTATAATGAGGAGCAGTGTAACATCAGCAGGCCGGGTTGAGTAAAGAAAGAATCATTTGATCGGTCTTATTTTAACAGATACACACACGTTCAAATTTGTTCAGATCAGTGCTGATTCTGATCCTTGTTAGTGCAGCCTTGCAAAGTACAGCTGAGGAAGAAAATTTAAATATTTTAGCAGGTATCAAAGTAATGAAGTAAAAGTTGGTCAGACGAAGGCCAAACAATTACGCTGATGAAAAGGCATCATCTGCAAATGTATGACAGTTCATTTCCTCTTCCAAATCCTGAACAAACCGCCTCTTTTGGGGGATTAAATAGCCTTTTATCTTTCCAAATTCTCATTATTCATCACATAAATAAGCATTTGTGCAGAAATGAGCAGCTGTCTGTCAGGCCTCAGTAATCATTAACTGGATGTCACATGATGTCCTCTATCCAGTTTCTGAATCCAGCACAACATCACAGCTTCATAGCTACTGTGAATTAAAATACCAACACAGAACATTCAAAATGATTTGTCATTATGTGTCTGTGCTCTTGTTATTGGCAGCGTAGAGGCCGTCCTGCTTTGGTGGATTTGTATCCTAAAGCATTTTGGATGCTGCCCAGCTACATTCTGGTGGGATCACGCTGACTGAGACAATGTGGGCTGCTGGAGCAGAAGTTAAACAGCAAGTGCTCTGTGTGTGACACTTCAGCTCAAATCAACGAGAAACATTTTTATTTTTTATTCCATAAGGGATAAAAATATATATTAAAGTTGCAATATGTAGCATCTATACACATTTTTTGTTGAAAACGTTCATGTATTGATTGAATTTATCAACCAAATGTGCAGAAAGAGGTGTCTATGTAATGTGTTTCAGAAAACATGCTAACCAAATAACCCGGGCTCCTCCTGTCTAGCAATACCACTTTGTACCTCAAGAGGCGCTGGTTTGATGGTAGTTTCTTGGCCCACTCTAGTTTGAGCAGGGAGATGTAGGCGAGCACTGAGTTTGCTAGAAGCTATCTTTAGTTTTGTAGTATATAAACTACATAAATTTACATTATGTTAAGAGTGAGATAACACGTATTTCCCTGATTGCAAAACATGCTTCATTCACAATTGACAGAAACAAAATTCACAAAATCGTCTTAGTTCATCTTTCAAACTTTTGACATCAGCCACCACTGAGGTCGTATCTTCTGTAATCTAATAAATTGGTTTGATGACCCTGTGTTTACACTTTATGGTTAATTGCTTTTTCTGCACTTTTTTGTGTAGTAAAAGCTTTGGAACAGCAAATACACAAAAAATTGATCAGATATATGACAAAAATAGGGAAACTGAGGGAGCAATTTTGCATTGTGACATACCTTTGATCCGGAAAAAATTTGCAGTGCACAAAATGCAAGTGCATTTTAATTATGCATTTAAGGCCAAATGCATTGTAACAAATAATGACAAACACATTATCTATCAGTTTGGTAAACAAGTGCAGCAATATCTAATCACAATAAATGTATTATTTCTAGGTAGTATTATTGCTATGGGGACCAAGTGTCTGTGTTCTCTACATGTGTGGTTACATGTCATTGTACTTCTTGCATAGCTATTTTCATAGCCTTGCACACCCAGTATATGATTTTGGAATTATGTCTTTCTAAAATTTATTTCAGGGTTAATAATAAATCTTTTATGTTTTGTAGATTAAGCCTGAAACAGATCATATCATCCAGCTTCACTACAGATAAACACATGCTTTTACAACGTACATGGCGGCACGTTTTGAAGGCACAAACCAGCTCGCTCATATTTGCCCCTATTTGGAAATACTCACCGTGCAGGCGGGAGGTGTGTTCGCTTACGTTACCGCGCTATGCCGGTGTGCGCTTTGTCCGCCAGAGGGCAGCAGAGAGCCATGCCTTCAACGCCTCTCAGTAGTGAAGCTGCATCCAAATAAAGCGGACAACGTCAAGTAAGCCAGTCTGATCAGCACAAAACCGGAAAACGCGTGATTTTTACCTTCAAAATAAAGAACAAATTTGAAGCTTGAAATAAAATAAAGTTATTTATATCAAGCACATGTACTAGGTCGGGAGAGGTGGTAAAAGTATGACCTCCAGTCAGTGATTATCGTCTTAAAATAGATAAATTATTTTAGATCAACAAATGCTTTTGCATTATCTGTTGGCATGTCAAGAAACGTGTTGTCAAAAACAGCTGCTTACATTAAGGTGCAATAAAGTAATAAGCACCTCCAGTATTAAAACATATAACAGCAAACCAACAGTATGGTCAACTGGGTTTGAATGTAAGAATAATATGACATTCTTTATATTTGAAGATGAAAAAAAAAATGAAAATGGAGGCTTGCCGGCCTGAGTTATTTTTTACAACAACCTTTTAAGTGAAAAAATAAGTGTGTCATCATCATAAAGAGAAATTTGGAATATCTGAGGCTTCAACTGCTTCAACCCAACAATCTGTGGACCCACCTGACAATTGTAAACGCGCATGCGCATTCCTTTATGCTAACAAGTTTAAGGTAGATTAGCTTGTTAGCAAGCACTTGTAATGGCGAAAAATAAGATAGGTAAGAGATAACCTACCCAAATTTCAAGTTAACCAAGAGTATAGGAGATTTACTCCTATCGCTAAAATGTCACGGGTTTTTCAATGAGCAAACATATGGTAAGCTAGCCCTTTGAAGAAAGGCAAAGTTTTACTACAGCAGGAGTTAGGCCGAATTAAAAATTTAAGTAACATTAGTCCCTACATTTTAGTAATGTACACATATAACACGCTTTTCACAAAATTTAATGTGCTAAAGATTAAAATAATTAATTTGGAACTTTTTTAGAATTAATATCAATGAAGTTGTAATAATAGCAGCTACATCAAAGCTACGCTTTATTTTGAAAATCGCAGCAGGAACTCGCTGTACTTTGGTCAGTTGTATTGATGACAGGTCGGTTGAGCGCGCTAGCTGTCAGATAGTGGAGAGAGGCACACAGAGTGAACACCCACCCTGGTCTCTTCGTCTGTCCTTATCAAACCCTCTTTCACTCGGCGCCTCTGACAAGGCATTTCACCGCGCCAACGGCCATCTAGCTGCTGGGCGGACCTGCATTTTGAACGCAAACTTAGCGCTAACCGCAGTTTTCTCGGAGCTGTCAAAGTAGAAGAAGCGAGAGAAAGAGGAGCGAGATGGCCACGACAACCTGTACGCGATTTACAGACGAGTATCAGCTATACGAGGAGCTGGGCAAGTGAGTATCAGCTGTTTTAGTATGTTTTGGTTGCTTGTTGTGGGCGGGTTGTGCGTTGTGGTGTAAAGTGACTTCTAACGGAATGAAGGCTGGTTTTCAAACAGTGCAGAGCAGAGCTCATCGACTCTGCAGGCCAGCAGCAGCGCGCGCGTGCATACATGTGTGTGTGCGCCTTTGTGTGTGTGTGTGCTTTTTCGGGATGACAGCTCTCAAAATACGCTGCTCTCTCTCCCTCTCTCTCTCTCTCTCTCTCTGTATTTCAGTGTCTCACCTCTCCTCTGCCTGCTGTTTTCAGAAAATTGTCACATGATTTTTTTTTCAAATTCTCCAGATTAATTGACGACTGCATTGACACTATTTGCAGTTAGCCTGTATGATCTGCATTTGTTTCACGTTAAAAGATAGAAACGTCAGTTGTCGGAGATGTCTCGTCTTGTAGGCATTTGAACTGCAGATGTAGTTCATAAAAAGTTTATTTTTGCCAAGTATGTCTTTTGTTAAGAGCGAGGACTGTTAGGTTTTCAGATGTGGTGAATATGGCGAATAAAAATGAAGTCTTTAGTGGCTGCACACATGGCAGTTTCTGAGCGGTCTAAACTGGATGTCCTCTTGAAAAAGTAGTTCAGGTCATGTGCAAAGCAAAAATCATATTTTACAGGCTGTTTTGATCCTTTTGGTTGTTGTTTGAAACCTAACCAGCATTTTACCTTTGTAGTCTTTACCTGATATCCTTTAGGTTCTAAATTAATGACATCTAGATATACACATGTAATGCAACTAGTTTTACAGCTTTTTTACACATTATGTGAAAGTGTAACAACACGTTTTTCATAGAAAGACTTTCTTCCAGTGTTATGGTAGTAGAAATCACAAGACATTGTGCATGGGCATTCATTTTGATTAAATTATATTGTCATTACCAGTGTTACCATCACTGTCATCTTTGATTTACCACAAAAAAATCTGCAGTAGGAGATTAAAAAAATGGCAATTCACTCACTCCAATATCTGTTCATAACAAACTAACAGCTGTTTAATTAAATCAAGCCAGTTGCACTATGTTAGCTCAAAAGAGAGAAAATAGACCAAAAAAAGTTCAGTATTTCCACTCAAAAGTAATGTTTGAGTTCCTCAAACAAGATAGATGATAATTATACAACATTAGAGGAGTTAAAAATGAACTTAAAGGTCACCCACTTCGGAAGATTAGAGATGTAGTTTCATTCTTTGTTTTGCAACCTTGTTGTTCTTCTATTATTAGAATAAGGCGGGGGAGTTAAAGGAACAGTAGAGAAATCACTCCTCATCAGGCCTTCATTGTTTACATTGCCACTGTAGAGTGTCATGCATCTCACTGCTGTTGTTTATTTATCATGCGTATCACTCATTATTTACCAATAGCTTTATTTGCCCTGGATCATTTGGCCACCACTGCAATCATATGCAACCACAAAAAAATGCGCTAAAAATATTTAAAGTACAAAATAAAATATATGCCTTACTTAGTAGTGTCTTTGTAGGAATAAAGGTCATTTTGAGAAACGTCAGGAAAAACAGTATTTTTTTTTTATGGAGCCCAGAATGCGTAACCCTTGAATATAAGTTTTTTTATTGAATATTTTATTACCTACTGCAATGTCTATTAATCGTATAATATATTTTAGATGGACAAGCTGATCACTTTGCTAACAGTGCCTCATAAATAACTAAAACACTCACGTGACCCTGATTGTGCACGAATGAATAGCACTGATAAAGATCATGTATAATGTATGGAATATCTTTTAAGGCTTGTTTTTTCCCTTCAGGGTTGTTTTCATATTGTTTTCTTTTTGTTAACATGTGACGCTGAGTCTTAAACTCTACAGAGGTGAAGTGACTTTTATTAGGACACCAGCAAATTTAACCCTTGCACAATGACAAGCAACGGCAAGATATTTAATGAACAATTAAGTGTCAGACTTTCCTTCTTTTGTTTTTTTGTTTGTTTTGTGTAGTCTGCTGTGTTTCCCAGAATGCCTTTTGGTAACACCTAAGAAAGACTTACATTTTTGCCTGACTAATTTTCAGTCAGGCAATCAGACCATCCAAGGACATGTTAAATCTTGTTTACGGTGGTTCTCATGTATATTTTTGAGGTATATCATCTAGTCTGTAGCCATTCAACCAACATTATTGGATTTTGAATTTAAAAACAAATTTTTTTTAAGGAGTTTTAGAAGAATTACTCCACAAAAAGCCTCCAAATTTTTAGTATGAACTCTCACCATTTGTTGGCTTGAAAAGTAGCAAAAAGAAAGTAACTTATAGTATGAAAGACAGCAACTGCAGTGAGCTTGGTACATGGTAACTGTGTTGGAAACAATTAAGTGTACTTTTATTTTGAGCAACAAAAAGCTGTCTTCTTTATAAGGAGATGAAAGCTGAGTATTTAGCATTATATTGGCATATTTTAATGAAAGAACACTGATAGTAGCAGAGGGATGAATTAACCTGTAATGATCTGAGAAGGTGATATGGATTTTGGATAAATATGTATTGGTGGGGTATTTCTTTAACCGGATATTTGAAAAAGCATAGAGCATTAGACTGGAATGTAGTTGTCTGCTAAACTGATTGCTACATAGTGGACACAGAGTTCAGACTGTCTTACAACATTGTATCAATGCTTGTTTCATCCCATAAGTAATAAATATTGTTAACATGGAAAATTTTGCCTGTCTGACTTCAATATATCCCAAACCCAGTGAGAGTTCATACTGTTGTTGTTGCTTTTAATTTAAAAATACATTGTGGAGAATGCAACTGATCAGATGTGTAGGCCTCCTCGCTCTCTTAGCTTCTGCACAATACCCTCCTGTCAAAAACGCTGGCACTGATGCTCTCTGTGTGAGATAGGGGATAATCTGTACGCTCTGCCTGCAAAATATATTTCAAAGACCATTGTTATTCCTCACCCAGTCACATAAAGCTTGGAGGAAAGAGCGCAGGTGTGAAAGGCTCAGCAGCCCCAAGATATCCCTTTGTAAGCCTAATCCAACATTTTAGGAGAACTAATTGTTGAGCAGTTCTCTCTCTAATGGTGCCACTTTCTTGACAGAGCTTGTGACGTTTTTGACAACATGTCTGTTAAACCTCACAACAAACACCACAACATGCTGTGGCAACAATGTCAGGTACATGGGATTTGTATAGTAAATGGGCAGAAGTATGGTTCCTAAAAATTACAAAGTTTTTTTTTTTTATGTAATAAAGTTTTTATACAAAATCTGTCCTGTTTGCAGAGAATATAATGCTTGAACTTGAGATTTGGTTCACTGAGCATCACACATTAGTTAGAAAATGGTTGTTTTTGTATTTTGAGGTGAATAATCACATTTATCTGTATTTTGCCATACCTCATTAATGCTAGCTGCACAAATTAGATCATTTACATTCATTATAATAAATTAAAATACAGACATCCTGCAAACTATGCACCTAGGATTTTACTTTCTAGGAACAATAAGATAAACAGTCTGTCAAGTTACTTCTTAATAAATGCACTTTCTTTTAAAAGTCTGTCTTCTTTTGCACACAGCCACTAAAAACAATTCTGTAACAGCAAATAGAGCCTGTAAATGACACGTCTTCTTTTCTGATTTTGACAATATCTTGTTTTGTCTAAGTTAGACTTTACGCTTTCAGCATATATTTATGAACCCTACCGAGTGTCACTCTTCTAAATCACAGACACCTCGTGAGATTGTAATAGCATGCCATAAGCCCAGAGTTAGCCACTTACAAAAACCCTTAACTTAAGAAGGCACTAATGTTTTTTGAAAATTAATTGAGGCCAATTGAAACTTCTCCATGTGTATGTTTAAGGTGTCAGATCAGACTTTGAAAAGCATAATTTATAACCTGTTACCTTATTTAACTCTGTATGTGTGTTAAAGCATATTCAGCCCCGATGATAGATACTTACCTCATAGCGTAAACTTTCCAGGCACAACTTTGGAGTTTGGTGTCAGTAGCATGCGTTTGTCTGTGCGCATGTGGCTGGTGTTGCCCATGCAGTGACTCAGTGTCAGTGAGTATCTTGCTTCATTTGCCACAGCACAGATAATCACCAAAAACAGGCACTTTGAAGCACATTGTTCTTGTGTTTCATCAGCTGCTGGAATCGTATTGAAATATCATGTAAATTCATTTTGTTTGTCTTTACATAGATGTTTCCCCCGGTGGCTGGTCATCTATGCTTAGGGTCTGCTGGTCTCACAACTTTCACCTTTGACCCTGACCTTGTTGATTGTCTGTTGCTGCCTCAGTGTGGCGGCAGACCAGTGGCACCAGTCAACCTTTTTGTCAGAGTTGGCAGACTGGGGTTGATCTAAGTAAACAGGCCAAGGCGGGCCAAGGCGGTCAAGCCAGTTCATGGGGGGGGGGGGGGTTGCTGTTGGTCTTCCAAGGGAGATCTTTATATTTTTTTGTTGTGGTTGCTGATCTTAAGTATGTTCAATGTGACTTTTAATGGCCAAAAAAATTCATATTTAGTGATACCACTCATTTTTTTATGTAAATTGTGGATTGTCTTTAGCAAAAAAATCTTAAATTTGGCTTTTGAAACACTCGGCAAAATTAAGATGATGTAGCTGTAAGCCATTACACTTTAGTTTTCTGCCTGATACAAGTGTTTGTGCATCATAACTCCACAAGGTAAAGGACCTAATCATTAATGCAGAGTTTGTATTTAAGAGACATTTTTAGTCCTCCATACGCCGCATGTGTGTGTGTTATGCAGAATATGCTGACTGCCTATAGATATCCTCACGGGAGCCTATTAAGCAGACAAATCCTGACAGCGTAGTAGTCTTAATGTAGCTTGCCACTGCTAACGTGAGAAAGTGACATCAGGTCTATTCTGCATTGGGCCTCGGGAAAATGCTAGCTGTGCAGAAAATGTTCTCCACAGCAGTCACTAAGTTAGCCGAGGTCCTTCACCACTGTTTTTGTCATCCATCAAGAAGTTGCAGGTGTGTTGATGATACCTTTTTATTAAATGATAATGAATAATGCAATTGGAGCAGCACAGAAATACTAAATCAACTGGACTTCATATATAAACCTGTTTGACTTTTGTGTATGACAGAGTGGACTGCTTATAGCAATGCACCAAAGCTTAATAAATGCTTTTTTTCTGTGTTTTACAGGGGAGCCTTTTCAGTGGTGCGCAGATGTGTTAAGCTGTGTACAGGACAGGAGTATGCTGCCAAAATAATCAATACCAAAAAGTTATCTGCAAGAGGTAAGCACACAGCATATTTCAGGACATTTCATCACAGATGTCCTTAAATCCATTATAGTACAGCATCAACTAAAGCTTAGACCAATCTGCACTATAGTGAGTGGTTTGTAAAGTGCAAAACAAAAACAGTATTGCTGAATTTCACTGTTACTTCACTAAAAGCACAATGTGTAATCATACAAGAATGACAAATTTGCTCATAGTTCCTCCGTCCCAGTGGACACCTCCCCACCTACAGTGTAGACAGTTATATAAGTGAAATCCAACAGCAATTACCCTCTCAGATGGTGTTGCGTAGGACAACATTTTATCACACTGGGGTCTGTGTTTTCGGAAAAGGACAACGAACAGTTACAGAAGCTTGTGACAGCAAAGCAGAAGTGCAGCTAATTTGGTTTGGTGATGGCCTCTGCTTGACAGCCCTGCAGTGGGTTCAGCCTTTTACACTGCCCTGTTTTCTGAGTCATTCAAATCATTCGGCTTGATGGATCCCGTTGCTCTAAGTCTGTGTCATGCACTCAAGGTTCACATTTCAAATGGGCCCTCAAGGTATCCTGGGTGTGCATAGGCGACAGGGCTAAAATTCTAGTTTGCCTTAAAAGCAAGTGGAACTTGCATGGAAATTACAAGGCTTCATGAAAGAAGGGGATTGTGAGGTGATGTCTTTAAAGGTAGCACCTCGTGGTATAAATTTCTGACACCACACAGCAGCCTCCCTAAATAGAGTCAGCAATGACAAGTACTGTGGCACAGGATTTGGAAAAACACAAAGTTAGAGAAATTGAGTAAATTTAGTAAAAAATCTGAAGTAGGTCATATGAGAATCAAAATAAACACAAGTCTTTTTTGTCTTTAGACTTGTTGTCAACCCACATGTCTATAATTATCTGTGAACTGCACTTTGTTTTTGGCCGTATCATTGTTTTTCCAGATACTTTGCAATTAAAGGATCACTTATCGAGAGAGGAATATGTTAAGAGCACCAAAGGCTCTTAGCTTGGAGTTCTTTGATATTAATTGCTTGTAAATTTGGTAATAGAAAGTTCTTTTAAATAATTCTGGATTAAAGTGTCACTGAATTGCTTCAAACATAATATAAAGCCTACTATTTGATAATATACTCCAGTAATGCTTTCCGATATAATCACACAGTAATGTTTCACAAAACAAAAAAGGATCTTTTAAGCACCTTAATTAGTGTCACATGTAGTGCAGCCAGTAATGGTTTAAGCCAAAGCCAAGGCTAAATGCCACAGCCATGAGGACCAATCTGATGGCACAGTGGTCGCTGTGGCTCTTCACACCACCACTTGCCCAGTGTAAATCTCCTGCTGCCCCTCCAGCCTCGTAACTGGAGCCCCACTGCAGAGGCCCTGCCAGGTGGCACCACACTGACACTTGACTGTTGCCCTGCCTCCATGAACACACACAAATAAACACACACAAACGGGGCCACTGCTTGTGTGTGAAAGAGCGTTGGAACAAACATTAGCAGAGGAGATCAACCTTGAAAGTAGAAAGTGTTGGTTAGTGTTCCCTGTAAGATTTTCTCTCTAAATAATTCTTGAAACACCAGCACTGTATGTTACTTTAGGACATTATGCTTTGTGTGTTCATATATTCAGATTAAACTGTTGTGTTTTCCTCTCCTTCTTAATAAGAGACACTTGGAAGCAGTGAGGTGGTAATAAATAAGTCAGATGATGTTGTAATGCACTTTTGGCATTGTATTTCAACACGCTATTTCCAGCTTCAGCAGACATTAGACAAAAACTAACATATCTACCCTCACTCATTAAATCTAGTGCAGTGAAATGATAAATGTGTGTTTTTTCAACTTCTCAGAGGCATGCAGAAAATATATGATATATATTTTTTATTGCAGTTGTTTCAGCTTTTTTACTTTTAGCCATGACCAAAAATGTGGGACTAATCTTAATTTTAAAGTTACTCCAATCAATGTTATTTTAATAACAATGCATAGCAACAAGTAAACAATGTGACAGTTAGAAATGGGGTGCCTCTAGTAATGAGCATACAGTGATCTCAACAGAATCTGTATCTCTTCTAGCTTCATGGAGCTCTTTTAAAAAGTGCCAAGTGGTATTCATCACACTTAGTGATATCCAAACTAAGGGGCTGGAGTTGAGTTGGAACTAAAAACAAGTACATAGGTGCATCTCTACTAAACCCAAACTGTTACCCTCTGCTCAGCACCAAACAGCAGACAGAGACAGTTTGAAACTTGGTGAACATAGTGGAGCATTTAGCAGCGTAAGAGCCAGATTTTTTCTTCAGTGAATATTGAACTAACGTTTACTTCCATGCAGCTCGCTTTAAGCGTATCATAAAACCACTGGATGGAAAAAAAAGGGTTATGTCACTCTTTTCATATTTTCATCATATGTCAGTGCAAGCGGGCAACGTTTAATGAGATTAATCCCATCCTAGATTATCCTGATGCTATTAGCAGGGGGTTAATACTTAATTCCAGCGATTGGCTTGATGAGACCTTAAGCAACACACACGTGGACACACACACACACACACAATAAATAATTCACCTATAGGTTGTACTATCATTGCACCTATACATTTCACTCTAGCTGCTTTATCAGGGAGTGCAGCTGCTTGCAGCTTCCCACCATATTTCTGAGGCACAGCATAATCTCCTGCCTCTACACTTGATAGGAGAACTGATCTGACCTGACTCGGTGGTGCACCAGGCTTGTGTTGCGCTCCTTACTAATGGATGAGCCATGTTCTATGAAACAGCAGAGCAATGTTAGAGGCAGCAGAGCTGCTGCATACTACTTCTTCTCTGGGTCCTATTAATAGCTCCATGACCTATCTGACATGGGCTGCTACTGCCAGGTTTTATGGCAGTCATGATGACTTGCTGCTCTACTTAAGAAGTGAGATTTGGTTGAGGTCTTATTGTTGTCAAAATATTTTTGCGGCAGCAGGTAAGGTCAGTGAGCTTGTAGCCCTGTTTGTAGCAACTTAGAAAGGAGCGTTTGTTTCGGACCAGCAGATGGAGATGGTAGCCGAGGGGAGGGAGGGGTCATGCGAGAGAAGGCACCCCAGGCACTTGGCAGCTGAGGGCCATGCGCCTGTATGCCTACATGCCTTTAGCACGGGACTCTCATCTGACTCTCTCTCTTGGTCTCTCTGACACTCACATACACACACATGCACGCACACACGTACACAGACTCATGCAGATATTCAGACAGCCATAGCAGAGACACTGAGACCGATTTACTTATAGTCCGCTGCACGTTAACCTCTATCAATAATCCATTACTGCTACAACAAGAAAAGACTCAAGATGTCTTGTTAATAATAATCCAAACACTTGAAGCCCAATGATTCACTGACTCAACATAAATAATATAAATAAATAAATAAATACTCATAAATACCACTCACTTATGATATTAAACATAAACATTAATAAATAAGCTAGTGGTGGCCTAGTTGTGTGTGTGTGTGTGTGTGTGTGTGTGAAAGTGAGGAAGAATTACAAACAATAGGGCAGCAGATTGCAAATAAAAATACATACGGACACAAACGCAGGCAGGCTTCTTCTGTTTGTCACATCTCCACCCTCTACTCCACCCAACCCCCCCTTTCAGCTGCAAACGGTTAATGCCAGTCCAACACATGTCAACGAGAAATGTAGGACAGGTCTGTTGGGCAAGGCCTCCAGCCAAGCACAGAGCTTGTTTATTGGCAGTGATCTCTGGACAGAGGTTGCCAGGGGTTGCAGTGCGGCCCTGTAATTTATCATTATGGAAGGCAGTTGAGCTTTTTCGTGTATATCTAGGTGTGTGTCTGTACGTGTGTGATTTTGAGATTCACCTGCAATGCAGTAGTAGTGATCTGACCTGGTTTGGCTAGCCAGCTTTGTGTCAATGTCAAAAAACCAGGACAGATGTAGTCACCTCAATTGAGTGCGTATTAAGCCTTAGAAATAAGCCTTATTATACAGTCAGATCACTTAAGCTGTAATTAAACAAATAAGTAATATGAATTGGTAAGAAATTCATACTTTTTAACTACCAGAACACACTCTACTATGGTTCAAAGCATGGTTTTACTGTCATGACATGAATATTTCATGAAATACATTTTGTCAATTTGCATATTTTTGGTTAAACTGAAGGATGACACACAAAAAGGCCTTCAACGGGCTCAGAGAACTCATTTGTACTTACACCCCTATCACAATTTTCTGACACTGTTATAATTTTCCCTCCAAGGGTGAAGCTTGAACTTTAATTTAGAATCTGTATCATGACACCATGTCTTACTGTCCTGTCATTCTGTAAAATGTATGTAACCTAAATGTTGCATATGAGTTAAACATGGCTGCTACCTGACCTTCCCACAATGCAGTTCATCGTCAGATTTTTCCCATCTGGCGAGAGTCAGGCTGATGTTGCAAGTCAAACTTTCTGAACAATGGCTGTTTTTGTACATCTCCTCCCCCCTTGAGACTTAAGTCTTCATCTAGATGATGATTAACCCAATTAATCTGCTCCCTGCTTGTCTAACATATAGATTCCCAAAAACCTGTCTTTGGGTTATCTCACTCAGTGAACACTCAGTGCTTGTGCTCTTCCCTGCAACCTATCTCCTCCTGCTTGTCCTCTTTTCTCCACCTTCTCTCTCCTTTCCCTCTGGATCAGCCATCATCCTCCTTCCATTCCCTCTCCTCTCATTTCTTATTTAGGCTGCTGCACAAGAAGCACAGGATTGGTATCTGACTGACTGAATGTTTGACTGACTGACTGACTAAATGAATGTTTGACTGACTTACTGAGCACAGACAGCTAGCATTAACACTGTTACGTAGA
>JAPZDY010000022.1:9239436-9252608 GCA_029783645.1 Ctenochaetus hawaiiensis
CTCAGAGCATGATGGCTGACCATACTGCTAAAACAACATCTCCCATTTGCTTTTTATCTGCAGCAGTAGCTTGTTTCCATCCAATATTGTAGCGGTTTTATTCAACCTTTTGATGCATTAAAAAAACATGGAACTAAGGTTTGTGTTTTTCCATCCATTTTGTAACTGTAAAATATAGATTTTTTTATGCTAAAAACACAGAAGAGTTTTTGCAAGTGTAAAAGATTTTTGTTGTGGGTTGTTGGCCGTGTTTTCTGTTTTTATCCGAGGAAAGCAGTTGTTTAATACAGTAATTGATGAAAACACCATGTATGCAATGATGGTGGCAGTAGGCTTGGGTTTTTGAAGTAAGTTTTAATGAAAAAGTTATTTTGCCAACAAGAAAAAGCCATAAATTCAAACCTACTTCCAAATTTAAATGATAAATGTGCCTCTGTTGCCATGCAAATTTTCTTTACTGTCAAATCTTCCTTCCAAGGCAAATAAATTAATATTTGGAGCAATGGAGATTTTCTTTGTGAATATGTCAGTTTTAATTTG
This sequence comes from Ctenochaetus hawaiiensis, assembly GCA_029783645.1. Lineage (NCBI taxonomy): Eukaryota > Metazoa > Chordata > Actinopteri > Acanthuriformes > Acanthuridae > Ctenochaetus > Ctenochaetus hawaiiensis. Next base: position 9,239,977 of record JAPZDY010000022.1, read on the forward strand.
CTTACATTTATGCTTTATAATTTGTGAAGTACTTAGATGGAAGCCCAGCTACTGCTTTTATGTCCCATGTCAGCACGTCTGTCACCTCCTGTCTGAGATCTGAGAAGGTGACTGCAGTGCCCATCACTGCTCTTTCATCTCTGACCCATATTCATCTTAGCATCTACATCTCTAGAAGCAGCCACTGAGCATGGCCTCGTCCTAACCAAACTGCTGTCCTGTTTCTCTTTTTTCCCTCTTTCCTCTCACTTTTATTCTCCCATCTCACCTCTGTTACATTAACATTATACTGTATGTCATTCCCTTTTCTGTACTCTGTCGATTTCCACATCCCTGGTACTTGTCTCTCATGTCACCCTGTTCTGTTCTACAACTCTACCACCATCACTTCCACTTTGCCCCTTTCCCTCACAATGTCATAGCTCACTTCCCCTCACTCCTCTTTCCTTCTGTCTTCTTTTCTCTGTCTGTCAATGACACTGGAAAGTTCGCCCCTGTCACTTTTAAAGATGGAACTGCCCAAGAGCTGTTGGTGAATGCTGCATGGGGCACTGGACTGGTGCATGCGCTGCAACACATGGGGATTTTGGTGCATGGTGAACACTGTGAAAGATGCAATGCTGGGCTGGTTCTTATAAAGTCAAAAACCTTTAAAGCTATAAATATATAAACATTCAGTTTTATACACTGGAAACTAACTACAGTGATTCCTTTGTGTTGAGACAGACTGAAGGCAAATTTAAGTGATTTTTGCTATCGCAAGCACAGTCAGTGGAAACACATGATATGACATAAATTTGCCTAGGGCAACAAATGACAAGAAGAAGTGTCCACACAAGGTGAAAATGTTTCAACTGGAATAAAAAAGTCACATATCCCCAGACTTTTTAAACACACAGAGACGAGGAAAAAGTGAGAAAGAGTAACAGAAGGAATTGGACTGTCAAATGAGTTTTAGGGTCAGTCAGAAACTGAGCTCAGCCAAACAAGCACACAGACGCACAGACACACTCCCACGAACACAGTAAGTTTGTCTGTTGCTTACCAGCTTACAGGTATCACCTGTTTCCCTGGTGAAATCTATTCGCTTATTTTCTGAACACACCAAGACACAAAAGCAAGTAGAAACCATAGCAGCTGATGTTTCAGAAGTGATAAATTGTATTAAAAGGCCATGAGGGGGCCCAAATAAGACTTGTAGAAACACTGACATGCTCTGGCCATATCAGCAGGGAAAGGCTGACCTTATTAGCAAACAGTATCCTTTATGCACATTTATCCCCCAGAGTCCAAGCTCTGTCTGCAGGACAAATGTATAGTTAATATTTATTTGCCTTTAGCAGTTGTCTGGTCAGTCATCTCTTGATAAAATTGTTTTGCAGAATACAGTGGTAGTTATTTTTAAAAAGAATACTATTTATCTGAAGGACATAATGCTTAGAGACTAAGATGTAAGCTTAAAAACATCCCTTAGAGACCAACAGGTGATGAACTCACTGACATTTTGTTAAGTCTGTTTTTTTTTTGTATTTTTAACACCACAGATATTTAAAAAATGAAGTGCAAGAGCATTATGATAAATGTGAAACTGACATAATACTGCAAAAGACAAAAAGCTTCACATGACAGTCCGATGCTGAGCTAAGGTGACAGAAGTGGTGGCAGTGTCCTTGTTTCTGTGGACCACTAGGACCCCTCAGTCTTCTCTGTGTCCCTTAGCCTCCACTAGGCTCCTATCAAATATTTATAGTGGGCTGTCTCCCCCTATCAGCCTCACTCTGCCTCGCTGACTTAATGGAGGCCCCGTTCTATCTTGCATATTCATACACACAAATTCAATCACTATGTTCTAGACCTCTCCCTGTCTTCATGTGGGAGTAGAGTAAATGTATCTTTTAATGTGTCCTGGCCTTTTACATGCTTTGTGAGGAAGTTCTAATAGACCTTTGCACCTGAGTGGGTTCATTCAGTGGCTTGATTTCCACAAGGCTTTTTGTTTTTGGCTTTCGTGGTGAGCAATAAATCTTCAAGTGAATCCATGCCCATCTTTGCTTCGCTCTTGCAGTGGTGCATCTTGCGTGTTTTTATCAAGAATTAATAGTGTTTTTTTTTTTGTTTTAATCTCTTCCTCCTCTTTCTTCTTGCTTCATGTGTAATTTGTGGCAAGGTAAGGAGCGCCCCTTGCTTCTCCACCTTCGGTTTGAATTAAGCTACCTTTGATTTTTCAGGTTTCCACAGAGGTTTCCTCTTTCTCACTGGGATTTAAGTCTTTTTTAGAAACCTTCACACTGGGTTTTTTAGAAGATCCAGTCCACCACTTTGACAGAATAATGGTGTTTGAAAAGAGCACAGTGAAATTCTCTTTTCACTTCCGCTCTTCCTCTCTGCTCTTCTTTTCATATCCTCTCCTCTTCTGCCAAATCATCAGAGAATACAACAGAATGAACTTGACACGATTCTGACCCCATTTCTTCTCCTCAGTAACAACCAGCCTTTGGAAGGAGGAAGAACCGCACAACAATAAACTAACCACATTCATGCCACTCTCACAAAGCTCCTCATTTTGTAGTGCTTCTCTATCACTTCCTGTAGGTCCTTCTTTGACTGCTGAATATGCAGACCTCACTTTAAACAGAGGATGCTATGTCACTAAGGCAGAAAAGTAAAAATAGCAAGCTAAGACAAAAGATGGCAGATGTATCCTACACACCCCTCCCCCCTTCTCCATCAGTGTCTCGTTTTTCAAATGACAGCTTCAGAAGTCCACTTGAAAGGATGTGTTCTTTGGCTTAAAAAGACTGAGTCTGGGCTGGACTAGACATTGCACTGGACTCATTTTGATTGAACCTCTGTTCCTCCTAAGAAATCACTGCCCAGTGGAAATTTTCATGGAATTCAGGCTTCTGTAGAAAATTCAATGTCTGGCTTGGAGGCTTGTTTGGAAAGGAAAGTGAGAAAATCAGAGAGGAGCTACGTCTCATGTTCTGAGTGAGAGGAAAGAGGGGAGAGAGAAAGATAGAAAAAAAAATCCCAGACCGCCAGAAATAGTGTTTTATGTAACGTGGCTGGCTGCTGATGTGATTGCATCTGATTAGACTTGAAATTCCACTCAGCCCCTTAAAAAGTCGCAGTAAGGATTACGTCAAGGGCAGTATGAGAAAGAGGAGGGTTCTGGGAGAGGACTGGCAGGTGATAGGCCCCAGTGTTTTCCAAATTAACCTTTTATTGTATTCCTTATCATGTATCTATACTACTATAGAAACTCTAGTTTGTCAGATAGATTGCCTATCATATAGAGTCTAAACTAGCCTTTCTACTTTACTTTAGCCTTGGTGACACATTTTACAAAGATTACTTTTAAACTTATATAAACGACAATCAAAATGTACAATCTAACCAAATAATTGGAACAAAAATGCTCAAAAAGTAGTCTATCCCAAGTAAATCAGGATCTGTGGTCATTTCTACCTCACACACACATGCAACCCCTGAGTTTCCTTTAACTTACTTACAGAAGAAAATATTTGAACTCTTTCCCTTCCAGGGGTGCATTTGCAATCAGAGACACAGCCACAGAGAAAAAAAGTTTTTTTATTTTTAGATGTGTTTAATAGCCAAACAGTTTATCATAAAATGGCAAATGTGAAACTCCTTACTCCCTGTGTGACAGAGATATTTTCCTGTATATGTGTCTGAACTGTACACTACCAACAGGTCCCCCAGAGTATATATGGTTTCAGTTTTTAACACTTTGAACCTACACACATTTGCTCATCCAATCTTGTCAACATCTGGTGTTTTGTTAGCTTTTAATCCTCTGCCTTCGCCCTCACAGACGCACCCACAGCCTCCGCTGACACAACATCACAGAGCATTACTCTTAGTTTAGGGTCCCTCTGGGTGAACATGTATCTAACTGATGCAGTCGGACCACCTTGATATCCGTGCTTTAGCAGTGCAGTCATGGTGAATGCCCGGCGGAGTGTCTGCTGCACGCAGTTTCTACTGTTGTAAGGGATTATGGGTATTATGCTCATCAGAGGACTATGTGTACAGTATCATTCTTCCTCCCTTACCCTCCTCCGTCACCCGCTCTCTCACCCCCTCCCTCATTACCCTTCATTAGAGAGCAGACTGGAGACTAATCCTCCTTAAGGCCCCCACAGAGTTCTTTAAGGCAGGGCTTATTGTTGGGTTTAGATGGCTGCCATGTGAGGCAGCCATCTTTGTTTTGGCTTCCCCACGGCCATGAGAGGACCATGTAATTATTTCTATTTCAGTTTTTATGTTGACAACGACATCTTTTTATTGTTGCAAGTCTCGAAGCATCAAGTATCAACCCTTAAGCGTTTAGACTGTGTAGTTAGTCTCAAGACAAAAAGTAAGAATAAATGTGGCGATGAGTATTAGCTTGAGAGAATCCACGTTTGGCATTTAGCACCACACACTCTGCAATGTAGGTTTGCCTTGCTGGATCTTTTTAAAGCCCTTACATCACTCTAAGGCTCCTATTTAGTTTACAGATCGTGTAAATGCATAATGAGCCTGACACACCCAGGCTGCTGTATTGATTGCAGGCACAAAGTTATTTTTAGAAGGTGTCTTGGCTGCACAGCATCACAGAAGGAAAAGCATTAATGAAAGTACAACTTAATTGGAATTTAATGCTGATCGAGCCTGGTTGTACTGAATGAGCAACAGATTGATCATTTACTCATATAATACATATTCCTAGTATTAAGTAGATTCAGGTTGGCAGGCTTGCCTTGCTGGATGAGTCACAGTGCTGAAATTGTAAAACACAGTTTAATTTTAAGCACTTTATCAACACAGTTCCTAGGTACCCTTGTTCTTTCAGTCCGAGGTCACCTCAGCTGAGCCATTGCTTTATAAAAATACAGCAAAGGTCTGTAAAGAACATTATTTGACAAAGTCAAAAGAATGTATGTCTCTAAAGTAGGTTAAAAATGAGGTAAATATTGTGAATCACTAAAAAAGTCATCACTGTTCTCCTTTTCTTTTCCTTGTTTCCTCTTCTGACTGGTTGTTTTCCTTGTGTTTGTCATTGCAGCAGCTAAGACCTTGCTCAACAAAAAGGCAGATGTCAAGGTAAGGTTCATCATGTCTTCCTCCCACCTCTCTGCCTTCACTCCCTTTGACTATCCCTTTCTTAATTTTCCCAAAATAGAAACTCTGCCTCTTCTTTCTCTTTCCAGTTTCTCTGCTTCACTATTTGCTTCTTTCCTTATCTGGCTAATCTCACTCCCACTCCAGCTCTTGTCCCTGTTTTTGAATTAAGGTGTGTGTTATCAATTTGTCTCGCGTCCTTTATGTCATAATCACATTGGGTGTGTTATTTCTTGTGACTTCTGATAAGACTGGCTTGTGTCCATATTAGGGCTGCTGGATTTTTCTGTTCAGGTTGGCACATCATCTTGGGTGTGTAAAGTAGAAATATTCACATATTTTAGTGAAAAGCCACAGCCCTACTCTGGATACATATCTGAATATTTGTCTGTGAACATCTTTGTGTTTGTGCTTTTGTCTGCATATGCATGTGTTAGCCTTTGGTTGCCTTGCAGAGCACAAGCCTTATGTAGCACATCCTCCTAAAAGCATCCTTTGTTATAATTTGCTATTATCCAGCTCATTGCCACCTCTCCATCTCCATTATTAAATGTAACCATCTGCCAGCCCTCCCCATTTGCTTTTCATCACTTCCTCTGCTTCTCATCCCTCCATTTCTGTCTCTTCCTCCTCTTTCAGTACTTCCTCTTCCTGCTCACCCCATCTGGTCTTTAACCCCTGTTCATCCTTTAATGAAGATCTCTCACCATCCCACGCTCACACATGCACACGCTGCAGTAGCACATCCCACACAAAACTTCCATGAATGTGTCTGTGTGGTCATGCATGATATTGTGCTACCAAGCTGGGAACACGGCGTTCATGCAAACAAATGTGTTTGCTTCTCAGCATTGTCCAATATGTTAAGCAGAGCTTTGCGCGCATACACATGGACATACAGCAGTGTTTTTGTGTACACGTAAAATGTTACCTCGTGTGTGAGTTCATCACATTTGTTTGTCAGTTTGAAATGAAAATTAAAGCGCAATTGGGGGTGTGAGCATGCTTGCACATTGAGTGTTTGTAAGCGTGGGTGTCCGCATGTGTGGTTTGCTTATGTGCATGTGCAGCAGTGCGTGCGTGCACATGGCCCCCCTCCCTATTCTCCCTGCTCAGTCGGTTCAGCAGGGAATGTGACTCTGGTTCCAGGAATAGCTGCTAGTCTGGACCCTGGAAACTCAGACGACAGAAATAGACGCTTACTTCCACTGTGGCGCACTCATTGCCTAGCAACAGGCTCCCCACACACTCGCCCCAAACCCTCTCTGAAGGCATCTTTTTCATTTGCTACCGTCCCTGTTCTTCCCCCTTCCCTTCCTCTTATCTTATCTCTTCTCTCTTCCCTCCAAATGTCCATTTTGTTCTCTTTTGCGTCTCTCTTCTCGGCCTTGCCTCTTTTTTCTTCTCCCGCTGGTTCATCAATGCATAATAGCACCTGACTTTTTTCAGCTGTAGCAATTGCTAAGCTCAAGCAGGAAGTCTCTCCCTCTCTGGCACTAACTACACATCATCGTCAGCCTTCTCAGCTGCCAGCCTCTTTTCCTTAAACCACTCCATTCAGCATCTCATGCAGCGTTGTTATAGTGGTAACACGCTGTCCATTCTTTCTGTTCCTAAAAGTTTTTACATGTAAGTATTTTTATGTATTTGCAAGATGGCTGGATAAACTGAAAACAGACTGCAATACAAAATCCTAAAGATTTGACCTGAATTCACAATAATGTAAAATTCAACTTAGCATTTCTCCAATGATTTTGTTTGTTTAATTTCACACGTCCCCAAATTATCGTGCTTATGATTTATGAATGTATAATTGCTTAATACCTTAACAAGTATTGGGCCAGAAGTGATTTTAAATTTAAAATGAGTTCTGGGAGAACACTTTTGTGTTCTGACAGAATAAATTTTGCATTTCCTTGTCCTTCTGTTCTATTAGGCCTCCATCTTGCTCCTTGTTGTTGCAGATGTTCTTAATTTGTTGACAGAAGAACAGGGGGTCACAGTTATGCAATCTTAACAACTTTTCTGTGATCTTCTTCCCGCTCTTTTGTCCTCCTTATGTCCTGATGACTTCTATTTAACTTAACACCACTCCTTCTTGTGGGATTGCACCTCCCTTCTTTCACATTAACACTTGGAAATTTTATTGCTATGAGGGGAAACACTCGCTTTCCTTCTGCTTTTTCCAAGCTGTTGAGAAAAAATCTCATCCTGTTCTTATTCAGGATTTTAAGCTGCATTGTCATTGCCGAGTGTACAAGTTTTGGTTTGACAAGTTCTCTGTTGCACTTTGTACCAGTACATTCACTTCTTGTCATTGGCTACTTTATCTCCCTCCCCCTTCTTCTACCATCAATCCATCCATCCATTCATCAATTTATCCATCCATCCATCAATCGCCTGAGGACAGAAACGCAAGTCCAGCTCTACTGTCCAGTATATGGTGAGCATGCTATTTATGCAGTTGTCCTGTGACTCCTTTGTTTGCTCCCTCTCTCCACTTGTCAACTCCAGTATTTGTTTTACCCTCCTTTCTCTGCCATTCCTTTACTTATTTCATTATCTATGACACAGTGGTGCACAATTCATGAAGTATTTCTTATTCAAACTACAGTCAGGTGTCATGCGGGCATTTCTTTAGAATAAAGCTGTGGTCCAAAGGAAGTGAGTCTTTTTATATGCAGCAGAAGTAGTCCTTTATTAGGAATTCCAGAAAGTGAGGGAAAAAAACTAGCAGTGGTGTCTACGGAAAAAAAAAACATATTCAGAAAGTTATTCTTTAGTGCCAGGCAGAAGTTACAGCCTTGGCCTTTCGCACAGAGCACTGCCATAGGACAAATCCTGACTTAGTCTGAAAACGTAATAGAAGCAGGATGTTTTAGTTCCATCGGCGTCACTCCTGGGATGCTGCTCCAGATCTGTCAGGGGCACAGTGTTAGAAATAGAGGCAGCCCCTGTACTTGTAGTTTCAACACAGAACTCTTTGGTCTTACAAGTCATTGCACATACTTCAGACAAAAAATAGGAATAAAAGATCAAGTAGGCGGTGGCATACTTGCTCCAGACACCACATCTGTACACTAAATACAGCACCTGATTCTTTATTCAAAACATAAATTTAAACAGCAATACATTTTTTTACTCAGGTAAGTGAATAACGAGATTTTGACCCCTCTTTTCTGCCTTGGGGCACTCTTTTCCCTCTTACATGGGTAGTTCCTTGATACCACATGTTCATCATCCCTTCATCTTCTGCACCTCTCCCCTCTTTGTTCTCCATGTGCACTTCCTTATTTGCCCATGTGAGGAACAGCCTGTGAATTTTTACCCACTTTGTCCTTCTTTGTTCCTGATAACTTCATAAAATTAATGTTGATTGTGAAGATGTCTGATTTCTTCTCCTCATTTTTCCTCTGGTGTGCAGGCTTAATTACCATCACCATGGTGTTTGGCTCTCATAATCACAAAGGGTTTTAGATGTTTAGCTTTGCACATCACCAGTTGTCTCCACCGCTGGCAAAGCTTCGGTCAGGACTGCTCTTATAACTTCTATCCAGAAGTACAAGGGGCTGTCTCCCCACGGACATTTATAACACAAAGGCCCTGAGTTGATACTGCAAACACGCTTTGACTGTGACATCTCACCGCTAATCGTTACTTTGATGAGGAATACATTTCCTGTTGCTTCGCAGAGGCAGCGGAGTGATGGCTGACGGCAGCTGTGGTTGGTTTCATGTGTGCGTGAGTGTGGATGTGAGATGGGGCACGGGTGTGTGTGATATGTCTGTATGTCAGCTTATTGTCAGCTCACACCATCTTTTATTTTCATGGCTATGTTGTGTGTATGCATTGTGTCGTGTGTTTGCACTTGTGTTTGCTGATGTGTGAACTCTCTTCTTCTTGTCTCCTCTCCTCTCCTGCCCTCTCTTCTTTTTGAGTAAGCCCAGTGGCTTATAGAGTTCATAGTTGTGTTATGGTTAATATATATGTGCACCCATACAAACACACTAATACACACACACACAAAACTTACTGCTTTGAAAATAAATGTTCTGATGTTATTCATTTTAATTTTGTGTTCTTTTTTAAGATCTCCCTTTTTAAAATTGAGGAAAAATGCCTGTGCTAGATTGGCATTAGTGCTAGGTGAAGTCTCTCACCTCTTAGGCAGTTTTCATCCCCGTCTCTGCCCAAATTCATTCCCCAAGAGGACTTAATAGGGACTTAAATAGTGCATGATTTTTCTGGACCTCTATCACTAACTAGAAGGACTTAAAAATAATAATGTCACAAGATTTATGTAACTTACGCTGACTTCTTAGAGTGAGTCGTTCTGGTTTTTCTCTTCCACACCCAGGACTCAGCCTCATTCAGCAATTTTGAGTTAAAATTTTCCCAAATTAGGTAACAATTATTGTTATGTAGATTCAATGCAAATATCATATTGACTGAGCTTAGCTATAAAGTACTGGCCACTCTTTCATGTGTGGTCTTCAAAGAAGCATTTGATCGTGGCTTATTAAGGTGATTCATTATGGCCAAATGGCACAGTTGAATTGTCATAATTAGGACTCCTGAGCAGCAGACGTTGCCAGTGATAGTGTGATGACATCACACAGTGTCAGCTGCCCCTTCATGTCCTCTCTCAAACTTGCAAACAGATGTTTAAAGTAACCCTTTCAACCATTAATAAAGCTTTAGTACCACAATTTCCGCCTTTTAATTTTACATTTTCTATTATAGACATTGCAAGTTTAGGGTGAAATATTAAAATCTTCACTGAAGCTCAGACCCTGAATCTACAGGACATTATAGGGCAGCTAAACCAAAAATGGAACAAAACACCAAACAAACAAACACACAAACAAGCAAACAAACAAACATAAACATGCTGTTTTAATTTTTTTTGACAATGTGATTTACTTAATCACAGTGGAGGAGGCTGACTCTAAAGTTAGAGAATAGGAAAAACTGTAACATCGTCCTCTCATAACCATGTTATGTGAGGACGTAAGTTTTTTTAATGTAGTTTTGAGGACTTTGAGCAGGACAAAAAACCTACCGTATTGCAGTTAATTACAGTAGTTGAATTTTCTGACAACAAAGTTAAAATCATTTCATAATAAACCGAAACAAATCTCTTCTCAATTCTGGTTTTAATTCTAACTGAAAAATGACAATAAACCAAATGGTCACAAACGCCAGCTTGAAAACCTCCTCTCACAAGGATAGGAGTGCAAAGATACAAAACTTACTCAAACACACACACACACACACACACACACACACACACACACACGTATGCATGGACACACACTCACACACCCAGCTCTTGCTGTTGTTAACACTCTTGTTGTGTCTTTTCCCTTTCCCCTCCTCTCCTTTCCTGCACAGCCCCAGACAAACAGCACCAAAAACAGCATAGTCACCAGCCCCAAAGGAAACATCCCTTCACCTGCTCTGGTATTTACCTCGTAACACCCCCCATCCCGACCACCCCCCACCACCCCCTTCCCTCACTTCAGCTGTGTTTGTGTTGTGTGTGTGTCCGTGTATCCCACAACCTGTCTCTCCATCACTTCCACTCCCTTCACCCCACCCCACTCCCCTACTCTTCTACCTTTGTCTGTTTTTCCTCTCTTGTCTGGATTATGGTTGATCTTTGCTTAGCTGCTGTGTTGGCCACAGCAGCTGGGAAGGTCTTAAACGAGCAGGTGGTGTCAGGAAACATTTTCCCCAAAGCTGGTAGGGATGTTATGTGACTTGAACTCAGGTTGATATTGTGCTGCCATGCCATTTTCTCTGTCGGAGAAAGTTTGCCAGAGATGAACAGACAGCCAATGCCTGCCGAGGTTGTCAGTTTGATTTACCCCCTCCTTCCTGTTTTTGCCTCTGTGGAGAAGTGACTCCCCACTGTTTGAGCATCAAAGTCCAAAGGTCTACAGATTGACCTTCCAGCTAAACAGCACTCCAGCTGATTTCAGATAGTAATTCCTCCTCCTCTGTTGATGGTGTAAAAATCTGTGAAATCAGCTGGAATGAAAATGTGAATGTTGTGCTTTTGGCACAGGGTCACATGGACCCTTATACCTTTACTTGGCATCAGGCCTCTAGGAGAGATAAACAAGTTAATTCTGTTCACTGGGTGGCCCTCTTCTTGGTCTGTGTGGATATACACGATTGGTAAACATAAGAACTGAAGCAACAGTTGCTTAAAGGAGTTATCGTAAGTTCAGTCCAAATTACACCTTTTGCATTTAAAAACTGCAAACAACTTAATTGTCTATATTAGTCAAAAGACCTACCAGAATAACTGTAGCTATCAGACATTAGCTAAATTTAGGTAACATCAGATATATTTTTTACTACACACGTCATGTTGACCCAGTTTCCTTTCAGAAAAGTGAGAGCAAAAGCACTGGCGGTGAAATCCCTACATGCTGCATACAGTTCACATCACACAGTAATCAGTTGGAAAGATTTTCTTATCCTTAAAAAAACCCCTCCATCCTCACTCTGTTTTATATGACTAAAGCTATCTACAGTGTTGTGTGAGTGTTCTGCTCATTAGTGAGGGTGAAGTGCCACAGGAGGTGACAGTTTTCTGGCATGTACTCTTTTTTTATTTTTATCAAATTGCCTGTCAGAGCTGCTGGCTCCTGGCAGTTCTCTTTGATTTACAGTAAATATTAAATTAGATTAACATGTTGATGTTGTAAGTCAGCTTTGTTTCTGATGCCATCATTACTTTTAAAACATAAAAACAAATTCTGTATAAGAATGCAATAATGTAATATAAAGGCTTTATATCTAACACTTTATATCTTTATACCTAATACACTGTTTGGACTTTTAAACATCAACATTGTACCATTGTTAAAAAAACAAAAAACTGGAAGACAGGTGTGGAGCGGAGGATTGTAAACTCTTTCACACATATGTGAGTAATGTACTGTGGGATTTTTTTGACCATCAACAATAACCCAAACCTGTTGCATCTCTCCTGAAACAAAATTTTTCTGTAAGCAAATGTGTTGACATTAGTCATTAATTATTGTAGTTGTTTTCCAGCAAATAGGTGCATATGCAAATGAATAAGAGCACAGGGTTGCTCAATCATAAATTGCTGGCAACCGATTCTTAGATGCCACACTAATGATCTCACCAACTTAGATGTGCAACACAGCTGAGAACTTGGGCAAGTTTAAGTTTGCTGCATGAAAATGCTGCACTCTAAATATAACTTTGTCACACTGGCTATACAAAGCTCTAAGACCTAACCATGTAATGATAATATAAAATCTGTAAGCTGTTAGACTGTGAGTCACAGTAATTCAGTCGCTGCCCCGCCCCGCGTTGGTGCTGTATTTAACTCACACTAGGCTAACCTCAGCTTGACACGGAGATAAGAACTAATAGTACAAGTCGAGATAGATAGATAGATAGATAGATAGATAGATAGATAGATAGATATATAGATAGATAGATAGATAGATAGATAGATA
>JAPZDY010000022.1:9260647-9272771 GCA_029783645.1 Ctenochaetus hawaiiensis
AATTGGAGCTCCACCATGCCACCCCTCTGGCAGGAGTGGAGAGGGCAAAGCCACCTTGGGAGGGGGGTCGAGGCTAAAGGGGGAGGTGTCTAAATTTAGCTCTGGTAGCAGGAAATGTAGACCACTGCCCAGTGAGGCGTTAAAAACCACCACTCTGCTAGCGCCACCCTTAGATAGCATTAGTCTCCCACAGCAGTTTCAAGACTCTTAAGATACCAACCGGCAGATAGCAAGGTTAGCACCAGAGTAAAACTACAAGAGCCAGGTGAGTGCGGGAGAAAGGGGAGCTGTGTCTGGGTGGGATAGTTTGTGTCATGTTGGCCTTTGGAGGAACTTGTCAGTTCAGTGTGTGCTGGACAGCTGGTTTGCAACCCAACACCTGTGCTGGCGTTTGAAGCATCTGAACACATATCTGCTCTGTTACTCTCAATACTTTTATAGTTGTTTGTATAATAGACGCTGTTTTCTGAGAGCTGCTTCTTGTTTATTTACAGATTTGTCAAAATGGTGATAATTTTTGACCTCAGCTAGGATTTATAGGATTACCTCCTGTTAAATCGCAAATCCTGAAGTTCTCCGTTTTGCAACATCCATGTAATTAAGTGCTAATTGCTGGGATGTTTCTACACTGCACCTCCGAGGGATCGTCTGTCAGTCAGTGCAGGCTTTGCTGTGACATCTTTTTTTTCTGGGATTTCCTGTTGATTATGTTTGCGTTTTGTGGCTTCCACTTTTAGCTGAGAGTGAGAAAATTGACAAACACTGATGCAGATGTTCTGGATTGTTTGTGTGGGTTTATGAATTTCATTTGATGACATTTGAGGGTGCAGTCTTACCTCCTGCAACGTGACATTGTGGCAGGAATCTCCAGTATATTTCTCCTCTCTTTTCTCTCCTGCCAGTCTCGTGCTGTGCCCAATTGTAATGCCTCCTTTCTCCCTATTTGTCAATGAGTGTTAATGTGTTGCATTTCCCTCTGTGCCAGCTGATTAAACAGACGAGCGGTGATGAGTAACATCAAACTGTCTCTCATTATCATGGCCATCACCATTGTCATCATCTATCCTCTGCTCACTGAGAAGACTCCCATTAAAGCCTCAGCAAAACCTCACATATAATTGTAAATCCTGCTGTTATGGAGTCATTAACTTGGATAATGAGGAAAATGTCTCTTTTTCTCCGATGACATCTGGTGACAGAGAAGAATCAGTGAATTGTAGCTGTAATTTCTCAGCATGAGAAAAGGTTGACTGAGTTTATCACCTCCAACATTCATCTGCCCCAACAACATCATTTCACTCTGCTTTGCCCATCAATCCTCACTGTGACACTCCTGTTGTGTTTTTGCGTGCAATATGAGCAGCTGATTGTCATCTCTCTTTGCATACATGTGCGTTTGATCTCATTCTGTGTGTGCATGTTATCAGGAAAGAGCTTAGACAACAGCTCGCTTAAGGCGCAGTCCAGCACGAGCTCCCAGCCTGATAGCTCTCAGGGCTCCTCAGCTGCTGTGTTCTGTAAGTCAAGCATGGCTCGCCAATTGCAGCCCGTAATACACACACATTCATGTGTTCTACTAGCGATTCACCTTGAGTAAACCCTTCCCTGTGTGTAATCCAGTCAACGCCCTTGCATGTATTAAAAGCATACATCTGCTGCCATTTAGCACCACTAAATCCCTAAAGTGCCCTGACTTGCACTGTGCCTCATTTTAGAGTCTTCTTAGTGAGCCCCATTTCTACATACAAACATCAGACTGTCTGAAGTGGCTAATAACAACACAAACTATCGAAAAATAGGCTGTTGAGAAAAAACAGTGTGATGCTTTTGTAGTATTTCTACTCCTTTACTATCCTATCCTCCTCCCTGTTGCGCCCACGCCATGTGTGTTTAAAACAACTCGCTGTCTCCCTCTCATGGACACATGTGGAATAGCATCCCAATACTGCTCCATGGCAATCAGTGTCTTAGCATTGCTTTCTCAGACATTTCTAAGCATGAGCATGAATTTAGCTTCACATCTTTTATCTGCCCAGCACTGTTTTTGATTTAGGCTTTTTATTCCCAAGAATTCTAATGATTTCAATATCGTTAGACTTCACTGCTGTTTGTGTTAAAGCTCACCTGTTTTCACATTTGGCCGAGTGTCCTGCTTGTCTTAGTGCTGCACTGAGACAAAGTTTGTTCTCCTAACAGCCGAAACGCTTTGGTCAACCTTCCATTTAAGTGCAAATGTTCCTCCCCTCCTCCCTCCTGAACTCAGCTGCCACAAAGTTTGCTGACCTGCTGGGCTCAGTGCGTAGAGGCTCAGGGCCCACAGTCGACGGGGAAGGGAGATCCAGCACTCCACCTCCCACTGCCCTCTCTGCCCCCTCACCTCCACACACCCCTGTTGTCCCAATGCAGAGTAAGTAGAGCAGAGCTACGGGGAGTGTACAGTAGACAGAAAGTGGTCATAAGACTTTGATAACATGACTTGGCACCTCCTGTTCCACTGTTTGATGAACAGATTCTGTTTTTCATTTGTTATTTTGGGAAAAGAGGGGAGTAAAACAGCTTATTTCTTAGTTGCACATAGATCAGCTTTAGATTAAAAACTTCTTAGTCATGTTAAAAAGAGTTAAAAATATGTAAATCAACTCAAACCCAAAATTAGAATATATTGCAGTCAAAAAAACAAAACTCAAAATCAATTACCTCAATTGCAGGTGTAGTCTCTGTAGCCAAAGACTGAGAGCCTAATTCTTGCTTGCGTAAACCTCCAACAATGAGCTACATTGTAGTACTGTGTGACATGCTCCTCCATGATGGTGGACATGGGCACTGATGTTTATTTTGAGTTGGTCTTAAATTTTGCTGCTATCAATACTCAATAGGCCACCAAGAGTTTCACTGCTGAATATAGTATATTAATATATGTGTTAATATATTAACCCTAACAAATGACTTTTTACTCCTGTTAAACCCATGGCCAAGCTGTTTAATGACATTACTAAGCCTGTGTTTAAAATTGAATTATCTATTATTTTTCCCATTTAATACATGGTGTAAACATGGTGCAGTAGTCTCAAAGTTTTAAGTGACAAACTTATACATTTTTTGGTCTGGTGCAAACAGAGAATAAGCAAAACACAGAAAGACACCTCAGTTACCTTTTTAAAAAGCAGTTTTATGATTAGGTAAATTCAAATATATTTAGAATTCTATTATTGTTATTGTAACTGTTAAGTTTATTATAAATTGTATGCCCTTATATTTCAAGTACACATGGAAATTTAAATGGCTTAGGATAAATACTGTATGCAGATTTATTGAAAGCAAAATTCACTTATCTAAAAATCGTAAATTAAACCATAACCATTGTTTGACTGCTGAATCCTCCCTGGCCTCCTCTTGTCATTCTGCAGTGTGTAGTATGAAGAACAAAGGCAACTAAAACTAATTATGTCAAAATATGTGGTGATATCAAGCAATATTGAGGACACTACAGTAAAAACTTTCACTTATTGTGACCACAGAGAAACACATGCCCAAAGTGATTCCCTCATTTCTTCATACCTTTATTCTACCACTTGTTTCCACTGTTTCTAACTTGCTCTTCTACATTCCTCCCCCTCCACTATTACCAACCCCTCCATCCTGCGTGATCCACACTCAGTGTCTCGGCTAACAGACCTGGTAAGCAGCGTGCGCAAGGTGCCACCGGCTCCCGCATCTGACAGTGATGCTGCGCCAGTGCCTAGCGCAAGGCCCATCCCTCCACCTGCACACACCACTTCCCCACCACCCCCCCACTCCCCCTCCAGTCCCTCCCTGTCTTCCTCCCAGAGTGAGTACCCAGCATAACCCGCCATGGCCTGATGCATGGTAGCCAATCACGGTGCTTCATCTAACAGCATTTCAGGCTTTCAGTGTGGGCCAGTGTGAGCGAGCATATTTAACAGACAGTGTGTTCTGCTTTTGGTAGTGTAAAGCTACTCTTTAGTCAGCTAAGTTTGAGTTAAACCATTTGAGTGTTTGTGCTGTTTTGCCTCTGAGCCTTTTAACCTCCTCTTCAGTTTGCCATGGAGAGCACTTCTGACTGCAGATGGATTTATGCATCGTCTGTTTGCTTTGACTCTTGTGGTGTCTTTAAATATGTAGGTGACATTGCTTGTGGTGATATATGGAGATGCCTTGTGTGTGCTCATATAACAGAGTGTTCGAGAGTTGTTTAGGCTTACTAGAGCACTGTCTTACACGTAGGAGTGTGTGGATTTTTGATTTTGTTTGTTTGACATGTGCCAGACTAACTCAGGAGTGAATTAACTTGCGGTTCAGGCTTTGCAGTTGTTTGCTGTACTGAATCCACACTTAACGCAACAAGGAACCACTCCCCTCTTACCTTTGTTTAACTTTTGTTCTCATTGTCCTCTACAGCACGCAAACAAGAAATCATCAAGATCACGGAGCAGCTGATAGAGGCAGTCAACAATGGGGACTTTGAGGCATATGCGTGAGTTTGCGTTTTATGTGTGATTTGTGTTTAGCTTGTGTTCACATAGTTTGAAATTGATGTCTGGGTTCATGAATGTGTCCTGCTCCTTGCTTCTCAGTAAGATCTGTGACCCTGGACTGACTTCGTTCGAGCCCGAGGCGCTGGGCAACCTGGTAGAGGGAATGGATTTCCACAGATTCTACTTTGAGAACCGTAAGACCACTTTTGAGATCATTATGTTGCAGTCTTGCATGTGAATACAGATTTTTTTATCTTGTTTATTTACTGATCTAGCTTTGCTGTGTTTATCTTAAGTTTTAGACATTCATGTCAGCTTAGTCTTAATCAGTGAATCGAATGCACATTTAGCTGCTGTACATCTCTTCATTTGCCCTGTGCTGGTTCAGGTACCAGGGACAGACCACATTAGAGAATGTTTCACCGGAGGTGTCAAATGAAAAACAAAAATAGAGAAATCTAACTAATGCTCTATCCTGAAAAAGCTAGACTCACCAATGGTAGCTGAAAATATCCAAAAGCAGCTTCGATGTCCACTAAGACTAAGATGATCAGGGTTACATGTGCACATATCATTTTTTGAACTTGTCCTCAAAATTCAGAAAATGAGTATTTGCATCACTATGTGGTGAAAATGTGTAAAAACAAAATTTAAAAGCTTAAAAAACATTTCTTTTTAATGCAGTACATTTATTTAATCTACATTCAAACTGTATGAAAATGAATAACAAAAACAATAATTTTGCAGTTGTTCTGTCATTTTTTGTGTTGTTTTCTTCATTCTTTCTCCTTATTTTGCTCTTGCCTTTTTTTGTCCATTTTTCAGTTTTGGCTAAGAACAGCAAACCCATCCACACCACCATCCTGAACCCCCATGTCCACCTGATTGGTGAGGACGCAGCCTGCATTGCTTACATCCGACTGACTCAATTTGTTGACGGCCAGGGTCGGCCGCGGTCCAGCCAGTCAGAGGAAACTCGCGTCTGGCATCGCAGAGACAGCAAGTGGCAGAACATCCACTTCCACTGCTCAGGCGCACCAGCTGCGCCACTCCAGTGAGGTACGACCTTTTGGCACTGCGAGCAAACTGAGAGCAAAAAGATGCCCCCTCGTTCATGTTTGTTCTGTTCATCAGTTTTCAAACTGCTTCTTAAGAAAGGATCTGTTGCAGTTGTTCCTGTATATTTTTTAGCAGTGAGAGACTGTGCAAGATTAATACAGTAAACACTTAACTCATAGTAAAAGACAACAACCAGAGTGAAAATAGGAAAATAGACTGACTGGTAGGATAGTATGATGTAGCTGTTGCTCTAATCCTAAGTTTAGCATTGGAAACACTAGCCTCAGTGCCCAAGCTAGCCAGAAGCAGAAAAATTGTCCGAGGGTTTGTGTTAAATTAAATGCCAGTTAGATTTTTGGTGCACTAGAAGGTAGTTAGCATAAGAAAATCTGTGTTTCTATTAGCCTTTTGTATTCAAATGTAGTCAAAAGAAAACAAAGCAACTGTACTCTAAGCTAAAGTATTCCTGCCCAGTAAATCAAACAGGGACTTACATGTGTTTATTTAAGGTGCAGATTTTATAGCATCAATAAGCTGACTCTGTAGTTTGACAACCTAGCATACAGTAATAAACAACTACAACAATATACCTAGTATTCTACCTAAAAGTGGACATGGCAGGTCCAGCAAAATGATGCTTAATTCAAAGACTTTTATTTCATCAGACTTTTTAATCTTTATTCAAATAACTCTGTGCCTCAGCTTAGCATAAAAACATTTCAATGAAATCCAAGCTGTTTTGTGGCATTTCCATAAGCTCTAATTAAAATTCAAAAGACTTTTTTGTACTCAACACAATATGTGTCTTTTGAATACTGAATTATTACTTTGAAGATTTGAAAAATGGAGTTTCATCCTCCCGTAAGACTGTGGCTGTGGCTTGCTTGACTTAATTTTAGGATCAATGAATTCAAATGTTGACGGGTTCTTATAAAGTAACACTTCAAAATTTCTCACAACAAAAAAGAGTGCCTCCATGTGATGCCGTAACACTGTATGTCAAAGCTTTGAAGATACTGCTACTTTTACAGCCACTGAGAAATAATAAGCCCTCATGCATAGAGTTACATGATAAGATTGATACCACTGGCTGTAAATCTGTCGCCGGGCGACTGTTAGCATAGCATAAAAAAAGAAAGGAGGGTAAAATAGCTAGCCTGTCTTCTTCAAATTTAAAGTCAACCTACCCGCTCCTCTAAATTTTCATTCATCCAAAAACCAACGTGGAAAATAAAGTTTTAAAAGGTGCCGTTAGCAGATTTTGTCATCATAGGACAGAGCCAGACTAGCTGTCTCCACTTGTTTGCAGTCTTTATGCTGTGCTAAACTGGTGGTATCTCTGTACCCTGCAAGCACGAGAATGGTCACAATCCTCTCTTCCAACATTCTGCAAAAAAATGTAAATAATTTCCCTAAAATATTAAGGAATGGGCTTCACTGATCTCAGACATTTTTTTATCATATATATGTAACTGATTTGATTTTATTGTCTTTCTCTTCTCAGGGTTGAATGTCATAGTTTTGTCTGCCAGGAGTGCTCTGCTGGAGAGAGAGAGAGGAAGAGGAGGAGGAAGGGATGAAAGAACAAGTCCATTTTCAGTCTGTGGACAGGGCTCCTTACCCTTCAATATCAAACCCTCCCTCACAGGGCGCCCGTTCTCAACCCCCTCAGCATGCATCTCTTCTTTTACTACTACTGCTCCCCTGACCATCACCTGCCCTGCAGCATCTTCTAAAATCCATCAAAAAGCAGCAACAGAACGCCCAATAGCTCAACATCCTTCGCCCCCTCCAGCTTCCTCTTCTTCCCTCCGGCACACTGGGTGATTGGCGGGGGTGGGGGTGTTTTCAGCACTCGGTGTGATTCCTTCTTCCTGTGGTCTCTTCCTCCCTGTCCCCCACTGTTTTTGTCACACCAGCCCTCCTGTCCTCCTTTGAATCCACACTTATGTGACATAAACACTGCACTGGAAATACAGTATGTAAAGTTTTAAGTAAAATCTATTATAATCATGACTATATTATTACCTGATGATGATGATTATTATTATTATTACACATTTTCAATTGTATATGTAATTTGTATAATTCGAAATCTTGATGCCAGTGGTTTCTAGAGTTGAAGGAAATGTCTTCTTTTTTTGTTTGTCTATATCTTTTTAAGGAAGCATGTTTTTTCCCCATATTAACAGTGGCTGTTTTTTATTGTGGCTATTAAGTGAAAAATGATATTGGCAGTTTTTGTAAGTTGCTTCTTGTGTGTTAGCTATAATACTGCGCCCAAACTCATGGTCAACATGTGTTTGTTTTATTTTTTCCTTTTTTGTGTATTTTTTTTCTTCACTTTGTTTTTTTCCTTTTTCTCTTTTCGGAAGGGGTATCTGATGGCGGCATGTGTTCACGTAGAGTATGAGTCCTTGAGTGCGTGTGACTGCGGTTATGTAAGCCAGACACATAGTGTGTGCTAGTCCAGACATAATGCGTCTGTACAGTCGGAGGAACCTGTTTTTCCCTTGTTGCAGTGAAAAAAGGTTGGAGAAAGGGTTCCCTATAGGTTAAGTGTGTTCATGCATCAAAACATTAATATTTAAGACATACAAAACACAGCATGCGGTAGGATTTTTATCCTGACTTTACTTTTTCATCTACACATTTAGCGCTGTAATGATAGACTGCCCTGCAATCTAACACTTAAAATAATAGGGATAAAAAAATGAAGACATGAAGATAAACATATAACTTTTCTCTGTGAGCGACAGTTTTCCCTTTCATGTTTGGTAATGCTTCCACCATATAACAAGATGCATAATGTCACTTTGGAAACCTAGACTGTCACAAAGTAACAGGGGAACAGAATAAGTTGGTACGTTGTTATACAAGGAAACTATCTGGATGTTTCATGATGTGAAAACATGTTCAAAGTGGAAAGCAAACATTGGAGAAACCAAATTAACCATCAATAATAATATCTTATTTCTTGTTATACCATCATACCAACCCGTGAGACAGTGAGACAGGCTCCTTGTTATTATGGAATATCTTGTCATAGTAACTTGCAAAATGTGCCATACTGTTACATCATAGTATCTTGTTATATTTGTGTCATTTCTTTATAAGAAACTGAGCACTTTTTTGAGCACAGTAGCAAGCTCTCATATGCTCACACAGTGAAGATTCATATAATTCTCAGTGTTAGGTTGTTTTCTTGTTTTTTTCTCCTTTTTTTGGGGCTAAATGTGGTGATACAAGCACTCGGGAGGGCCACGCTGTTGGTGGCTCCTGATGTTGCTGGGCGACAGCTGAATTCCCACTTGAGGCTCTCTGTGCGCGTTTCCTAAAAGTTGGGATATTTTTAACTCGCTGAAATCTCTGTGCTGTCTGGAACACAACAGCAGGTCCTATTTTTCAGCCAAAGTGACAAAAGAAGTCAGTGCTCTGAACAAAAGGATCCCGGTGGCTTAGTGACCTTTTTCACTTTCAAAGCCATAGTGCAGAAAGCTGGTGCCACAGCCTATTCGTCTTATGTGAAGCACATGCATACAGATAACTAACACATAGATTCCATATCATTAATACAGAGTTATATACAGTTGTGTGCCTGAAGCCTCTACAAGTGTTTCCCAGTGCACTTTGTGTTCAAAAACGGCTGCAGTGAGGTTTGTGTAGAGCTTTGCTGTTCTGTGGTCTGGTTCCTCCTTTCAGGGCAGTCCTTCACCACGGTGTGCAATATTTGTGTTGGTATGTGTGTTTGTTTGTGAGTGTGTGTGCAGCCATGTACGGTGCATCTGTTGCTCTCAGTGTGTATTCTTTACAAGCCTGGGGTGTGTTTGTGTTGTGTGTGAGATTGAAAGGAGAAGGCTTTATTTCGGAGGACATATCAGTCTCCTGCCTTCAGCCCAGGACTTTTTTTTTCTTTCTTATAATTTAATCTTTTTGTTTTCCACATATGTTTTTTCATGTATTATCAGCTTTTTATGATATAAAGTGCTTGTGCCAGAGGGGGCAAGATTTAATCCGATGGACTTTGCAGCACTGAAAACTGTTTTTGTGGGGGTTTGACTTGCAATCAGCTCCTCTGTACTTTGCTCATCCACCATTGGCTGCCTTCACATTTGTCTCACTCCTATTGGTCAGACCAAGATATTAAGAGACCGGGCAGTCGGTTTGGTGAATAGTCCTCAGGTTTTTATTTATTTTGAATATTTATTTATTTATTTTAGTGGATATTTTTATTGTGCTTCTCTCTTTTTTCTTTTGTTTTGTTTTCTTATTGTACAGCCCATGCACTTGTGCAAGTACTGTCTGTGGTTCGAAGGGACACTGCTCCATGTAAAACATGACTGTTTTTAAAGGGATAGTACACCCAATTTGCATCCTGCATGTTTTTTTTGTAACGACCAACATGGTGTGAATTAATTTTTTCTTTTTTCTGCTACTTTTCCTCTGAAACTTTAGTTTAAATTGATTCTGATGTTGTTTTTTGCAGTTCTTTAGTGTCCATTTTTCCACTTTTCCACTTTACTAGAGTGGAATATTCATCACTTCAAAACTCATACAATACAGGATTATATTTTGTGGGAACTATCCCTCTGAAAGCTTCATTGCCTTTGTTTCGGCCGATTAATCTTTTTTCAATTTTTTTTTTCAAGCTAAACCACTGAGTTGTTTCATTGTACTCCTGTCTTATCTAGTAACAGTGTTGATACCTAGTTGACCCTGTTTTATACTAAAAGGTCAAAGGTCACCTGAAAGCATTCATGCGTGATCGTGCTAACCAAACATGACCCTCACCCCCCCTCCTCTGAAAAAGAAGAAATAGCGGCATGTACAGTACAAAGGTGTTGTTCTTCTGTTCTTCTTAGTGTGTTTACTAGCCTTGAAAATCAATATAATAAGATTCACATATTTAAAATGAGGGAGTTCACAGTATTACACAACTGCCACTAACTAGCAGTATAGTTGGCATTTTCTTTGCATGACAGTCAACGGGACACTTCTTTTTTGGTGTTTTCCTTTTTATTTGATTTCTTATTTTCTACTGAATGCTCTTATACTCGACCTCTCTGTCTATTTTCTCAGCTTTTTAAGTGCATATAACTATTTTTGTCTCAAGATGATATAATGAAGATGACTATGATGATATTAATGACTGTGGCACTATGAGGATGAAGATACTAATTATGATGAAGATGATGATGATGAAGATTATCTCGCATGCTTTTTTATGGGACTCTGTGTTGTCAGTGCAGAGCGGCTGCCTTTGGTACGCAGCTGAGAGGATATGAAGAGCACTATCAGCACCAGCAGTGAGCGGTGCTTTACTTCACCTGCATGTCACTTTGACGAACAGCACTTGGGCTCAACCGACATGCTGGAGTGCATGAGCTCCAGCAGGGGGCGCAGTCACAAAATGAAAAGCACAAACACACTCAGATGGCAGACTGATGCTTCTAATGTAGCTGCACAATAAGTTGACTTAAGTGTCAAATCTAACAGTTTATCAGCGTAGAAATAAGAGAAAACTTTCTATAGAAATTATTAAATAGGGCTGCACAATTATTAGCAAAATGACCATCCTGATTACACTTTGACAATCATGATCGTGATGTTGATGCATGATTGTTTTCCTCAGAGATTTGGGGGAATTTTGGTCCCTTCTTCTTATATCAGAAACTGTTTCCAATCACTTTTAACAATCCAAACTCTGTATAATGTGCCAAGGTTACTGATAAATCATGAATCATGTGAATGATCAAAGCTGAAATCATGACTGAAAAAGATTAATTGTGCAGCCCTTCATATAAACTACAATAATCGTCCTTCTCTAGTCTTTTGAAATCAGTACAAGCTCTGCTGCCTTCCTGTCAACTTTTTAGTCAGCTTATTCATTACTGAGATAAACTGGAGCCACTGTGTTCACTCTGCCATCTTCTTTCTCTAGCCAGTGACTAAATTGCACTGACAACACTGAGTTGGCTTCTCTTTCTCCCATTCCCTCTGTTCCCAACCTTATTCGATCATTTCTCTGCAGTTGGCTCTTTCTAGTTTCCCTTTGTCTCTTTTTGTCAGTTTGGGTTTCCTCTGTATAATAATATTAATCCTCTAGTTCTCTGATTGTTCCGATTATTGCTCTGTTCTCTTACGTGCTACACGTGTTTCTATAACTTTAAGAAAATGTGTTAAGGTGTTATCAATAAAATGATCATTTAAATAGAGTTAAGTGAATCAATTTCTGTGTGTCTATGAGCATAGAGTTGCAACATAGCTTTGATTTTTTATTGACAAAAGTAACTCAGGATCGAAATGATTTCACTAACATTTTGAAAAGAGCATTTGCAAACCATCTTGGTGTAAGTCAGTTCATCCAACACACACTCAAACTGAAGGTTGGTTTTTCAATCTTTATTTATTAGGAAAAAAATAAAATAATTCTTTAGATTAAAGTACCACTGAATTACAAACAGACTCATCCCATATCTGTTGGCATGTTTACACTACAAACACAGCTTCATAAAGAATGTTGGCACACTTAATTTATCACAGATTTATACCTCAGTTTCTCATTCTGT
>JAPZDY010000022.1:9282196-9305790 GCA_029783645.1 Ctenochaetus hawaiiensis
TGCCTGGTGGAACTCTAGAAGCCAATCCACAAACAGGGACACTTTTAAAGTTATTTACAAGATGTGGGACATCTAACCCTAACATCTGGCATGAAATATAGCCTTTCGCCTAGTCTTGCTGGGTGTGGGATAGCTGATTTGTTGTGTTCCACTCCACAGGCCTCCCACACAGCCTGCTTAGGTGTGTCCATGCTGGTGGTGATGTTCACTGCATGAAGCCCAATAGAGGCTGCTTTCTCAGTTAAACTTATGATGATAGACTCGTACTACGCTCCATCAGAGGAACTGCCACTGTAGTGGTAAGCCACTACTCAATTCCATTTCGTTGTGCTCCCTGCTAACACAAGCATGTGTTGCCGCTCCTTAGTGACAGAGTAATGTCACATCCCCATAAGATTCCCTGTTCCAAGGTGCAGCTTCACACTGTGATTGCCATTTAATTCAGAGTCAGCACACTCCTTTTCCATCTCATTTCATTTGAACCAACTTAAAAAATAACTCTTGAATAGAAATTGAATAGAAACTGTTTCTCTGGTTCCCACAATCAGGCCAGTTTCACCAGTCTCTCACTAGCCTCCCACAGTTTTTTTGCCACACCAGCGTCTCTTGCAAAAGGGCGCAGAGTAGTTGGCCGACAGTCAACAAAGTATCCCCCGCAGTTTTTGGCAGCTTCATCTGACACAGCACAGTAGATGACAGTTTGAGCTCCAATCTCACACGGCACAAAAAACATCCACATGATCACTTGCATCAGCATCCGAAACAGAAAGGAATAATGGCACGTCCAGCCACTTTGAACAAAACCTGCATCAATGGAAGCAATGATATCAGGATAAATATAACTCAGCACAAGTAATTTTATACCTTCTTAGTTAATAAATATTAATAAAGTTCATTATTATTTCGAACATACACAAGAAAATATCACCATTTATACATACAAACGAAAGAGATGACTATAGAGCTCTATACAACAAACAAACAAAAACAAAAAAAGCTCCACATGTTCGAAAAAAGGAGTAGGAAGAAGTAAACACTTCTTTAAATTCCTACCCCTTTTTAACTATTCCTGTTTGTGACAACATGTGTTCTATATTAATAAGCATATAACAAATTTGAATACCTAAATAAATATACCATATGCAGTACTCTCACTCTCACAGTTTACACCCTTCCTCTTGCATATACTTGTTTAGAAATAGTTTTTTGTACCTCTTTTTAAACAGATTTACGTTAGTACTTTGTTTTATCTCCATTTCCAAACTTTTCCACAAGGTCACCCCGCAGCTCAACATGCAAAAGTTTTTCATGTTTGTTCGAACCTTTCGTTTTTTAAAATTTAAGTCTCCCCTTAGGTTATATTCTCCCTCCCATTCTGTAAACATTGCCCGCATATTATTTTGTAACAGCTTATTCCTTGCTTTGTACATTATTTGCACTGTTTTGAATTTAACAAGATCCGGAAATTTCAACATTTGTAATTTTATACAAAGTGGGTTTGTGTGATCTCTGTATCCTGTGTTATTTATTGTCCTTATTGTTCTTTTCTGTAATGTACATATCGGCTGCTTTTGTAGGTGTTTCCCCAGACCTCGACACAGTAAGATAGATATGGCAGTATCAGTGAACAGTATAAAGTATGCAATGATTTATAGTCCAGAATATGTTTTGTTTTCCCCAATATTATAATCATATAAAATGATTATAAAATAATAAATAAGAAAGACTGTTTCTGGCTAGACTAGTATACTAAATGCAGAAAAAACAAGGCTATAAGATGCTACATCACATCTATGCAAAATGTTTGTAATAAATACATTATTGTCATAAAGAACCTCTGTTCTTGATTTGAACATAAAACACAATTTCCAAAAACAGCCACACAAATTTATGCTGAAATGGTGGTTATTATATTAAAAAACAACTCTTACCAGGGTGCACAGCATAAGACATTACTCCTTTCCCTTCTGTGATGCGGGCCAATTCCTGACTGAAGTATATGTTGGCCAGCTTGCTGCGGCAGTAAGTGAAGAAGGGAAGTAGGTTGTAATTGAGGTCCTGAAAGTCCAGTTTCTGGTATTTGTAGGTGGAGCATGTAAGGGTGACCACCCGGCTGGGTGCACACTCCTTTAGGCGAGGCAGAAGCAGATTAGTGAGGAGGAAGTGACCCAAGTGGTTGACACCGAAACACATGCTGAAGCCGTCATCTGTCCAGTCCAGGACACTGGGCATGCCTGCAGAAGCATCACAGAGGGTAAAGAAAAAGGTTTCTGATAAGGAAAAACAATTTGATCCATTTGCTTTGGTTCTGTGCTTCGGCATCCTTGGAATTATTACTAAATACAATTTTATTTGTATTTAATTTGTAAATATGAATCCATATTTTAAATATTTAACCTCATATGAAGCTAAATCAATTTGTTCCGAAAAATCTAAAATCACAAATTTGCTCTAGACGGACTTGCAATCCCCAACATCCTCTAGGCTTAAACCTTTGATGCAGAGAAGGTCAAACTGAGCGAACACTTGATGCAGCTTAAGCTGGTCAAGCCTAAAATCTACTGAGTTTCTAAATTATCGAACAGAAGGAATAAAATTCCTTTTTTGTTTTTTGTTGATATTTTAATCGTGTATCAAGCCACCTAAATGTAGCTGATGCCCTCACCTGCATTATTAATAAGGATGTCAAGCCTTTTCTCCCTCTGCAGGAAAGTCTTACAGAACTCCCTGACCGAGCGCAGGTTAGCCAGATCCAGCTCCATTTGAAGGACGTTGAGGCTGTGACTCTTAAACTTAATCTCCCTCACAGCCTTCTCAGCCTTGTCCACATCTCTGCATGCGATGATGACACGGGCGCCTCTCATTGCCATGGCAACAGCCGTTTCCTTGCCAATACCAGAATTCGCGCCTGCAAATAAACAAACAGAAAGATGTTAAGGAGGGTCCCTTGTTTATATGCTAACTTCAGGCTTATGACTTTACTAGGACAGAAATAGTATGGCTGCAAGGATCAGAATTTTTTGTTATATCAAGATCTGAAGTGAGCAGTGATGTCTGATGGAAATATTCAGTTTTCACGTCATTCTGATTGACATATCAAATCAAACCAAAGTGATCTTCCTATATAACGTTACAATATAGTCATTGAACAAACGAGGTCGCTAAAAAGTTAATTTCGTATTTGGAGCACATGAGCACATATATTTATTGTATGAACATGATTGCTGTGAACAGACAAGATGTGTTCATTTACCTGTTATAAGAACTGTTTTGCCATCAAGTCTTTTCAGATCTGTGCAATACCTCCTCTTTTTCATCCATTTCAAAATGAAAAAAGCGACCAAAGATGCGATGATTGTGTAGAGGACATACATTTCCCTATGAGTTTCAACCTACGGGCTTTTATCTTCTGTCATAAGCAGCGACTGATGCTGCGGTCTGCTAAGAGCTAACGTCAGCTAGCTTGTTAGCTTGTTAGCTGGCTATCAAAATCGTCGCTTTTCCCCAACTATTCCTTCATTCTGGTTTTTGCCGTGGTAAACGTGACGGAGGTCATTCAGGAAGAATAAATGCAAGACAAGACCGCTGGTTTATTTCTTAATTCTATTCGATCCTGTTCATTCTGAATCACTCTGCAGGAAGATGTGACTGGTGATGTGCACATGCGCCAATCTATCAGATACTGCATGGTCTCGCGAGAACGCAGTATAAACACGTTCTTAAACGGTAAAATTACAATCGCAGTTAAAAATGCCTTAAAACGAAATGATCGACATGACAGTATGCGTATTGTAAAGCATTTACTTGTAATTATAGTTCTATTGCGCAGAAGAAAAAAGTCGGGTTAGTTAATTCATCACTTAATAACTGTCACCGGAAACTCACATAGCTCTGCTGGCTTTTTGGATGACCTTTGATAACTTCACGCCACATTTAACAGCTTATTGCCAACCTCAAGCACAGCTATTTTGTTCTCTAAAAACATGAGAGCACACTTCAGAGAGATAGTTTTTCTGTTTGGCATTTTTCTGATCTGCTTCCCTGAAACAGAAGGTAAGTCACTTTCGAAGTACCGTTAAGTTTTTTTAGGGACTAAAGATTAATATGAGCCGCTGTCCAAGTCCATTCTTTAATTTCCACTTTTGACTAAATATATACATTTCCGATTCCCATGTTTGATTCCTAATAACTTGTGTACTATAAGTGACTATGTAACTTGTTTAACAATTCAAATGAAACATATTGTTATGGCGATATAGGCTATACCTATATATACCAATCAGTGCACATCTTTGTGATGTTTTTGTGTTTTGTAAGGTCAAACGTGCAGGGGAAAGTGCGGAGACATATTGGAGGAATGTTCCTGCCATACAACCTGTGTTTCCTTGCTGAACTGCTGTGCAGACTACAACCAGTCCTGTTTCCAGGTATTGCCTCACTCCAGCTCCATGCTGGGTGGAAGAGCTCTCAGGATCCTCAGTGTCATCCTTGAGCCTGGTGGGCGCCTTTTCTGCAGGTTTGTGTCTATGAGCGCACGATGTGGCTGCAGTGGTGAGGATGTACATTTTAAAAACACACATTATTTTTTTTTCACTATAGGTCCGAAATGAGAAAAATGTAAACAAAACATGTAGTTTACACAATGTTGTATTTTTCTAAGTGTTATACATCTACTGTCAAAGAACAGGCTGTCTACCGTGAAAGTGTTCAAATCCTATTAATTTTTATTTTGAGAAAAAGACAACAGAAATCTTCACAATAAGATATGCAAGTTTGTAAGTTTTGTAGTACCTCCAACACAAATTTTAATTACTGTGATTAAAAAATTCAACTTAAAGCAAAAAAGACTTTCTTCTTTCACATAACTCTTACACATTTGCTAGCACTCAAGAAATACTATAAATAGACATGAGGAGCAAAACATGTCAGTTGGGACTTTAAAATGAAGTATCACAAAGGAAGGAATTGTTGAAATGGTGTCTGACAAGATATGAAGCAACTGGATTGGTAAGTATGCTGTTGATTCAAGCTGTATTCCTATTGTGTATATAAAGCAAGAAAAATGGGGCACTTATTACCAGAGAATGTTCTTAAATGCTTAAATGCCATGTTGCCAGACAAATGTTAAA
This sequence comes from Ctenochaetus hawaiiensis, assembly GCA_029783645.1. Classification (NCBI taxonomy): domain Eukaryota; kingdom Metazoa; phylum Chordata; class Actinopteri; order Acanthuriformes; family Acanthuridae; genus Ctenochaetus; species Ctenochaetus hawaiiensis. The sequence continues at coordinate 9,287,326 of JAPZDY010000022.1, forward strand.
TTTGTTATTCCATTAATAATCGAATATATGTGTTTACAGAGGGGAAATTCAATCAGAAACAAGGTAGCAATGTTATGTAGCTATCCATTAAACAAAGTAAGTTTGTCTGTTTCTGTTGCAGGTTCAAAGGTGATATCAAACGAGATGGCTTTATTGATGCTGAGGGCAACGCCTACTGCATCTCCCCTTTATTGTATGAGACGGGTTGGATACCTTTGGCTATCTCAACAGATGGAATAAATTTTGACAGATCTGGGGAATACTTGTCAGGTATGTTTCTGAAAATGAGAGGGGTTTTTCATCTGTAAATTTTTAAATAACTATCTGATAACTGGTTACTTGTTTGTCCCTTTAATATTTCCTGTTTTCCACTGTGTTAGTTCACCCTAGCAAAGCGGACTCCACCTTTGAAGCCAACCTGGTGAATGCAACCCAGTGGCAGTACTACGGCACTCCAAACGTGGCAGGACAACTTCAGATGATGTGGAACAGCTCTTTGATTGAGGCAGAGAAGGTCAACATTGAGCTGTGGGGTTACAGAGAGTTCAACAATGGCACAGACGCAGGGGCCAACACGCCATCCTCTCTGCAGGCGGAGATGAGCTATCTTTATTCTCTCAACAGGAATCTGCCCAACTCTGGTGCCTTCAGCTTCATCCCAAAGCCCTCACAGGACTATTCTGACTGGGAGCTGGGAAACATTCGAATCACTGCTAGTTCCAACCCAGATGGAGCAAGGTATCCATAACACTTGTCAGCATCTCAGAAGTATCTCTTTAAATTGTGCATCAAATATACAAATTCACATCTAAAGCACATTTCTTTTGCCCATATTTGGCTGATTCCAGAAAAAAATGCACATTCATTATAATGCTTATAATTTCATAGCAGTTATGAATTGGCACACTCTTTCAAACAGATGAATAAATATCACAGTTCACAAGGTTTAAATTTCACCTTGGAAAACTGTTTTTCATTGGTTTTCTGCTCTGTGCAACAAGAAGAGATTTGTATACAAAGAGATTCAGACTGTAATCTACAAAGAGTGCAAGAGGACAATGCCATTCCCTGTGTGCGTGTCATCCTTTGCTGTGCTTGATAAAATAGATAAAAAATCATGACATAATGGATCACAGACTTAGTTTGAACTTTGATATGAAGTTTATACTTCAGGGGCCGTATCTCTTTTATAGGAACTCTGAATTATAATTGTTTTATGCAGGGATGTACAGGGACTCTGGAGCAGAGGCCATATCTTAGCCTGGCACCTGGAGCAGGCTTTCAGAGAGAACTCTGCAGCCTGGGCCAAGAGAAAGTGTCTGGAGTGGGACGTCCTGGAGAAGAGGCTTCCCAACTTCCTGAATGAACTCATTGACTGTCCCTGCACTCTGGCACAGGCTCGAGCAGACACAGGCAGGTTTCATGTGAGTGCATTTTGTTAGCTCTTGAGCTAAAGATGTCATCTGGGTTGTAGCTGTAGCAGTTATAGGACTATTAAAATAACTAAAAATGGTGTATGTAATAAAAGAAAAATGTGTTTTGAAAAAATAATAATTCCATCAGCTAAAGCACCTCGGATGTTTTGTTTGCTGAAAAGGAATTATAGTATTAAACAAGTAATTGTTTGATGTTTGAATACTTCAAGTCAGATTTCAGCCTGTGGTAAGACTAAAAATTTTTTAAGTGTGCTAGTAGTAGCAGAGTGCCCTCGCAATAAATATCATTCAGTCTATAAAGTAATATTCTTATGATGATGCAGAGGAATCTGGGTTTGGTAACAGAATGGGACTTTTATTAGGGATAATATAGGGAAGTAATATAAAGATGGTCAAGGCAAATAGAAATAAATGCTTTTTCTCCTGACTATTTTTTGGACCCAAATTTACAAATAGACTCAAAATTGTATCAGAGCATTTGTTGTTATAAATAGTATTTAATATTCAGGTTCAATTACTTTTAAAACCCCTCTTCTCAAAGCCATTCCTGGAAAGTTACAAAGACATTGAAGTGTGTAAGAACAATGGCCATGTGCTCATCATAATCAAAGAATTTGAATAAAAATCAGATAAATCAGAGGAAAAATTTACATTTGAGGGACACATGTGTATGGCAAATGCTGTAGGTAAATCTAGGGATGACAGATTTATACTAAAACCATTCCCATGGATGACTGCCACATCATGTGACCAGTGAATGTCATTAGTTAGTCTGAGTTTCAGGAAAAAAAAAATACTGCATTAGTTTAGTTTCATAGCACAAAAGATTGCAATTCATTCATGTCTCTCTAAGAAAATAAAACACCATCAGGAGTCATTTAGGGAATACGCCTCATGTTAAATCATAATATGTGATCAGCATTAAGGACATTTGCTTTATTAAAGGTTTGCTAAAGTAAACTGGGTCGTCACTAGTTAAGTAGTATTGATTGATCCTTGTTCCCAAATTCATAATTTTCAGAGTCATTTTATATCATCACATATTTTTAATGTTCATTACTTAACTGAGACTGATATTTATTTAATGTGCTGTGTTGTGTTTTTTGTTTCTTTTTTTTTTTAGGCTGACTATACCTGTGACATTGAGAGAGGCAGTGTGTGCACTTATCACCCAGGCAGTGTCCACTGCGTCAGAGCAATTCAGGCAAGGTATGAGAAACAAGAGGACAGATCAAGGTTTTTACCTTTCAAAGTAAAGATAAAGGCTTTTGTTTCTCTTCCTGACATGATTTTCTTCCTGTATATTCAGTCCTGTGCATGGTTCAGGGCAGCAGTGTTGCTATGACAGCACTGGAACTCTGGTGCTGACGGGAGACTCAGACCGTGGCAGCACCCCAGACAGGGCTCACGACTGGGGCTCACCTCCATACAGGGCGCCGCCACGAGTGCCGGGGTACTCCCACTGGCTTTATGATGTCATGAGTTTCTATTACTGCTGCCTGTGGTCCGACCACTGCCACGTCTATCTCAGCCATCGACCCTCTAGTGGATGTCGTAACTACCAGCCCCCAAGAGCAGGTGAGACTGTTTTTAAGTCAGATCAACCACACTACAAAGGCAAAATGTTTAATGCTTGTGTTTGACCTCATCAGCTTCATTAATTTTGTAAATATATGCTTATTCTCAATTTGAAATGCTTCAAAAAACACCTATTTCAATCATTAGTAACAGGTGAGATGATTTCATGATTGGGTGTGAAAGCAGCAAGTATTGGGCAGAGTTTACCACTGTGAAAAACATGATTGTGTACAGGAAATTACAAGATTGTCTGTAACACAGTTTGTTTGCAAATTAGTTTAATCTGTTTTTATTCAGGCTTTGCACAGTGTCCTATCTTTTTTATGTCAAGGTTGTGTTTACAGACTGCTTTCAACACATAAGATTGTTGCATGATGATAAAAAAACATCAAAAGGTTCACAGAATTGATAAAAACTCATAATCAGACATGGTACCGCAGTGATGAAGGTGATGATGATGATGATGATGATGATGATGATGATTTGAGTTCTGATTCAACAGTTTCTCAACAACCTTGATCCTTTAGGTTCTTAGTATTTAATATTTATAATAGTTTAATATTTTAGTCAGCATTAATATTTAAAAATAAGAAAACTGTAAAAAGAAAATCTTAAATTAAGTTTTTGCCTCAGATTTGTTATAATATTAACTATCGATGTTTGAGATGATGATTATGTGGGAAATTTGGATAAGGATATATTATGCTGAACATTATCTAAATACAGTGCTTATCTCAGGTCAATACAAAGCCCTTATTCTGGTTTTTGTTGCTAAATGCAACTGTGACTGTGTGTGGTAACTCAGATTTACTGCTTCTGTGTGGCTACACACACATACTTCACTCTTTGAATGGTCAACAGAGTAGCAGCAGGAGAAGTTAATGAATTACAGGCTGCAGCTGAGAGTCAAGATGCAGAAATGCATTAATTCGCTCAGTTTACTACCTGCTCTTTTATTTACTGTTAGAAATAAATATGTTCCTGTTAAAATGTGCATATGGTTTAAACGCATCAGTGCTTTTTTTCCCAACGTCTTGCAGGTGTTGTCCTTGGGGATCCACATTTCGTCACATTTGACGGCCTCAGCTACACTTTCAATGGCAGAGGAGAGTTCTACCTTGTGTCTTCACCAGACAAAAAGCTGAGTGTTCAGGCCAGAACAGAACAGGTGAAACTTAAGAACGGTGAGTCCGGGTTTAACATGAAAGCCCTGTTTGTGTCCCCTCTTGCTACAACTGTGACTCCTCCTTTCTGTTCAAAGCTCAGTTCAAACGAAACATGTTTCTGGATTTCTTCACCAGAACTTACTTTTTGGTTAGATTTGTTTTGTTTTTGTTAATCAGCTACAAGATTGATTGCTTGTCTCTAGAGTTTGCTCGACATATTGATGTCTGATTGCTGAATTTTGTTTGTCTTCTTTTTGTTTGCACTCCTTTTATCTTTTCCTCAGTTCTGAGAACAAGTGATGTCAGCTCCTTGTGCAAGTGAAAAATGTTGGCGCTGTAAAATGACTGCCTGTTTCCTTAGTTCCCTCTTGTTTTCCTTCAGTATCTCTGGGGGTCACATGTGGCGAAGAAGAACAGATGTTAGTTTTATAGTTTAGAATTTCACAACAGCGATGGGCCAAGTGACTGTTGGTGGCCAGATGTCGTTAATATTCTCATTAGATCAGCGAGGTCCAACATCTGGATTATTTGATATTGCAGAGACTGAAGCAGTGATGAAACCCTCTCTTGACCTCTGAATACTTACTACATAGTGCATCTGTCACAATGTAATGTTCATATTGACCGTCAAGGTACCTTGGCCAGAGCAACATGGCTCACATCAGTGGCTATGAAGGAGAACGTTTCTGATGTCATCGAGGTGCGTCAAGCAGACGGCCACCTTCAGGTGCTAAGGAACCAAAAGGTCCTTCCCTTCACGGAGCAGAGATGGATGGACCTGCACGGTGAGATGATTTAGATGCTCTGGATCAGATGCACACCAGATGAAGTAAACAGAGATAGCAGTTTTGACAATTTGAAGAACTTTATACCATGAAATATTGCATTGTTACATCAGTAACACCCTGCCCCTCTCCTTTAAAAAATATCTTTTTTTTTCTGGCAAGGGTTAAGATGGAAAAAAGGTCTAATGTTACTCTCTGTTGTTCAAAAAGGATGGGATGCTTTATTTTCTTTTAAAGCCTTTGTTTATGTGTTATGTCACGCTATAGGTCATCAAATACTTTCTTAACTACATTAACATGTACTCTTGGGCATAAGATGGTAGATTTTAGTGTATTTCACAAAATGCAACTTTTTTTTTCCATCTTATATTTATAGGTTTGAAGCCAAAACAATACAAACAGAACCTTTTCTTTTTTAGGAGTGTTTGTGTTTGCCCCGAGTCCTCAGAATGTGACAGTGATCTTCCACTCTGGCGCTGGCGTTGAGGTCCGTCTGTTCGAAGGAACCATGGCAGTGACCATCCTGCTTCCAGCAGAGTTCACTAACCACACGCGGGGTCTCCTCGGCCTGATGAACTCTGATCCTTCAGATGACTTGGTTACTCAACAAGGAAAGGTGATCTCAGCTGACGCCACGCCTGAGGAAATCTTCACCTTTGGAGCTAGCTGTGAGTTTAAAGGCCTGTTGAGCTTGTGTTTGTGAAACAGCAACCATCAATAAGATTGATTATTGCTAAAATAATTATTTTTTTCACTCTAAAGCAGCATGAACAACGAACCTGTCTTTTTGGTCTTGTTCAGTGTCCTGTTGGAAGAGTTGATTAGAGATTCTGTGGTTTGCTCATTTTAACTCATCACTGACTGTTTTTATGGACTAAATGTTATGGTATTTGCCCATACTTCAAAAAAGTTAGTAGCATACTTAGCTATTTATTAGACTAATGAAAATTGCATGCTGCAATCAAACAATGATGACAGCCTCTCTGTCACTCATTCAACCACCCTCTTGAAAAGATTAACTTTGAGATATTTGCAAATATTAAAAAAATGCTTTTATAATTTTTTAAAGTAGGCATGTTTCTCCCTCTGATCAGAAATGTGGGTTTTTGGCTTGTGCATGCATAAATCTGACCACTGCAAGAGGCCACATGTTCCAAGCTGCGGTGAAAACCCCAATGAAGACAAATGTTCTGAGTATCCTGCTGCATGTGTATGATAATAAAGTCTCAGCTATAATTATTGTACATATTCCTCAAAATCAGCAAGTAGCTAACATTTCATGTGGTTGACCTTTTGACCGAAACCTTCCGTTTCAGTGTAAATGAAGCAAATATCCAGTTTAAACTTTTGGGAGATAATAGATTTATTGGTGCTGATAGCGTGACATGTCAGTGAGCTTCAAAGTCTTCAGTAAGAAGAGACCTGCACAGCATGCGGTGTGTGTCCTGCACTGACCTCTCAGAGTTATGCTGTTATCTTCAAATTATAGCGTTGTGCCTCATATTTTTTCATTTTTAATTCCATGTTTTAGAAAATAGATAGTTTGAACCAAGCAGTTTGGTCAAACATATGCTGCTGGTGCAATAATTCTAGTAAATGTGGTAAGCCTCATCTGATCCTTTGCTCTGACAACTTCATGTTACACAATCTCTCTTTTTTCTCCATTTTAATCTGAGTATGTACATTTGGTGTTTTCGTACATGTTATTTGCTTGTACTGTATTGAGTAGAACTTTTCAGACATTAAAAAGACATAACTTAGACATTGCTTTCATGACTCTGTAAGGCAAAATGTAACAAATGAATTCATAGATTTTTTTAATCACAAAAATAATAATTTTACTCCAACAACTTCATAATATAACAGAACACAAACATTAAATCGCACTTCATTCCGAAACCAATGCAAAAAAAACAACAAATTTTAATAACAATTCAGACAGTAACATGGTAGCAGCAAAACATGCAAATAAACACAAATCAGAAATCTTTGTAAATATTAAATGTGGACAGGTGTGTAAACCTGAATGTAGTTGAATTGATTGGCCCCAAGATCTGCACTATTACCAATACCCAGAATGGTGCATTACCACTTCTGACATTGCAGGTGCCACCAATGACCTTCCAGTTAGTCTTGGATTAGCTCCAAACCTGACATTTGTTTTTCTATCCAACAATCCTTCATGTTTGATCACCTTAACTGGTGCTGTGCTTGTTTTTTATTCACAGGGAACATTGCAAAGGATTCTTCCCTTTTCACATATGACTCAAAGTACCTTTTGGATAACTACTATTTCCCACCAAGCCTCGATCCTGCTTTTCTTCCTGCCTTCTCTCTAACCGAGAGCCCCGACGACCCTCTGGTGGCAGACATGTTGGCGATGTGCTTTGGAGAAGGAGCAAAGTTCTGTAAATATGACACCCTGACAACCAGGAGTCTCACGATGGGAAACGCCACACTCAGGGCCTACCAGAATCATCGCGCCCAAATGGCAGCCCTGGAGCCAGGTACCATGTTAAACAATTTGATCTCTGTTTATTTATTCTTTTTTTTATCCTCTACTCAGAGGCAAAAAAAAGACTTTCTGTCAGTGTATGTTTTCTTTGTGTATCTTACACATTAATTAGTGCTTATTACCTTTGATTACATAAAGGCATGCCTGAAGATACAACATATGGGATCTGTTAGAGATTGGAATTCATCCATACTCCACTATAAACATGACATGTAATATAATGCCATTAGAAAGCCTAATGAAGGGAAAGCATTAGTTTTAACAGTTATCTATGTTCCTACATCTGCATACCTTTCAAAAACATTCGATCGTCATTAGATAAGACAACATAATAGTCTTAACATGTATTTGGAATGTGCTATTTTTCTTTTAGTGGTGTCTTGTGGCTGGCTTCCAACCCCCAGGAATGGGAAGAAAGATGGGACAAATTACCTACAGGGAAGCACTGTGAGCTTCACATGCAATGAAGGCTTCATACTGTATGGTTCAAAAGAGCGAACTTGTCAGGATGATGGCACATGGACAGGAGAGCAACCCTTCTGCATAACAGGTTGGTTTCCAGCTAGTTGTCGCAGGAAAAACAAGCCTAAGTGTAATGTGTGTAAGAAAAGCACCAATATTTTAGACTCATACCCATAAATTCTGTTGCCGTTCCTGTGAACTGTGACTGGAAATCCTACAATAAGTGAGAATTTTGACAGTTAGCTTCAGGATGGCATTAAAAGAATTGTGTTTCTGGATAAAACATTCAAAAACATTATTTTTCCATTTGCTACTTCCTTTATTACTCCTAATTACTCCTTTTGTTTTATTCACTTTTGAAACAGATTGCGGCAATTGCATTAAATGCTACAACATACATAGTCACTTCCTTACTCATTTCTATCTCCTCACATGTTTTAAATTCAGCTTGATTGGCAGAATCCTAAAATGAAACCTGAGAAAATCCTCTACTTCATATCCAGTGTCTTTGAAAGCAGAGACTCAACAGACTCGGCTCTCTTTTGCTCATGCAGGCCATTAGCTACGAAGCTTTAAAACTTCTGATCCGGGATTGTCTTGGCTTTCTGTTTGTAAATTGAAAGCACCTGTGTCCCTCTGATGGTTTCATTCATTATCCCGACCACGAACTCTCAGAGCATTGTTGTAGGTGTCAGCTCTCACCATCAGGTGGCAGTACTGCCCAGTGAATTCCTTGTGTCTTGTGTTTGTGAGAGAGCAGGTTAATGCCTCCTTTTGTGTTAATGAGTAGTGTGAAACAGGCCTGGTTATAGAAAACCTTAAAGACTATATCTGGTAATAACACAGTAATTATTCATGCATACCGCAGTGACAGCAAGAATGAAATTAGATCTTTAATCACTCAGTTTGGGAAAAATAAAGTGAAGGTTTGAAGAATTTCAAGGGTTTTGGCTTTATGAGAGGAAGCAGGGAAACAAAGCCACTTGACTTGTGATCCTCCTTCACTTTCATCCCTTCATGGCTTCACCCCAGTCCTCCATCTTTTTCTTGTTAGGGCTGCAAACAGACTTCCTCCTGATAGTAATCTGAGATGAATAGACTTCATATGTTGATATGGATGCTAATGTAACAGCCGACTGGGCCACAGCTGGACACAATCGACACTGACTCCTTCATTAGGCAAACATATTAGTATCATGACTTGGTTATCCAGAGCAGAGCTGCTAAGTAATGTTTCTTATTAAGCTTCATTTGTCATACATATACATACATACGTACTACCACACGCCTGTAATCTGAAACAAAAAGCCATACCTGCTGTTTTTTCTATGACATTTCTGCAGCAACTAATAAGAGAGAAAGTTTAAAAAGAAACTATGTAGGTTCAGATGCTGTGGATGTGATCTTCCACAAAAACAGTTTCATTAACGAGGCCCTGGGCCTCCCCAACACAGACTCTTATTTCAGAAGCTAGACATTAAATTACAGTCTCGACATCTACTCAATGCGTTTAACACATATCTTTTATTGTTCTTATCTCTACACATTGCATTAAAGCCATACAGTTTTGCATCATTTTGCATATATTTGGTCACTGTTTTGCACAATCCTGCACAAAACTGTACATCTGTAGCACTGAAAACTACAGATACAAACCAGATGTAGTACATATTTTGAATATTTTTTTAAATTTTTTTTTTTTACTGTCTCTTACTACATTTACTGCTTAGCACCAAAATACTAAGGCAAATTCCCTATACGCAAAAACCTCCTTGGCATTAAATACAATTCTTATTCTGGATGTGTTTGTAAATAAATATAGTCGCTCTGACGCACACACACATTCACACATGCATGTATAGATAAACATAATCATTGAGTGTGAGGAAGAGAATTCACCTACAGTGCGTGTCACACACATATAGAGCGAGACCTTTTTTCGCTACGTGACACTGCTCCGCTGCTCTCATTACACAAATCAGAGCTAACAACTGTCAACATGACCTGAGGGGCTTGATGGCAGGTGTTAATGTGACCTCTAGCCGTGTAAACAACACTAAATGCGGACAGAGGAGGAGACGCCTCGACAAATCTCTCCTCCTCCCACCATATGAATCACTGAGGCATGATGTGTAGGCTGAACAGCCAGAGAATCAAAGTCATTGTTAAGATGAAAACGAGGTGTCGCTGAGCAAAAAATGCCACCACATCCGGTTTGACTTCTTCTCTGAGTTACTTTAATGAGCCGCTGTTGAAATGGTGACTGGCAGTGGAGGTGACACTAAGTCCTTTCAGTCAAAAAAGCTGATCTCCGTGTGAATATGTGCCATCACAACGAGCCCCACCTATTTGAGATGGATTATAAGCTGCTCTTGCACTCGTCAATGTGCCCTTTAGCTGCTTTAAACTTTAGACAGGGGTGTGGTGTAATGTGATGATCAATGTTAATATCTTCGGCTGGAAGTGACTGAAGTGTTGGAGAGGTGAGGGTGGAGTTAAGATTGAAAGTCCCTGCAGTGGTTTTGATCTATAAGTGCAAACAGGGCCATGGAAGACTTAAGAAGTAAAAGGTCATAGAGTTTACTGGCCTGGCTGCACCTTGTCACAGTCTTCTGAAAAACAATAGCCTTAGTTCAGTATCCGATGCATACCAATACCAGGATCTTCGAAACCTTGATGGCATTATTATACTGATAGAGTTCCTTGTGCAGAGGAGGAGAGAGTGATTAAAGGAAAGGTGACAGCTGCTAGAGAGAGAGAGAGCAGTTTTCACAGGAAAAAGTGACGTGGGTTGCAAGACAAAGCCTCACTCAATTTTCTGCCCGTGGTTCTTCTCTCAGATTCCCCTGAGATAGAGCAGAGCAGAGGAGAGCAGAGAGAGAAAACACAAGTGGTTGGTAAATGCAGGTTGCGTCAAAGAAGGAGCTGTTGAAATGCCAACCAAGTGCTGCTTGAGACTTTGCTCATGTTGCTCACACTTTACTGTCTTTACTGTTGGTCATTTCTGTCAGTGTACAAAGGTCTCTGCCCGGGAAGGTCCACTAAACAGGCTTTCTTGCCTCTGTGTTGTACTTTAAATCACCACCTTGTTACTTTTCTTATTCCTTTTTTCACTGCAAGTTGCTTACCAATGACATGGGAGTGTTTGCCTGGTTCTCGCTGTTGTTTGATTGTTGTCACCAAATCGGAGAGATATGGGAATATAGACAAGTCCATCTCAAACTTAACGTCAGAGTCACCTGAAAACCTACACAACCTCTTCTTCTTCTTCTTTTTCTTCTTCTTTCTTCTACTCTTCCTATTCTTCCTTCCTTCTTCCTCCTCTAAACAAAAATGAACAAAATCTTTTTTGCAACATACGCTTTGAAGATGTGGTGCTTCTGTGGTGTTTTTCTAACTATTGTCAAACATTTGACCAAGTCTTGTCCAAGACATTGCAAACATTCTAGGTTCATTTTAAGAAAAAGCACCAATATCACAGACAGTGGCTCTTAATTATCTCAGCAATAATCTAATTTTGTTCAGTAGTTCTATTTGAACTACCATGTAACAATGAAAATATATAATTGACATAATAAAAAAAAAAATTCCAACTCAATTTGGGCTGTAAGTCCAAGTTACTTGCGACTTGGAGTGGACTCGAGCTTATTGAACTGGAAATACTTGATATCTTTCCACAAGCCCAGAGCTTAAATCAGGACTTGAGACTTTGCACTTCAGTGAAAAGACTTGTTATTCACTTGTGACTTGCAAAAGAATGTCTTTGTTGCAGACTTCGAGTTAAGTAACTTCCAGTTTGAAATCAGCAATATTTAGAACATTTGCAGTGATGTCTATGGAGGAGTATTTGATAGAGATGAAGTTGTACATTACAGTAAAAAGGGTAGGAACTACTGATAATCTGCATAAATGTACAAAGTACCTTTAGTTGTCTGGACTCACAAAGATGAGGGATGGAACTAAACATGTAATGTCTTGTATGTGAAATTAAAAAAGCCCTTTTTTTTGGTGAGGACACATTGTCTTTCTTAAAATGCTTAATTTCCTGAAACCATTAAATACAATCCACATTTATATACAGAGACTAAGACACCTGGCCTCAGGGACCCAGACCACAAGAAAAGTTTGCTTTTGAAGAGTCTATTACCTTTGAACACCTTCATCCTTCAGAGCTGCAGCTGCTGTTGTGTGCAGACAATATTTTTATTCATAACGAGCGTCTGGGTGTGGATCTGTGACAATTGAAGGAGTCAAAAAGCAGGTTCAGAGATGAGATATGTTTTGGTTGGCTACTTTCTGGCTATGTGTGTTTTGAATGTGTTTATGCAACCAGGCATGTTAGGTTTGTGCATGAAACATTTGATGTTTGAAATTTGCTGTGTGACACATGGTCCAAATTCCAAGAATACTTCCGCTCGTCAAATTAAGTCAGACAGGTTGAGATACAACAGTAGCTCGGCGCAGAGAAACACACTGTTACCAGGGAGAGAGAAATCAACAGAATTATTTTAAGATGATATCAACCGTGTCAATAAAAAAACAAAAACTCATCTCTATCTTAAAAAATGCTTCATGTGATAAGAGTGTAGCTCAGGGGTACATGAGCGGGTTATGAAAACAGTCTTGGGTTTCTGATTTGTTATCATTTGTTTGCAGTTTCTTTGGGAGATAAACACTGGAAAAGGTACTGAACAATGATAAACTCCGAAATGTTAGTTTTTCTGGTTTTTGTGTGAAATTGTAAAAAAGAGTAGGAATTACGTACAAAATACTTTGTTTATATGTTCAGCATTCAACATCCAAGTAAATATGATACAGATGGGTCATGCACAGTTTTATACACCATCTTTAAATGTTCAGCCTGATCAGTCCAGCCCCATGGCATCTGTCACATGTTCATCCCCTCTCAATGGAAATGTAATGGTCCAAACTGAGAGCTATTTCTCCATGGAGCTTCACTATTTGATCAGCTCAGGGGGGGGTCCTGTGGAGTAATGAGATCGCTTTGGGATTTTGCCAGCAGAAAAAGAGGAAAAAGGTGAATGTTAACACTGATTGACTGCCAGTCCTCTACATGCTCCCAGTACAATTATACTCTGGGCAGCTTGTCGCACTGATGCCGAAGGCTTCAGGCTGCAGCAGTTTGATGCCAGTGCTCCTTCATCCAAAGCCTGGACATGTGTAGCGAAACTGATTAGTTTAGAAACTTTAGGGAATATTTGTACACGTTGGTGTGTATTTCAGTGTGCTTCTGCATTCACTTGTGTGTTTGTGATTGATGTTCCAAGGCTGATGACATTTTAAAGGACCAGCACCTGCAGTGCCTACCTGACAAACATGTACCATACTTGACATATGTTCCTGCATTCATGCGTTAAAGGGTGACGGCACTTTGATAATTATCTCCCACATAACTTCTGTATACTTGCCCAACTTAGAAGAAATAACTCCTGGCTCAGTATACCATAAGAATTGTCAAATAGATTGAGAAACGCTTCACTGAACTTGCCAAGACCTAGAGGAGAGGTAAGATAGTTTAATTTGATGACAGTATTATCTGAGCAAGTGCAAACAGTTTGAAGTCAACTGCAGGGAGGATACAGCAAATGGAGGTTGTATGAGTCCATCCAGCATTGTTCTCAGTTTGTTTGTTTAAAGCCAATGTATCACTTTTGTTTTGCATTTGCTGATTTACTGGCAGAACACAATGGGCTTTTTGTTGGAAGATTGTGCTCAGCTGAAGGTAAAATCCATGTAGGGACAAAGATTAAAAGTCCTCATCCATTTTGTATTTGTATTCATGTAAAATAGACTCACAGCACAACCAGAGTTGCAGCTGATATTTTTGGAGATTATTTAATGTAGAGTTTTGGTGATGTGGATAAAATACTCACAGTGCTTTTCATTCAGTACAGTGATATAAATATATATTATACATCATTAATTTGGAAAAATTAATCAAATAAATTCCCAGGAATGTATGTTTTTGGCCAGTTTATCAAAATAAATGATTTACTTATTATGGCACTTAGCACATTTATGCCAAAATTAAACAGAATACAATTTATCCATTAAACAGTTTTGCTCACATTAGTTCCACTGCCCAAAACGGCCCTGTACAGCTAATTATTTTAAAGGTATAGCTACATCGGCATTAGCCTGGTAACAGACTTCTGAATGGCCTCTCTCATTCAGATTGAAATCGGTCCGTTATAAAGAATATTGACAGATGTTTCAGAAATAAGGATAAACAGACCAAAACTGTGGGCTTTGCACGCAGGATTTAAAACAGGGACAACATGTTTTTACATTCATTAAAAATAGCAACAGAGCAATGTAGACAGATGTGGATGAGTTTAGCACAGCTGTTTAGGTTTTTCTGAGTCGACTTGCAGGAATCGAGGTGTATGTATTTGATCAATCTAAAAAGAGTTATTTTTAACCTCTTCAGGTAATCACTGCCACACCTACTGTGTTTACTTAAAAATAATGATGGCAGGGTGGGTAAATCACCACCATTGATTGGTTAACGCAGAGCAAAACAAATTGAGTCTCTGCCTAAGACGACAAATAACTAACATCAGCACAATGTTGGCCTGAGTAAGTGAAACTATGTTGAATTAAATTTCTTTGTAGTTTCATGACTTCTATCAGGCTACTTGAGCACGAATCTATGACAACATAACACATGTAGCATACCATAAAACCATATTTAAATGTTAAAATGGATTGCTAACAGTGTTATCTTTGTTATTGTGTATGTGTCACTAGACTTTTGTGAATTAGTCCTTTATTAAATTTTCCATCCATAGTGCCGTGTTGGGTATCTATTTATAAAACATTTGGACAAGAAAAGAGAGAGCTATGAGAAATGATGTGTGGTGTATGCTCAAATTCCCCCTTTGCGAGTTTCAGTTTGGGTTGAACAGTAACTTTTAATAAATTCATATATTTAATACAATTCATATATATAACATATATATTATAATGTGAAGTTATCAGCATGAACCAGCCCACAGGGTAATTTAACAAGGCAACTGATGCTTACACCTAGAATAAAGCTTACACAAGAACAAAACTCTCGGTTGATTGAGCAAGTTTTTTTTTGTTTCCTAATACTTTTTATTTACCAAGATAAAACAGACTGAACATGCAGGGTGAATTTCAGCCGCACCCGACTACATGTTCAAACTCCTTGACTGGAAGCTTCAACCACAGTCCTTCACTGTTGGCTACCAAGCAGCTCCACTGGATATCTTTCTCAAAGGAACTGTGACTGTTGATTGCTCTTTCCATGTTGGTTTTCCCATGTGCTTTTACCTTTAACATAAGTGCTTGGAAGATGGATAAACTGTTTAGAGAGATCAATGTCTGATAGCAGTAAGTAATTCTGTGTTGGTATGGTTTCCACAGATGATAAAGTGGGATTTGTCTTGGGCGCCATTGGTTGCCTCTCAGCACTGATCATAATGGGAGTCATGATCAAACTGCATAACAGGAAACAAGACAGGTGGGTTCACACATGATTCACCTCACAGAAAAATCAATCCCTCTATCCCACAAATGTTGCAAAATGCCATATACAAGTAATAAAAATGAAACAAATATCAAATCAATATTAGGGCCTACAATGGCCTCCTCAGCATTTTAAATCATCTTTTACAGTTGCTGCTGCAGATCACAAATTTTTCTTGACTAAAAAAAGATTTATGGGTAGTTTTTATCACTCAGCCAGCAGCATAAATATATTTCCTTATCTACAATATATTACCACTTACTGGTAAGCTGAGAGTTTGACATGGGTATCCAACAAGCCAAAATATTACCCAACCAACAGTAAAATAATCATGATACAGTTTCAGGCGGTAACAACAAAAACAAATATTTTGCTCTTTTACCGCATCGTATTAGGTATAATCCTTGAGATTTCAGTTAGTTTGGATTCGATGTGAACATGTTCACCATGGTAACATCATATGTGGTTTAATACTACGGATCCCAAAATCCTGTGGAGGCGGTCTCTCTTCGAGCAGCTGTTTTCTTGGAAATACAACAGAGGGACAACTGGTGTATATGTTTACAGTTTAGCCAAACAAACTCGAGTTGTTTTTCACAAAATAGACTGTCAATAATCGCTATGTTGCCATCATACCATGTGCCACTGTGATCTGCTTACACGCTGCACACAGTACAAGTAGTTTTCCATACAACAGAAGGGCACAGTGAAGGGAAGTGGTTACCTTTTGCCTACAGCTCTTCATCCTAAAATCATGACGGGTGCTTCCCATCAAAAACAGCCATTGCCTAATTTTAAAAATATATATTTTGAAGAACAGGAGAGGTAAGTGCATATATTGGTTTTCCTGTAACTGTTTTAAAATAAAAACCAGTGGAGCACTTTCAATAAAGAGCTGCTGTAGCCGTAGGAAATGTAGCATGAATTAGCAGTATTAATAAGACTGATCAAGAAGCCTCCAGCCATATGCATCCATATATCTATTTTCCTGCCTTTGAATAAATAAATTATATGTTGGAAATAGAATGCACTTTTCCTGTGAAAACTGGCTCATAGCTAGAGGTCTTCACCTCCCCCATTTCCTCCTTATGGCCAAACCCTTTTTGCATCGGCAACAAAGAACAAAACACAAAAGCAATGAATTCTACCTGCCTGTTTGATATCTGACATGTGCCAGCCTCTTAACAGTTGCTCATAAATTTTCCGTCTGATCTGATCATTCAAATAAATCTATTTACCCTGTGGTATCATAGTTATGACTGCGGTCCAGAGAAACCAGAGGCTAACGGCAGCACTAGCACCTGGGCGTACACAAGCAAATTAAAGGCTTGTTTTATGGGCTCATAGCCTTCATTCGGGCTTTCCCCCACCATAACTCCAGCAGGGGAAGAAAACTGATGGATGTCAGGAGTCGAGGGCCCCCACCCACTCCCAGAAGCACTTGGGGCAGACAGGTGATGAAACTGCTATGTTTTCAAGTCTCGAGGGCAAGGAGCAAGCATGCCTGCCCTCGCTTGAAGCCTTGATCATGGGAGTCCAGGTGTAAAAGGAGTCTGCAGATGTGAGGGATGTGATCTCACACACGCACACACACACACACACAGACACAGACACATAAAATGCTGGTGCACATGCAGATATAGAGGAACCTGTGTGAACATAGCCTGTGAACATGCTGTGAATACAGTAGCTTAAATGTTCTACATTACTTCAGTGTCAGTGGTCACACTGAAATGCACACACACACACACACACACACACACACAAACAAATGCATGCATACACACTCCACTAAAACAAGTGCAGGCACATTGATTCCTCCCAACATCAGAAACATAGCAGGATGGAAGTAGTGGGGGTCTTACTGTATTTCAGATCATGTCTGGGTTGCGTGTCTGGAGGAGAGAATCAGTGATACTACACAAGTATGTGTGCGCCCATGTGTGTGTTAATGTGTGACAGGTAGATAGTGAGGGCTTCCTGAGCCTCAATTCCCTGTGTCTCAGACTCAGACGTGCTTGGGTACTTTCCACATCTAGGGTTACTCAGCAGGTTTCAACAGGTCTGCTGGCAGCTCACCACAGGAGTAAGAAAGTCATTACACCATAAGACGTGAGTCTGTTTGTGTGTGTGTGTGTGTGTGTGTGTGTGTGTGTGTGTGAGTGAATGTGTGTGCGCATGAACCATGATGTCTACTCCACTTCTGCTTTATGACACATCAAAAAGGCAGAGGGGTGCTTTGTCTCAACCTGGCAAGGGGTTCAAAATGGATTGAAGGAGTGAGCAAAGTGAGGTTAACTGTCTCAGCACATAATGTCAGCGAGCTGTAGTTTCATATCTGACTTGTGTATCTGAAAAGAAATGAGAGGGGACTTCTTGAAAATAGTTTAGATTTTGAAAGATATCAACACTCAGTAAATGTTAATAAATGTCAAAGGATTAGTGCTGAGATCAGGAGGCCTGTTATCAACCTCTTGTAACTTAAATAGCTGATGGTAATCTTTGAGTAAATTTCAATTTTGCCCTTTTTCAACACTAAAGTTCAGTGTTTTTAGGTGTTCAAACATCAATTATTATGGTCAAAAGCCGTAATAAACTGATATTACAAGGGAGGTAGGTAAAAACAGACATGTAAACTACTTAAATGCCTGTCTTCCTGGGTGCCAATTAGTCTGCTTTTACAGTGACTGGTATCATCAATAGTTACATCAACATGGAGCTCTATGTATGTAAAATTAGTTTGGCAATATAAGTAAGGAATTATCTGCAATATAACATTACAGTAGCCAATTTGATAAAGCAAGAGGGTTTAAGTCTGGTGATAACTACTCTTTTATCTTCTGTATGCATTCACCAATGTTTACATGTGATCTATCAAACTAGCTCAGTCATTTTCTGCATCACAGAGAGGGACACGTTTTACTGTGCCAATGAACGTACAAACAATAACTGCAGCTCAGTGTTTAAAGGCCAGTTTGCAGGAAAACAGTAGGTAGGGCTAAAGGGA
>JAPZDY010000022.1:9328932-9358228 GCA_029783645.1 Ctenochaetus hawaiiensis
CAAGTTCAGACAAACCACTGGGGTAGATTGATGTACTGTACGGTGCTCTGTGTGTGTGTGTGTGTGTGTGTGTGTGTGTGTGTTTGTGCGTGCTGAGCTACACATCTAAGTAACTGTGCTCATGATTAAAGACGTGATTGTATGTAGAAACCAGTGGGAGTTAAAGGCTTTATGAATGAAGAAGTTTTGAAAAGAAGTTTAACTTTGGCCCAGAATTCCTACTGGATTAAGGTTTGTGTTGTATTTAGGCTCCGGATTTGAGTTTAAACTTGGGTTTTTTTCTCATCAGATTTCTTTACAGTAAGTAAACAAGTACATGATGTGTTGGGTAAGTAACCAAGCAGCCTTTTTTGAGAAACATCACAAGCAAAACTTTTTTAAACAAATCAGCCTTATTTTAAAAAATCATTTATTTATCCACATAAAGTTTCTTTTACAGAGGGATGTGTAACTCAGTCAAAGCGAAGTAAGTGGACCTTGAAATAAGCTACATTGATTAATTTTATACATTACCAAAAGATTAAATTATTGAACCATGGAAGGGTTTGCTCCTCATGACAAAGTCACTGAGTACTGTCATCTGATTTGCAGTACCACTCAGCTACACCGACCATCTTTAAGCTCATTATTTTCGTTTGTGGTCTATTTTGGTTTGCTGGTTTACTGTTTTGGTTCACTTAATAGCCCATTGGCATTGTTACAACTGTTTACACCAAAGAGCTCACTACCTGTCTACCTGTTTAGCACCAAAAAGCAGACTAAGTTCATTGATGGCTGGTGAACATAGAGCAGAGCATTTCATTTCTGACAAGCTATTTCACTGAGGAGTTGGAGGTGAACAGAACCAGAGCTAAAAGAGGAATGAATATCTAGCTTACATTTGTTTGGTCGGACTTAAACATGACTCTCAATTCATGTTTATTTATAGTCATTTTTTGTGGGATGGTTAAATAGCCATATATTTGCCAGCAAGAAGACCGTAGCATGTTTATGTTGAAAGGCTACTATCAAAAATGTTTGCTGTTTTATGGCACCACCATCAAATGAAACTCACTATCATTCTGCTCTAAGTGAAAAACACTCAGACTTGTTTTCTTTCAACCAATCGGCGCAGTGCACTCAGCGGAGGGGGAGATGAATGCCAACTGAAATAGTTGCCCAATGACAGGCTTATATACACAGTGTACATCCGGTGAGTCAGACTAGGTAGGAGGATACATCAGTTTTGCGGCTGCTGTTCCGACTTTTAAGTTAATGTGAATCCCTTGCCTTTCTCTCAAGGGCATGCAGAAGTGCAGGCATCAATCACAGGACAGAACAATCTACAGGGGACACATGGTTGCTTTTACTGCCTATTTTCTCGTCACTTATTGTAATCATGAAGAAGTTGACAAATGTGCTAATCTCCATAAACCTTTTGTACACTCTGGAAAACTCTTTTAAATGTCCTGTAGGTCGCACACAGGTTTAGTCTGTCCGTCCTTGTTGTTTTCACTGTAAACTCAGTTAGTCTGTCTCCATTTTTGTGTTTGTGTCCGTGAGTATTCAGCTCCACACCAGCACATATGGAGCCTTCAAGCGGAGCTTCAAGAGGTTAAGTTTATTACGACAACAGAACACAGCAACAAAGACCAACAATGCATATCGACCTCAACTGACACTGAGACTGTAAGGTGACAAACTACAGGGTCATAGGGTTGGGGTTGATTTTTATTTTAATGATTGATTGATTGTTTTATCAAGTGAAAAAAATGCACCCTTCACAAAATAAGAATGCAGCCAGGTTCACATGGAGAAGCAATAACAGGCAGCGAAGAGGCTGGTCCTCTGAGCATCACCCCATATTGTTTTACATCAAACAGCTCACAGAAGCTACCTAGCAGTAATAGATGAGGAGCCAGGAAGAGTTGCACTCATCGAAAAGCTGAAAGGGTTAGGAAGTCTGAAAAAAAGAAGAAAATAGAACACAGTATTTTTCTTTTTACATATCCTAACACTCAGGGATCCTCAGCATGTCTTGACTTGTGAAGACAGGTTAAAGTTGCGAGGAATTTGCTCAATTATTTGGCAAAAGAATGTTGAATCTGGCTCAAAGTTTGTAACAGAAGAAGGTAAAAAAAAAAAAAACTCCAGGTCAAAAATGTGCCCTGCTGACCATTTACTTCCTGTTGACCTCTAGGTGGTGCCCTGCCAAGGTCAAGCTGTGGGCAACGCCCTTGTACTTCCATGCCAAGCATTGGACCGCCCATAAAACCACCAGCCGCTAAGACGGAGAAACAGACCTAGTTATTATAAACACAATCATGCTTATTATCATGCCTCTGTGATTCTCGTCCTGTCCTGTTCAAAGGCTCGCATTTGTTTTATCAAAGTACCTCTCCCTGTGTCTTTCCACGCGCTCTCCGCTTCTCTTTTTGAACTTCTGCCGAGTGCAACTCTTTCATTTTTCTGTCAACTTGTGCAAATCACCATCTGCTCGGATGGTTGGTCGGGGCGACCCAGCATGCAAAGCAGCCAGGCCAGTTCCAGCCTCAGGATCCATGATGGTGATGGTGGTGCATGGGCAGCCTCCCTCAGAGGTGACGAAGCATGACAGATGCGATAGTCATGTAAAGCACTGGGAAAGAGGCGTCCTCAAACAAAGTGGAACAAGGTTGAGTGTGTCACTCTGGTCCCTGATCCATGGAGGCGGTCCGGTGAGACAACATGAAATTAAGCTGTCAAGCTGCTGCCGGCTGTACACAACTGTCAGGCTTGAAAGAGATAAACAATGTTTAGGTGGGAGAGTGCACGCATGCGGCTAGAATAGTGGTTTGTGAGGTTTTGTTGCTCAAAGGTCACTCTAGACCAGTCAGAGTATTTTTCTGAATGAGCTGTGACATGTTGTTTTTGGATGGAGCTCTCTAAAGCCATGTCACATCATTACTCATTCTCTGACAACTCCATTCATTTTAAACTATCTATATATTTCCCCAAGTTTTTTTCCGAATGCTACCTCTTTTATAACCGATTTTCCTCTCTCTTCCCTTTCCCCTCCTTTGCACAGTTTAAAACTATAATTCATGAGCTGCGTTCCCTGGCCTCTTTGTGTACCTTGACATTTGCGTATGCATGAGGAGCCCCTCTCCAGTCGATGCCGAGTGACATTCTCACTAAGCTTTGCCCATGCTCTCTGCAGCAGTCAGAACTCATCAGCTGGAACGCACTCCAGGGCGAGGGGGTAAATCAAATAGTCAGAGAACAGTAATGAAATACCATCGAGCCTTATGTTCTCCCATGAATTCTATTAACTCTCAGACAAACAATTGTTTTCATTATCAAAACTCAATTTGATTCGCAGAAAATGGAATTTTAAAGGAGGTTTTAAGGCCCAGGAAGGAAGTGGCTGATGCATGAAAATACAACACCAACTATAACTTTCTACCTAGAAGCTGGTTTGAGATACTGACACGAAATCAAAGTAGAGTGCTATCAGCTCTGTGCGTGTTGATAAAAGGAAGTGCAGCTTTGCAGTTCCCTAATAGCGCTCATCGGTTGGTTTATTGTTTTTGCATTTCAAGGAGAACTGGAAAAAATGATTAGACTTAGTTTTGATTTGTTTTGGTACAAGCCCAAAACCATTCTTGCTTCCTGAATTTCCCTTTTTAAACATACTATTAATAAAGCTTTTGACATAGTATGATTGAGGTAAATTAGTTGTTTTTCTTTCTTTGATTCAGACATGTAACATGTTCCAAACATCTCGCCAGTGATTGGTCGGGTGTTTTTGCAAAAATCTCCACAGACTGAGTTTCAAAGCAACCATGTATTTTTGTGGTGTCACATGCAATTCTGAGTTTTGAGAAGCGTAACCAAGAACATAACGGGAGGATATTGAATTGCTACTGTGCGAGACATGACCTGTCCGACGAACCTAGTTCTTTTTTTACTGCAGTTATGGTTGGGCCATGGCCACTGAGGTCTGCGCTGTACTGCGGTAGAGTAATGGCAACCACTTTAAATAAATGGAGAGTAATTTCACTGCTGAGCCCCGGGGTCTGGTTAGTGTCCAGCTGCAGCAGTTTGTGACCAAAGAAGCAAATTGTCGCCTTTCCTCTTTGCAGGAAACGCCCACCTACAGCACTGATTTGATGAAGCCAAGCAACTGGACATGGCTAAGTGGACAGAGCAAACATTTGGACAAGTGAAGGGAGCAGTCGTAGCTAAGTGGACAGCAAACAAAGGAAGAAAGCCAGTAGCGAGGCAGAGCTAAGAAGCCGTGACAGGAAAATGTGCAGTGGATCAGAGAGCACAGAACAGGGTTTGGACAAGATGTTTCAGTGTGGTCGTTCTTTAAGGATATGGAAATAAAGTTCCATTAACTCGAGCTGTGATACCCCAGCTATAGTTAACTGAGCTTTAACAGGTAATGGACCCCTCTTCACAAATACACAGGAACATCTCAGTCAGCCATTGTCCCCTAAGCTATGGAGCCAGTGATATCCCATTGCAATACAGGCCCTTTGAAAGAGGCTTAAACAGAAAAGGGTTGAAACCCAAGTCGCCAAGGGGCCCTGATTTAGTTGTCTGCCCTGCATTGAAGGTGAATACAGCTCCCCAAGGTGAACACGAAAAAGGGTTGGGTCTGCGGCGGCCTACGTGGCTCCAGCCCACGACCAACGCCATGGAGGGGTGGTCACACTTGGCCGATGCCATGAAACAGAATCTGTCGGCCCTCAAAAGATCCTCCGTAATGGATCCCATTCCCATGGAGGCCGGTGGGATGCCCCCTGTCTTTTACCAGAACCATCTGGTTCCCAGTACTGCTGCTCTTCCCACAGCAGCACAAACCACAGTGAAAAAGGATCGCTTTCACAATCAAGATCAGGAACCAGAGACGTGGCTAGTTAAAAGGGGTCTAAATGTTGAGCGCTGTGGTCCCCTCTGCAGCAGCCTATTGTGCTGTTGTTATTGTGTCCTTGGAAGTGCACTCTGTTGCGGTTTATCTGACAACCTTTTGTGATTGGATACAGTGGAAATGTGTGTTCTGTCCATGCTCTCACCAGGTCACTCAGGCAAGATAATTAGAAAGAAGGATTTAAACATGTTAGGTAAATACTGAGTCCACAAATTAAAGTGAAGGTGCACTTTGGCGATAGTGATCGTGGATTGTTCTTAAGCCAACAAAAGGCATGAAGCTATTCAGTGTAGCGAGAGATTAAGGCAAAATGTCTTGATGCAAAGAATATTTTCACCGCAGTGCACATGGTTTTTAAAGTGTAAAAAAATCTAAACATACCAAGGAATGCTGAGGCAACAGACCAATGCCTCCATCCGTAGTTTACAAAGACAGACAAAACAATTGTGTTTGAAGTGTTTGCCACTCTCTCCAAACGAGCACGCTGGAGATTCATTGGATGCAGATGGGAGCGTGTTTGTGCTCCGCACATTGAGCCTGTTCATTCACCACAAAAGCAAGAAGTAAAAGTTGATTAAACCTCAGTGTTCAATCCGCATCTTGTACTGTTCTGTCGATGTCTACCCATGATGTCTGAGGAGTGAATCCACCACTCGTCTGCTTTAGATACATTTAATAACAACACATGGTTCTAAGCCTCCGAGACATTTAATCAACTAAAGCCCATTTTCCAGTAACCATATTGTTTCATTTTTGAAAAAAGGGGCTTCAAAGCTGCCCAAAAAAGCTCAGGATTCCCAGACTGACAGGACTCTTGGCCTTGACCGTCAGATTTCTAGAAATCAGATTTTGGTTGCAGCTCCTTTTTTCCTCTTTTTTTCTGTTTATCAGCGTGAACTTCAGATGTCTTGATCATTTTTCTTGGCCCATATTAACTGTTGATTAAATATGTATTGGAACAACAGCTGGTGTCTTGTTAATCTGACATACCTTATCTTTCTTGAGCTGCTTGACCCAAATACTGGTCCTGGTTTTAAAGCTTTTAAGTTCACAAGCCTAAAGTATTTATATGATTCATGAAAATTTAACTGGATAACATGACTCCTAAAATTCATGTGACACAATCTGCCAGAGAGAAGCATCACTTCACTGTGCCTTACAAAACTATTCACTTGTGTCCCACAGATGAAAATGACTGGGGGTTGGGCCTTTACCGAAAGCGGACAAGAGAGTAGAGTTCAGTGAAGTGAGGTTACTAAGATTGTCATGGGACACTTCTATTTTAAACTAAATATTACCAAAAACAAATATTAATTAAGCTAATCATTGGACAAAAAAGGAAATTTTAAGAACTTACTTTTGACTTATAAGTTGTGATGGATGTTTTTCACCCTTTTCTCACAACCACAAGAACTAAATGACAAAATTGCACTGGTGAGCTAAAAACCTCAAGGGCTTAAAAACTTCCTCAATTTGAACGACAAAAAGAGACAAAGTCAGACAAGTTTTGATGCCAAGAAGAGTAAACATATTTCCCCGTAAGTCTGAATATCTGTCATAATGTAGCCTTTATAATATAAAACAGCTTTCAGCAAGATTTTATTAAAACAAAGTCTACAATGAGCTGCCTCAGCACTGGGAACTGAGGCTCAAGCTGAGAAGAGTTTCCAATCCTCCCTCAATGAAATGCTGCTGATTTTTTCATTCCACAAATTACATTTTGGTGACATGTATGACTGCTGGCAGGAAATCTCCACAACAGGAAATAACTAATTACAACTAAAGAGCCAAATATAACTCTCTCTTCCAAATGACAGCAAAGGAACGCTCTGTAAGGAGAAAGCTGGAAATTCCTCTCAAGATATTTAGCAGCACCTGCACCCTCATCAGCTACTAGAGCAGAAAACTGCACATGAAACTTCTTAAAAAAAACCTTCAAATCCCTTCTACTGATTTACACAATGGGTTCAGCTTCTGTTGCCTTGAGTCTCATCATGACTCTCTCACTACCAAAAAAATAGCAAAGAAAAAGCACTGACAGAGCTTCAGCCTCAAACCAAACCACATATAATTTACATTCCTCAGATACCGGCTAACCTGAGCACAAACAGGACGATCGAAAACAGGTGTGTTTAGTGACGACCCTTCTTTCTTAATGGTTCACCTTTCTTGGAGATGATCTGTGGGTTTCATGTTACAGCTTAAAGCGGTTTTAACGTACAGGGCAAAGAGCTAACATGTGGATCTGAGGTCCATCACTGCGTATGAATCAAAATATTATCATCAGAGCTGCATGAAGCGTGGAAGTCATCCTTACGAGAGAGCGCGGACAGGAGCCAAACCGAAACCATCCCGACAGCTTACATAATGCTACCGCAAATTGATTATTGCCTTTGAGAGGCTGGCCCATTGTGGAGGAGAGGAGTTAGGGAATTGACAGACATGTGCACTCAAACATGTAAGCTCTCACACACACACACACACTCAGTGGGTGATATCCACAGTGCAGTGATGTGTGGGTGAGAATGGCATCACCACAATGACACTGGCCCTTCCACCGGAGGGAACAAAGGAGCCTGTGTGTGTGTGTTATTGTGTGTGTGTGTCCTCCCTTCCCTCTGCATTGGATCCATCTTAAAATACTGCGGCTGCTCTTCTGATGAAAATTGCTCCCTTTCATTCTTACTGTAAGTGCATCTGGGGGAAGTGAGGGTATGAGGGAGGGGGAGAAGGAGTGAAAAAAAAAAGGAATAGCTGGAATGATGTGGGCAAGAGTGCAGATTAATGCGTGTTTTGTCACAGCGTATGTTTATCGGGGCATCTGACAGTGAAAGTTGACTGAGAGATCATTTTACCATCCATTTACAGGCAAAACAAAAAAAGAGAAGAGAGCAAACTTAGAACACCCCTATGAGATGCACGCACAGCCGTTAGCTACAGTGAGCCATCATGACTTGTATCTCAAGCCAGAAATCCTCTGGTTATCTGTTATTTATTTCACAGAACACACGCATTAGCGAGCGGGACACATTTTGTCTCCTCTGAAGGCCCCGCATTGGCTGTTTGTTTGCTGGTGAAGCTCCTCTCAGAGCACAGCTGTACCACAGAGCTCCTCTGGAATGAGACTTGTACCTCCATAGTGAGACCCCTGCTGTTGGAGACACTAACTCTGTTTGCTGTTAATTTTACAAGCCCGGGCTACGTCGACCTCGTCTATAACTCTGGGAGATGTGAAATAAACCTAGCGTTCACTTCACTGGTGCGATGCATAAGAGGGAGAAAATTAGAGCCTGGGTTAACAATCAGCGGGATCATAAAAACAGTCTTTGTCCCACCCTGACTCACTCTGGGTTTGCTTCGCTGTTTTCCTCTCTTTTTTCTTGTCTGCTTAATTTGGCTTCCCCTGCCATCGCTCTGTCTTTCTCAATCCTTCCTTCAGTCTCAAGGCTCTGCTCTAATTTGTAGTTTGGTTTAATTTAAGATGGATCGATCCCAGACAAACTAATTGTGCACCTTTGAAAGCTCTGAACCGAACACCCTCGGCTCTTCTTGTCTCTTTCTATCTGTGATGCCTCCCTCCTGTTTTCACTTGTGCTCCCTGCTTTCTCCTGGCTGCACAAGTCGTGTTTATGCTGTCAGAGTTGGTTTGGAGCAGGTTCAGAGGCATGTGTTGAGTATGCCGGAGATTTCCCCCTTTTATTTGTTTAACCCTGTGACCTCAGTCTTTTTACTGTATTCAGAAGTGTGTGTAGAAATATGTGTGTGTGTTAGTGTGTGAAAAAATACAGAAAACAAGGACAGTGTTGGAGGTGAAGATGCTTTGAATCATGTTTGGAAATATGGTATCCTTTTGGCAGATGTGGATTATGACTTGAGGAAACAGCAAGGAGGTGCCAGAGAGAGGAAATTGAACGCGACACTTCATCCACGCTCATGTCAGGTTGGCTTCGGAGCCCCCTTATGTCGACATTTCGCCAGCGGATTTTTCCCCCAGGGTTTTAGCAAGTCCCTAAATGTCCTTTACGTCATTGTCAGAGTCTGCAGCCCATCAGTCACTCCCTGAACGTCAGCCAAGTAAAACTCAAGATCATCCCACCTCATTCCATCTTTGTCCGCTCACAGAGCCAAAGCTGCCCCAGACCCATCAGAGCTTTGTTTTGTTAGATATCATCCTCAGCCACTATAGGAAATCCTGCAATGGTTGATGGTTTTATCTGTTTTGATGATTGACTCTTCGAAGTCACTCAACACATTAAAGAACAGATTAAGTGCTGGAGAGCAAATTGTGGCAAAAAAAAAAGAAGCTTTTATTCTTTCCATTTTTGTGACAAATCAACTTCAAACAGGGCTTTTGGCAGAGCACTTGGCCCACCACTGACTCCAGCAGATTAGGCTCTTTCCATTACAGAGCTAAATAATAGGGGCCGTGCTAGAGCGAGATGGGGCAGTGTTTTATAGGTGCTTCCCATTAACTTTGGCAGGGAGTCCTGCGGGTCTGTGGCTGCTGTGGTAGTGAACTCTGGCGGTGGTGCAGTGGAGGGTTTGTGCAAAGAGAATGGTGGTGATGGAGGCTATTTTGGGACTGAATGAGGTCTGGGTTTATGGCCTGACTATCAGGGGCTACAACCTATGACAAAAGCATGGAATGAATAGAAGAGCTATTAAATCTCAGTGAGAAGTCATCGTTTTTAGGTTTAACTAGTTAGAGGCTTCTCATCACTCGAAAGGGTTTTTTTTTTCTTTTTTTGCACTTTCGATGACCCTGTTGCATGAGGGCACTTTAAAAAAAAAAAAAACTCTTACAGGAGAGGAGATCAGAGAAGCAGGGAGGAGAGGTGTGGTCCATTAGCTGCCAAGTAACACCCCCCCCCCCCTTGACTTCTCCTCTTCAGCTACATCTGACTTCATTATAAGAGCCTCACTGAATCTGTGGCTATCTGTGAAACCTGCATAATAAATGTGAAGCAGGCTTCCTGGGATCCTCTGAAGTCTGATGTGGTTTTGATGTGGTTTAGATGCTGTTGGGGAAAAGGGGAACCAGACTTGTGTTGTAGCCAGCTGTGCCCCCCCCCCACTCCCACTCTCTCCCCCCTCCCACAAAGAAATCTGTAACCCGCTACATCTGGCCTGGTTTGGCCTGTCCCTGGCCTCGGCTCTTACTACACTGACATTAATGAGTCCCACAACAGTAATGGCTACCAGGACACACTGGAGGGGAAACACATTGTGGTAGTTTGTATATTAATAACCTGCCATTTCTGTCATATTTGTTTGTAGACTTTGGAAGGTCTCTGAAACCTTGTATGTGCTCATGTGCAGCCTCCAGGTTTTGGTGGTTTGGTTTGTGCCTGTACAAATTAGGTTTTTATGCATAATACTGTACATGCATGTTTGTGTCATAGACTCATTCTGTGTAATTTCGTTATAGTGGAAATATTGCTCATGCACTAAGCCTGTTTGCTGTCCCCAGAGCTCGAAGCATATAATAAAGATGGAAGGAAGCTCTTTATGTCAGCCCTCTCTGAGGAAGCAGTCGTCTGTAATTATCGCTGCTTTTCATCCCTCGTAGCAAACACAACAAATAAGTGCTCTTGTGTGACCTGGCAGTGTGTTTCACAGAAACCATTTGTTTGTAAGCTTGTTTGTTTGTGTTCTTGGGATCACATGACCATTGGCCCATACTCTTTTTTTTTTTTGTCTCTCCCCCGTCTTTGCTCAGAGCATCAAGTGCATTTGAAGTTGCAATGTGGAAGTCATTAGCCACAAATCCCAACAAATATAATAACAGGGCGATTAGCTCTCTCCAAACGATGCTCTGCTGTTTTTTTTGCCCCCCCCTGTTGTTGTTGCCGGGGTGGTGCAGTATTCTGTGAGTGCAGGGCTTGGTCAAGGGCGAGTCTTTCTCCTTCCTTTCCCGGACTTTTTCTATTTGTAGATCTGCATGTATTTTATAGGAGGCTTTTTTTCCCCCCCTTCTCTTCGTCTTTCATGCGGTGGTGGTTCTGTTTCCCATCACGGCCTATGATGAAACCACAAGAAAGCCCAGGCCCATGTGACGAGAGCGCAACAGTTGCTTGGTGACAAGGAAAGGGGTGTGATGTGAGGGCTGGGCGTGTTTCGAAGGGGAGTGAGCCTAAAGTGGTGACGGTCCAATCACCAGATGAGCTCTTTATTTCTTCTCGGACAAGGATAAAATGCTCATATTCGCACCACTCCAACGTTAAATTGGCCTTTTCTCTTCAGCTTGATAGATGTGTGGCCATCCGCAAGGCTCTTAAATGGACCATTCATCTTTACGATGGCCTCACTTACCTCTGAGTCCTTGCAGATCTGCTACTTCCCTTTCTCACCACAAGCAAATGGTGCCTTGAAACCACATGGAACACCCCCCCTCCATCTCCCTCCCGGTGGCAAAACGCTGCCATATTTACCATCTCGTCCTGGAAAGCTAACTTGGCCGCAGCAGGGTGGAATGATTGCCAGCAGCAGCTCGTTCCAAGCGGACCATGTGCAGACAAGCTCTCCTTCATCTTGAAACTCTAGAGTAAAGTTTCCTGAAGGAGGAGAGGAGAGGAGACATTTACAAAGTCATTTGGCTCTTTCTTTGTGATACAGTGTGTTGAGCAGTGCTGCACGCGGCCAAGTTCAGTCATTTTAATATCTGCTCTTTTTCGGGGGGAAGCTATTTGAAGGACGTGAGCTCATTTGGGATGCAGTCGGCTGCCCTGTCCCCTCTGATGTTATCCTCTCTGACTGGGGCTTTAACAGTCGTGATTGCTTTTGGGGAGCAGTGACTCATGATTGTGCTTGTGCCACTGCCAAACTTTCAGTAGCAGTGTTTCCTTCTCTGTCTTTCTGTTGCTGTGGCTGCTGGCATTCAGAAAAAATGTAAATGCAAGAAAATGTATCATCTGGTTTCCTGTCTTCCTAAAGTATATGTCATATCATACAATGCATATCCAAATAGTATCATTCTTGAACTACGCCAGGGCAGCTAACACTACTGTTGGTGTCAAAACCTTATCGGCAAAGTCTTCTGCAAATTAAATGCTACTCAGTGGTGGTTACTAGCACCATTTCCACAAGCAACAATAGTGCATGATTTAACACACCTTGCCTGTCCTTTTGGGTGTCAGCCCGATGATAATTTGATTCCTCTTCCCCTCTCATCACTCCTGTAAAGGAAGCAAGAGGAGCATGACCCCTGTTGTAACACCATTAAGCTGTTTTTCTAATTTTATGGAGTGGTTTTCTGCCTCAGCCGCTCTCAAGTGGATTTACGATCTGGTGGTTGATATCCTTGCATGCTGAGGCAGTATTAATTTGCTAAGAGAGAGGGGAGCGATTTATAGACAATAGAGTGGCATCATAATTGCAGGAACCTGACACCCTGCAGCTCCTGGCGGCTGCTGAACTCCTGTCAGCCAGTCGATGGATGGCTGATAAGCTTGACTGAACAACACAACCGAAACAACTTTAATTAAAAGAAACTTTGGCTGACACACTAAGAACAGCCAGGGCATTTTATATATTCAAATGAAGTGTTAGTAAGATGTATTTCTGCTGCAGATTCAAGAGTCTGGAATGTGTGTTTGCCTGCAAGCTAACTGCTGTCGAAAAATCCAAAGTATGGTAGAAAGTATGGAAAGTTAATTATTTAACACATGAAAGTTTGTAACTTTTATTCCTTTTTAGGCCTTTAAATTCTGAATGTATTCACTTTCTAGGTTTCTTTCTATGTAATCAGCTGACAAAAGTTTGATATAGGAGTTTACCATCTTCCACTAATTAAAAAATAAACCTTTTTAGGTCTATTAATTGCCATTATTTACGCTGTGAACTGTGAAACAGCATTTTAAGGCTGTCCTCTAAGGATGGACCTTGCAATAGACTTCAAGAATTACATTACATGACTGAGAAGCTAAGCAATCCCTAAAGATATGTCTGTCTGTATATAAGATAAAAGGGGAAAACAGAGAAGACAAAAACAGCAGAGAGGTAAAGAGTCATAAATGGAGAGAGCAGGAAACAGATGATAAGAAGAAGCACAAGAGGAAGTTGGGAAACTTTGGACTCGAAAGAGAATGAGAAAGGGCCTCAGAGCACAGCTGGCTCACCAAGGGGCATAATGACTGTCATATTGCAGAGCATTAGCTCATACTCAGCCCAGACAGCTTGACTTGATAAAAGGGGCCGGTCATTGACTAACCGCGTACATAGCAACGAGACCCCATGGAGACATGCCAAACAAGAGAGCATTATTGTCCTCTTATTAATGTTTGATTGACAGGCATGATGTGAAATTGTTGTAATACTTTAATGTGCTCATGCTTAAAAATTTTAAAAAGTAGAAAAGCAACCATAGAAATTGTTATTTGGGCTTGTTTTGAGAATGGACATTGCATAAAATGTCCATGAGAACTTCAAAGTGTTGCTCTTGTGGCATCTTTTGCATCTACCATTTGCAAGTTAATGTCATATTTAGACAGTGAAGAGTTTAATTTTATCCCTTCTGGTTATGCCGAAGGGGTGTCCTGCTCTGTCATCAGTCAAAGCAATAATAAGCACTTGCAGCATGAGTAATCTTAACACTCACGAAACAATTTAATATATTCCTCTGTAATGCAATCAAAGAGGAATTTAGTTATGAGTTCAAAAACTCTCTTGACAGGAGCCCCTCCCCTGAGGCCGGCAATGATGAGCAGCGATGGCTCATCAGGCTCCCATCAGCCATTGTTTATTTGAGTTCCATTTTTTAGGGAAGAAAAAGCCTTCCACCAGCCATCGTTTTGCCTTGGGAACCAAATTCTCTTTCCCTCTCAATCGCTCTGTCAGACTTGGCCATATGGTTGTCATACACTTCCTGGAAATTCAAGCTGTGTTTGCTTTTGTTGCATATCAGCGAGGCATTATTTCTACGTTCCTGCGTTGCCATTAATTGAAACAATACCATCACTAATCTAGCTTTTGACACGTTTTGCCGGAGCTGAAATAACCTGAGCGTGGGCAAATCGTTCCAAACGTAGCGTCTATGGTCATTCCAAACACTTCAAGAAAACGTTTTATTTACGTGAGAGTTTATTACTAAATCCAGATTCTCAATAAATCACATCACACATATGTGGCTGCCTTTTACATGCCTATTTAAAAGCTCTTGCCAAGCTTTTGATTTTCATTTTAATAGATGTCTAATCCTTTATTGCAGACACCAAATAATTCTCTCACCTCCTCCATCTCATTCCTCTCTTTGCAGAGTGTTACACTGCCAATGGGGAGGACTACAGGGGCTTCCAGAACCAGACCAGCCTGCATGGTGGTAAACCCTGCCTCTTCTGGAACGAGACCTTCCAGCACCCTTACAACACCCTCAAATACCCCAATGGAGAGGGTGGTTTGGGCAAGCACAACTACTGCAGGCAAGTCCCATTTCTCTATGTGGAGGTTCACTGATAGTGTAACCCACAGAAAAGATAATTTTTTTCAAAACGCTAAAAACAATGACAAAAATGATGATAGTTAAAAAATATAACTGAATCTGTTTCAATACTGGGTTGAAATCCAAAGGTTGTTATAAAAGTTCATGATATTTATTTTTTTTAATATTCCTAGGGGATAGGATGAATACATTGTCAATAGGTAACAGATTAAAGGCTAATTCTAGTACTTTTAAACCTGGGTTTTATTTTAGGTGTTTGGGGTCCAAATGAGTATCAGGTAGTAAAAGTTTAGGCAGTCTGCAACTGAGAAAAAGGCAGCACTGACTGCTGCATAATCCTTTGACAAACACAGACAAATTTTCTCTGCTGTCTTTCACCGCATCTATGACTCCTTTTTTAGGATATTACAAACTTTGGTGTTTGAATGTGTTAGTTTGGATCAAAACTAATCCTTTAAAAACATATTAAATCATCTGAATAACTTTTTGATATGTGTCTGCCTCATCAGCACATATGGCGTTCAGCATAATAAAAATAGTTCAGCAGTGGTTTCAGTATTTCTCGCTTGTGACGCCCTAATGCAAAGTGGTGCCAACTTTTTTATGGTCTCAAGAGGTTAAGCTATAATGCATACAGCATATCAGAGATGAATCTCATAACAGCTCAGCACAGACCCTCTACTGTGTGAGGAGATTACATGACTGAAGTGTGCATTCTGTTCAAATACTTCAAAGTCCATCGGTTTTGTGGAAACACAGAAATACAGAGGAGCATATGGAGCTCACCTTTTGAGATAGAGATGGAAAAATAACTGCATTATTGCAACCTTGCCAATGACAATATTTTAAAATCATACTTCTCCCCAGAGGTCAAGCTTGCTTTAAAGGTACATGTAGCATTTTAAAAATTTGATGTATTTATCAATAATTGATGAGAGTGTGTTGGTGTGACTCCCATAAACAAATGAGACTGTCCTGCTGGCCTCGGTTGCATAGAGATTATGATCAAAATAAGTCCTTTCTGTCCCTTCAGGTCCATTTGTTTTAAAGGGTCTACAGAGGTTAGGAACATCCTTCTTGTAAGCATTTTATTCATCACTCAGTTCATCATAAAAAGTTCAGCTCTTTCTGCGCTTAAATAAAAACGGCTCCCTCTTGTGTTTTATTGTAGCAGTCTTCATTTGTGCTGGAAATCCGGCAGATTTACCACAAAATCCTAAACAGAAGCTCACAGCAGATATCTTTTTTTTGTTTATGATAATTATAATGAGTCACTGATGTTAAAATGCTTTGAGTAGCACCTTTGAAAGTCATTTTTTTTAAAAGACAGACTGATGTTTGACAGAGCTTTGAACTTCCTAGACAAAGCATTTGACTCTGTTAATAATTTAGAAGCAGGTCGCTGGCGTTTTGCAAAGTGTCTGTGCGCAGGGGACCTGCTCAGACATTCGTCTGTGAATATTTTATTGGTGGTACCTAAACAGAACGTTTAGCCCTGTCATCACGAGGATGCAAACACCTTTGATGGGTTTGTGTAAGCAAATCTCCATCCCTCATCCCTGGAATGTGAAGGGACATGGTGGCTTTGGGTGTCTAGAAAACCCTTTCTATCCGTCAGTCACACTCCAAGTACGACTATCAGTGCTGCATGCACGACTGTCAAAGTCTCGTTTTTGCAGAGAGCCGCACTCTGTTGTGAATCAGTTCTAATTCACCAAGACTTCCAGAACAGCAGCTTGGCCTGCATCGCCACGCTATGAGAAACAGAACAACCTGTCCTCTTTCTCGGCCCAAAGCTTCTAAAACATCTCTCTAAGTCATAGTTGTAAACTCATAAAGCAGCAATGCTTTGAAGTAGCCCTGGACAGATTTGTTTTAACTGGAGGTGGATAGGAAATTTATAAGATTTATGAGTATGATACATTCAGATGATCAAGGCAGGCTTTCCTTAAAGTACTTTTAAGGTTTATAATGTCCAACAATCATTTCAAAATGGACCTCTTCATTGTTTGGATTTAGCTGTTGTTTTGGCCACTGATGCAGTTAGCTGCTCTCCCAGCTCACTGACAGCTCTCAGCTTTGTTTCTCCCTGACAGAAGGATTTCTTTTCCTTGTAGCCACAACTGCTGTCGCTCTCTCAGACTCTCAGTCTCTGTCAGACACCCTCCTTGTAAAGAGTGACCAATCAGCAGTGGTATGGGCTCCATAGTGGACACTTCATTGTGAAAAGATGAGGGATGGTATTTGAGGCATGTCTGCACGGGGTCAAGTATGTGTACATGCGTCCACCCACGTGTGTGTGCATGTGTTTTTGTGTGTGCACACATTGTTGACATGTGTGTGTGCCCACAGAAGAGTGCGTCGTTCCTGCTGCAAAGAGAGATGTGTAATGTTTGTTTGATCACAGAAAGTTGGCTCGTGTGATGTCTTGAATGTCGTTGCTCAATTTGGATTGCAAATCTCCTTATTTACATGAAGAGCAGCTTGCAATTCAAATTCCGTTTCCCCTATTTCAATAACCTCATCTCACCTTCCAACTCTTTCTCATCTCTCTCCCCTTGCTCTATTCATCTTTCATCTGAGGTTTAAATTTTGTGGATGTTATTGGCCTGAACTTCACAATAGGGGGAGTTAGCACATTAAAAGCGAGAAAGAAGGGATCTAAAAGGGAGAGCCACAGTAATTTTGGCATGTCTGACCCCGGAGGCCGGTTGTGGTTTTATGAGATGAGAGCTGAGGCCAGAGCACAGGTGGTTAAGGCTAATCCAGGAATCACTGCATGTCTGAACACACTGCTCTAAGCAGGTATCACATTCTGAGGAGTAGAGAAGTAGAGTGTTACATCTCTCTCATCCTGTCACTGGCGTCTTTCCAGTGGTGATAGAGTTAAAGGGGCACCACAGTGGTCCTGAAGAAAAAGCCCTAACAGCCCCCACATTTCTTTTTTATAGCCTGCTGTAAATTATGCCAGTGAAAACAGGGAAAAACTGGGCAGAGGGGAAATGTCACATTGTTCCCCTGCAAAAAAGCACAGCACAAAGCCTCAGGAAAAAGCACAACAGCTCTCGTGTCTAAGCTGAGACTTAGTGGGGCTCACTTCGACGGTATATCACATTACTGTTAATCGGTGTAGTTCCATTCAGAATTCATTACATATCATAAAGTTGAAGTAAATGATCCACTTTAATGTCCAGCGTTGAGCTTGGATGTTGCTTTGCAGTCATTGTGCAGTTTTACACTTCAACAAGGCGCTTTTTTTCACTTCTTAAGTACTTCTTTGACCTTTTCTGAATACTTCACACAAATCGAAGTCTTGATTTATACTGCGTTTATTGTTCCCTCCAATCTACTGCTCCTACAGGCTCTCCTCCCAGTGCATTAATATGAGGGTGGGAAGTGTGTGACGGTTCGGTGGGTGGTTGAATAGCTTTGCCAGCCATTTTCTGGCTATTTATATGCAGGTGTGTGTGTACTATACAATTTATGAGTGTCCACTATTGCTTCTAATGCTTTTCCCTTACATAGATGAGATAATGGAAATGCCAGAGTGAGTAGTGTTCCCCAAGTTGATTGTAATTGAACCACCATGATGTCAGGTGCAAATCTGGGGTCAGGCAAACTGCAGCCAAGTTTGTATGACTGTATTACGATCCCAGTGCGCTGCTTTGTTAAATTGAAGAAGTTAATAGAAGTGTTCCGTGGGAAGATGTAGTGTGTGGCGTTAAAGCATCAGCCGTCAACATAACACATAGTAATCTCAGAATCTGAGTAGGAACCAATTTCATGCAATAAAACACATCCTCTTTTATGTTTGAACATTTGTCTTTGAAGTGTCAGTTCAACCACTTTACATGTTTTTCAACTTTTTAATCATGTGGGTTATTTTTCACCTGTAGATTCTATATGCTTAGGTATGCAGTTATCACTTTGTGAGATATCTGCCTTCAGATAATGTAGTTGTAGAGTGAGGGACACAGATGTGTGTACATGGTTCCAGATGTGTTTTTCCACATACTAATTTTAAAAGTTGTTTTTTTTAGTTGCTAGCTCAGTGTTTGTTTATGCTTTAAAAGTTATGAACTCAGTGCTCATTTTGGCTATAAAGAAGAAGCAAAGAGCATGAGTCAAAGCAGTTCTGAACCTTTGTTGCTGAAATTGTATGTAATTGCAGTTATGGTGCCATAACTGCTGAATTAATCCAAAACTGACTCAGAATCCAAAAGTAAACAGATGTGATCTGCAAATTCTGCGATCACTTGTCTTTAGAGCCTTACCTCTAACTTTAATCTGTCTTTAGCTGTGCATGTCACAACATTTTTAATTGCATTGCTGACTCGTATTAGCTAACGATGGCTAACTTGGCCAGGAAAGACCCCTTTTCAAACACCCTCAAAAATTTTGGTTTTCCAACTTGTTGTACTGGAACAAAGCTCCTTTTTATCAATGATGTCACGTGGATGTGGCATCATTCCCAGCTCCAACTTTTGAGGTGAAAAGAATACAGTATAAGCTACCATCTATGGATCAGTTTTGACTTTTTGTCAAAGAACAAGGTATTTTCCAACATAGGTGATTAAACCAGTAGAGTCCGATGCTAGTTCAAGTCATGTAACGATTCGAAAGTGGGATGTTTGTAAAGAAATCAATATTAACTCCACACACTGTTTCCTGGTTACTGTGGATAATCCTTGGGCACCAGTTTTAAAAAGTTTTTTTTCTTTTTTTTTGGACCTATATTCTGCTAAATATTTTACATTAAACTGTAGATAGTGAGGTCTATTGATTATCCATAGTAACAGGATTTGTTTCTCTTATTATAGATAAAATTCTATTCAACTGCATTATACTGTGATGGAGGCAGAAATCTCAAAAAACAGATATCTTAAATTCTGTGTGAATAAAACCAAATGTATCCACATGGCTACTGTAGACACCAAAGGAGAAGAGAAAAAAAAATCCTCAGGTCAATCAATCTTTAAAACTTTAGTCAAGGAGCATGGTGGTGTGTTACCGGCTACACTTGACACAGTAACATCACGATATCCTACTTAGCACGAGTAGACCATGAAAGAGCAGACAGTAGACTATACAAATCAGACCACAACCAAAAAGCTCTCTTCTTCAATGCATGCATTCATGCAGCACGGCAGCAGGCAGCAGTTTGCATGCTAAATCATTCAAGTCAATTAAAGAGTCTTCTCTCAGGCAGTAAATTGCCAGACTCTGATCTGCTACTGACCTCAAATCCCGATCCAGACAGGACTCTCAGCACCACTTTCCAATCAGGCTGTCACCACTCTCCAATTCACCCAAATGAGGGAAGGGCAGCTTTTATCTTTTCTTCGTGTCTACTAGTTTAACTAAACAAGAGTTCCTGTGGATTCTCATTTAAAGTTTAACTCATGATAAACACCTCAGAGTATGTTATTACCAGCACTGGTGCACATCATTTGAAGGAAATAATTTAAACATTTTTATGTATATATATTTCGCAGTGCCAGGCATCTTAAAGATGGTCGTAAATTTTCTGATTAGGGTATGTGGAAAATGGTTATTAGAGGAAACCTTTTGAACAGCAGCCAGCAAAGAACAGCTGTTTTTCTCTGTGCTCAGATGTAAGACACTCTTGCCTTTGAATGCATGGACAAGGGACAAGAGAGCTTGTGAGACCTAATGCAGTGAGGCTATAATTGGCCCTGTGCTGAAGTGTGTGGCTCACTGCAAGCAGAATGAGTCAATCAGTGTAATTGTGCCAATTAAGTGTCCAAACATCTTCCGTGATCTACCTGTGGGTATACGACTGTTTCAACAAGCTCCTTCACTCAGAGCAAGTCTCGCCATCTCTGACGCACATGGATGTTAATACTGCAACCCTAAAAAAAAAAACCAACCCAAACACACACATACACACACACACATATAAACACACACTGGCAGCAACATTTATCAGAGTGTCTCCACAAGGACCAAAACTCTCTCTGTGCTTTGGTTTAAACGAATGGATTTCTGTCTGTCGAGGTCCACTCTTATCTGCGCTGTGGCACCTTGGCTAATCTGAGACTGTCTGCTTTCCAACTTCTCTTCCATTCTCCCTCCCCACACACACACACACACACACACACACGCGTGCACACACATACGCACACACACAACCACAAACACACTGGTACCTCGGGGCAGGATTGACTGTGTTTCTCCGTGATGTAGGCTGGCCTGTTCACCCTACCCCTGTGGATGATATTCCCATGCTTTTCTGCAAAAGGGTGTGTGCAGGTGTGTGTGTAAAAGAGAGTGTTGAAACACTTTTTGGGAAGCAGAAGTTTTGGGAGAGACCGCTTAAAAGGGACACACTACATTACTGACAGATAAAAGATGCCGGTGGGTCAGACATGGATTGGGTGGTCCACTGAGGATAATTTTTTAATGCTGATGGTTTTAATTCATGTCTGCCTCCTGAGGGGGGTGATTACAAAAGTGCAGTAAATTACATAAGTGGCTAAAGATGAGCTATTGAGAGTCATATTTCAAATAGGGCTATTGCACATTGACAGGCATGAAAAAAGAGATGGGGGGAGACAGATATAGAGAGAGGGTACATAATCTGGTGTTCAGATGGTTGG
This sequence comes from Ctenochaetus hawaiiensis, assembly GCA_029783645.1. Taxonomy (NCBI): domain Eukaryota; kingdom Metazoa; phylum Chordata; class Actinopteri; order Acanthuriformes; family Acanthuridae; genus Ctenochaetus; species Ctenochaetus hawaiiensis. Next base: position 9,349,886 of record JAPZDY010000022.1, read on the forward strand.
ACCCAGTTTTTGCTCCTTTCATTGCTGAAGTAGCCTGAGGCCAAACAAACAGGTGTCTGCCTCCAATCTGGGTGGAGGCAACAAACAGATCTGGGCTCATGATACGGTGTCGAAATAAAATAGAAAACAAGGCTGGTTTCCTGTGAACATGGAAAAGTTTCAGACCGAAGAGAGAAGTTCTGGGTTGTTTTGATAGCAGAGTGGCACAATAAAGAATAAATAAAAGCGTGACTGGATGAAATCTTTCTTCACAGAGTCTTGTTGACAACAGGCTGCAAGCAAGACAGCAATGACTGCCAGATATTGAGAGTGAAAAGCTTTAAGGCACTTAAACTTGAGTTCAACCCAAAAAAAAAAAATCTGAACAACGACATCTTTGTCAATACCTCATTCTGAGTGTGAAAAGAGAGGAGGAAACTCTGGATAGTGTTTTTGATAGGAGAAGAAAAGAAATGGAAACGCCCTTCACAACTTTGCTCACAAAAGGCGAAAGGCGATAGTGCATCGCCACAGGACTTTTTCAAGATGCTACAATGAGAAGTGTCAAAAGAGAAGAGAAAGCTCTCCGGCAGTTACAGTCAGATCTGGAAAAAGAAGTGGTGTCATTTCAGATGGTTGTTTTAGTCAACGGGATGTACATTTGAAAATAAAAAGCCAAAACATCATCAAGATTAGACCCAACTGAACACTGACGGCTTTGATTCCATTTACCAGAAATGTAAAGTTGTCACTGGGGTCATGATTTACAAAGTCTCATTATCATGCCCGAAGATGTGGCGCCTGCACAAAGCTTTTAGGTATTTTTGTCTTCAGTCTCACTCCCCATTGCTTTTGTAAGTGAAACTGAAAAGCAAAAGCACCGAGGGGCCTGTCAGCCGTATTATGATGGGTTAAAAGTGCCTTGATGAGGTTCAAAAGAGGCAGCAGCCCCAGACAAAAGCTTTGCCCCATCACCCATCGCTTTTTTCAGGTTCTGTGTCTGGCCTGGAACAAAGAGCACCTCCCCCCCCAAACTACTTCCACCCATCAGAGACCCATTGGTCAGGCCCTTGACTGACATGCATGGTCAAGCCTACAGAGTGCAGAGCAAGAGGCTGAACCAACAGGCACCGAGGGGTGCTACGAGGTTTGATGATTGACACAGCCAAGATAATTTGCCTCTGAGACATTACTGAGTATTCAGCCCTCTGCTGCGCCATTTTCAGTCAAACTTTTGCACTCACATCCATGCCGTCATCTCTTATTTCTTCTTTTTCCCCTTTGTATTTTTCTGTCTTTTCACTCTCCTCCAATACATCTCTCCTCCATATCAAGACAAGACACTTGGACGAATCTGAAAATCCTGTTTATCAAAGTTATTTGCAGCCACTTTAGTTGCTTTACATCATTTTTGTAAAGATCACTTATTTATCAATACAAGTAGTTATGTTACTAATGATTATTTTCATTAATAACTCATCTGCTGATCTTTCCAAAAAAATCTTTTTATCACTTCAACTGTAAACTGTCAGATAATAATGAAAAATTTTTGTATGGTCATCCCCAGGGAAACGTCCCTACATGTCTTGATTTGTCTGACCAACAGCTCAACAACCAAAGATGCTCAGCTCACAATTACATATGACAAAAAAGCACTACATTTTCACCTTTGTGAAGCTGGAATCAGGAAATGTTTTACATTTTTGATTGAAAAATGACTAAAATGGGATGTCCAGAAGCTCACCTGGTAGAGTGTACCATGAACGAGGCTGAGTCGTTACAGTCTTGGTTTGATTCCAGGATCCTTTGCTGCATGTTATTTCCCCTTCTCTCTCTCTCTCTCTCTCTCTCTCTCTCATTTTCTCTCTCTCTCTGCCTTTCCTATCTCTCTCCAGTTGTTACAAATAAATCAGCTTCCAAAAATCTAATCTTTAAAAAGCTGACTGAAACAATTATGGGATCATGTACATAGTTTCAGACTTGCAGTTGCAGGTATTTTCTGTCAATCAACAAATCACAAAGTCTTTCTGATGCATCTCTTATCACAAAGCTGTCCAAAAAATGAACACAAATACATGGTCACATCTGTATCGTTTAACCACTGTAATGTGGACATGGCCTAACTTTCACCCCTCTACGTCTGCAGGAACCCGGATGGGGACGTTCAGCCGTGGTGCTACATAGCAGATCATGAAGACGGGATCTACTGGAGATACTGTGACATCCCTACATGCCAGAGTAAGTGATCACTGCCACTCCTTTATCTATCCGTCTCTGTCTCGGCTGTGCCCTCAGGGTCATATCACGGGCACAAGGACCAGCCTTATTCATTGCTTTGCTCATCTGCTTGCCTGCTTTGAATAGCTTTTATAGGCTGTATGGCTTGTACACGGCTATTATCATCTCAAATATGCCTCTAATTGCCTCCCGTCAACCCTCCTCCTGCCATGCCCGGACCTGCCCTTACTTTAATGCGAGCTGTCGATCACTGCCTCTGTTTGTGTGTGTGTATTGTGTGTGCATGTGTGTGTATGTGTGTGTGTGTTTTTCATCAGTTTCCCCTTTGGCTTTGTAGCTTGTTTTGACACGATTTTTTTTTCCTCTGATGTGCGTGATTTTTTTTTTGTTTTGTTTTGCATCTACCTGTTACCTGACATATATGTATGATTTGTTCACATGCGGGTGTGAGTCCCTGTCCAGTAATTCCTGGATGAGTGTGTGATGGACTGTTCTGGTTGGGAGATTTTATGCCCCTGTGTGTCTTTATGTACTGGTTTGGCACAGGTTTACAAAGAGCCGCCTGTCTTTAATCCCATTACTTTCATTCCCTCCACCTTTTTAATCACCGCTGTTGAAAACTGACTTAGGTGGATCGTTTTTTATGCCAACAATGATGAATTCATGCAGAAGAAACTGAGACATAATGATTTGCTGCAAGCAAGTTTTAGAGTTTTTTTAAGTAACTGCCACACATGCTTGTGTTTCCAAGGTAGTCAGATATTTCTTACTATTTATTTAATCTTTTTGAAATATTTAAATGTGTTCTTTCCTTTGCTAGGTAGTCTGGGTCTGGGTCACATACTTCTATTAACTAGAAGAATCTCGTGAACCCAATGTGGAAAATAAAGGCAGCAAAACTCAAATATTCTATTTAGCTAGAATAAATATTTAATTTTCCTTTTCCATAATGAATTACATTCCCCTTTATGTAATAAGCATCTATTTTTTTGCTGTTTTTTTTCTTAGTTTAAACATTCCTTCTCCTTCTCTATGTTCTATTCTATTTCTTGTCAAGCATTTTTCAACTTATTTTGCCTCTGTTATCTCTCCATCTCAACCTTGCATCCCCAATATGTTAAGAATTTGGTTAATATACTCTTGAAATCCTTGCCATAACATAAACTAGTCTCCTAAAAGCGCATAAGACAAAGTGCAGCATGTGTTTGAACCTGAGGTAGACAGCATTTATCTGACAGTGTGGGAGCAAAGCTGGGACTCGGAGCTGTTGTGACTTTTCACTGCAGGAGGTACCACCAGGCCTTAAGAGCCCCCCCGACCCCTCCAGCTATCCCACCATTATCCCGTCTGAGTAGCATGCTTGACTAAAGCCTGCTGTTTGAATAGTTCAGGACCCATTAACCCATCTAATAATGCCTCTTGGCTGCATTACCCCTGTGTATCCATGTATTTCCGTGTCTATGGTGTTTTTTTGCGTGTTTGTGTGTATAGGAGCTTGTGTGCAACCCATTAGACTTTTGACTGACCTATTTCAGACAACTGTCCATTTAATAGCTCTGTATGTTTTTCAGGCCGATATCCTGAACCTTTGTGGTTTGGGAGGAAAGAGGAGAGCGGCCCACGCCGTCTCTGTAGCGAGCTGGGCTTGTCTCTTATCTTTGCTGAAATTAGGCCAGCTTTTGTTCCAGATGGGTTTGCCATGTGCTGGTTCAGCCTTGTTTTTGTCTCGGATCCAGTGCTGTGCTGCGTGTAACCCATCCTTGCGACATGTGGCCCATTTCTAACTGATGAGAGCTTCGCCCGTATCAAATGCTCCCTTACATGAGCGTTCCTCTCTCTGTTTGAGCATTTAAAGTTACACAGAGCCCTGTCATGGTAGAAAAGGCGATGAGATTTGCTGTGAGCCAGGGTTCCAGTATCATGAAAACATGCCTGTTCATTGGAGACGGTTTCCCCCTGCAGGGATACTAGAGAGCTTTCAGACACAAATGCTCTGTCTCATCTATTGTGAAACCACAATCGCCACGTGGTGCCTCACCTTCTGGCGTTGCCTGTTCCCACTCTGCTGCGTTTGAAAGCTTCAGCTGCCAAGTGAGAGAATGCTGATGCTCTCTCAGCGTCAGTATTCTCAGCAGCTGGCAACGAGAGGATGAAAAACACAGTGGTGTGCCAGAGAAAGGGCAACAGTGGTCTTTGTTTTCACTATGTCTGGGTTTTGTTTTGTCTGTGTCTTCGTTTTGTCTACTTCTTTTGCTTACATTTGATGTCGCGTGGTTGGTAGTTGGTGGCCTCTCGCTGAGGCACCTGGAGCCTGTCAACGATGGGTCTGTTATCCAGCTGGGATCCCTGTCATCTGGGGTCATGCCACCCTGGCGAGGGTGACACACCCTGCTGTAGCACACTCTGCCTGGCAGTTCACATGAGGCCAGAAACACATAGTCTAACAGGGTGGATTATAGTGCAGGTCACGGCATTTGCTTATTCTAGTAATTCCTCATGGCAGCAGTTATCATGTGGTGGAATTATCTAAACATTTCAAAAAGGCGCGCTGTCAAAGCACATCGACTACTGTACAAATTGACATTTCCATGGAATGTTAATGTGGACGCTGGTTTTGAGACTCTTCTCAATCCCGGGCTGCTAAATGTCCAGCTAAGCATTACCTTGTCACGAGATTCGATACTTATTGAAGTTCAGTTCCTGTGTAACACACCAACCTCACCCTTAAAAAATCTTAATAACTCTACTTTCAACTTATTAACTTGAGCTCTACTGAAAGTAAAAGTTAAGAAATAACCAGAGTATTACACTGTACACCGTTTTCTCTGTTCTGTAGGTCAGCTCAGTGCTGATTTATTTACATCAAGCCTGAGTGCGTCGGGCAGAGAAGGCTTAATGTAGTCTGACTGAGCAATCCTGATTCTAATGAGGTGTGAGGAATTTACCAGTGGAGCCTCTGGCTCAACCAGTAGGTTCAACAGATAAAAACTTGAGCTGACAGCTCCATACATTGTTAAGAGACTTTAGTTTTTGATGCAAGTTAAGAAGTCATACGATTCCTTTGAGGTCCTGCAAATCAGTTTTGTGGTACATTTCACTCTTGTGATAGAACATTCACTCACCGTACCATTTGATCAGATGCCAAAGGTTTTGTTGCTAAAATTAAATATAAAGTTCAGTTAAAAAAGAGTCAGTTTAGTGTTAAAAGTGTTAGTTACACATCCCAGGCACAGCTGCACTGCATGCCTCCATGACATCTGCAGCTGTCACAACACTTGTTTACTTGACCATTGTCAATGTGATGGTTCCCGTTCCTTTTTCAGAGCGTTTCATGCTGGAAGGACATTTTGTTTTGGTCGACTCTCTAAAGCTGACATACTTTGCTTGACAATTTGCCCTGACTGAAATTTGATTGACACAGAGTGAAACTGTCAGGGTGAAGACCTCTAGCGTTTGCCAAGATAAAGACACTTTGATCTGCGTATTCAGAGCTCATCTCTCAAGAGCACAGAACCAGGAAAAACTTGTTTTGCAACTGTTTTTTTTTCAGCAGTGAGAAGACGTGCAGCAGCTGTTCTCCTCCTAATGCGACATTTCATTTAAGAAAAACACTCATTTGAAATATTTTGCATGTGGAGAGTGATGACAAGAATTGTTAAGTAATACCCAACAATAACAGTGAGTGAGAAACGCATTTTAAATCCAACGTCTCCCACCTTTTACCTTGCAGGAATCAAGTTTCTCAACCTTGTCAGTGTCAATTTTTATGGCTTTATGAGAAACTAATAAGATCTCAAAAGAATCACCTTAAGGGTTCAATAAAGTTCTTTTTATACAAAGGGCCGACCTACCTTTACTGGACTAGGCATTGAGATTTCTAACTTTGAAAAAATTCCCTTTAACGTTTTCAAATCAATCAAATACAAGCGTACTGATACAAGTTAGGACCTGTTAATAAGATTAAACAAATAAACCTTTCCCATACTTAAATATTTGTTTTATTAACTGAGGATGGAATGGTATGCTTACAGTTCCTTTTTTGTTTCCCACATTGTCGCATTGCGACCGACAACACCTGCAGTGTTGGGAAATGAGCCTCGTTATCTGTACGTCAAGATTCCCATAAGCTAATTTGTTATAGTTGAAGATATTTCTTTGTTATGGAGCCATCATTGTGTTTACACTAAGCATTTTACCGACTTGATGACTTTGATCTATTTGAACAATCAAGGGAATGTTTAATTAATCTTGTCTGTCACCAGTGAACAATAGTTTCAATACTAGAGGCACAGTAACACCTGGCAGACTAACCAGCCACACCTTGGAGACATTTAAACAAAGTAGTTCTGTGTCTGGCCCATGTTTTTATTACTTAACGTTGACAAAATCTGTAACAGTGAGGTATTACCTTTATTAAAGGTGATTTATGAAGCCACTAAATGTCACTCCGGGACTCCTTTGTCAACCTTTAGCTAGTTTTGACTGAATCTAGCTCAGATGTTCATGTTCGGGTTGTTCTTGTTCATCTTAAAAGATGAAACTGAGCTGTCCATGGGTCAGGGGTTTTACAAGTTTTCACACAAGTCTTGTTTGAACTTACTTGGCATCAACCGCTCTAAATGTCCATCTTCTCTGCTGCAGTAAAAGCTGTTAAAGTTTGAGTTTTATGAACAGCAGAAAATACCAATAGCTCTTTGCAGTGTTGAGATTCCTGCTGGGTGAAAGGATGAAAACCTGAAACATTCCAGGTAACAGGGCTGTTGGCACAACTGAGCTGCAACCAGTGTTGGAAATGAACTTTTTCTTCCACCTTCCTGCAGTTCAGGCTAACCAAGCACAGGTAATTGACTCGTAACAGTAGTTGTGATCTTGATGTCAGTCTAAAACACAGAGTGACCGGCCCTTCTGGGTTTGTGCAGGTGCTCTCAGTGGCTGGTGGCCAATGTCTGAAGGTTGTTCCAGTTCACTTGCTGCTTCACAAATTAACTTGTGTTTTGCAGGTGCAACCAAACAGTTTCAGGACTAGGCAGTGGATTTAGAGATAAGAGCAGATTTGAGAGATGTCAAATAAAGACCACTCGGCAAAACCAAAGCAAAATCTCTCTTTCTTTGACACCAAAATGGGCAATAAACACACCATGAGCTTATTTAAATTTGAAGCAGTGTACCTGTCTCTGTACCAGCAAGGTGCATTCTACCTTTAATACACTGACTAATTTTACAATACTGATGATAATGAAATTGCAGTGCAATGAAGAAATGGGAGACAGTTTGAGGGAAAAAAAATCATCTTTGATGGTATAATAATAGGCAGGAAATATCAAACAGCTGAATGGAATCACAGACAAGGACAAGCACCAGTCAAAATAAGCACAAGGCCGAGACAAGTCGGACATTGGGGGACATGTGGTCTGGAAACCAAGCCCAGACTGAGGCACCGCAACCCGCCTTTGTTGCTGTTGTGGTTGCCTGAACCAGCTGTGATGCTCTCAGTTTCTGTTTTGGCAGTACTTATCTCATTCTCTGTCATTGTTCTCAGAAGCACATTATTTCCCCTTAGGTGGTCTATTTACCAGCTTTCACCACAGCCAATCCTCCCAGCCAGCATACTGAGGAGGAAGGCTCAGCATCAGCAACTGGAGACGGTTGTGTGTCTGTGTGTTACTGTGTGTGTTTGGTCTTTTACTTTGACAGTGTGAAACCCGGTCAGAGATTAAGACCTTCAAAGTGAGGACGTTTTTGTGAAGTGAACTAATTTTGGCCATTCCGTCATGCTTCCCTCAGGATGAATTGCAAAAATGTTGTTTTTCCCTGGTCTTTTTATCCGGCTCAACTGTACTTTGTGTTCAGCCCTAGTTGGCAAATATTATAAGCAACAATAAAAACATCATCCTAAAAAGGCTACTGGAGGTTAAGTGGGGAAATTACAGTGAAAACCTTGTTTTGCACTTGTCAGTTTGTGAGTTATGTGAATTAAGCAGTACTTGTAAAAATAAGTTATCCTTACAAGTTTAAGCATTAACATTACTAGCAAAATATCAGGAAACCGATTGCCTTGATATGTTCAAGTAAGCTGAACTTAAAGTGATAAGCTATTGAAACAAAGAAAGACAACAGTTTGAATGG
>JAPZDY010000022.1:9364101-9399310 GCA_029783645.1 Ctenochaetus hawaiiensis
TTGTCTAAAATTTTCAGTGCCCTTTTGTAGCATGATTCAATAGGTTTAATGACAGAAAGGCCAGTGTAGGACCAACTGGTAATACAGTACTCAATATGAGAGAGTATCATTGAGTGGAGAAATGTAAGTGCTGCTTTATCGGTCAAAGATGCCCTAATATGTTTAAAATTACGGATATTAAAATTTATATTTTTTACTATTTTCTGAGCATGTTTTTGGAACAGCATTTTTGAATCTAGCACCACCCCGAGATACTTAAACTCTTCTACATTTTGTAGAGCTACCCCTCCCAGGTAAACTTTGGTTGGGGTTACCCTAGTCATTGGTTTAGTGAAAAACATAGATACAGTTTTTTTTACATTAAGGCAAAGACATGAATCTAATAACCATTTCTGTAGCTCATTTAGGGCTGTTGACAGTTTAAGGGCTGCCTCCTCAGCACTTTTTGCTTGTGTAAAAATTACTGTATCATCAGCATACATAATAGTGTCCACGCTCTTGCAAACTGTTGGTAAATCATTAACATAAAGAGAAAAAAGTAGGGGACCCAAAATTGATCCCTGAGGAACCCCTACTGTGTAATTAAGATATGGCGACTTGCTGTCACAGACTTGGACAGACTGCCTTCTGTCTGCAAGGTAAGAGTCCACCCATTTAACTGTATGGTCACTAAAGTTAAAAGCATACAGTCTGGAAAGAAGTTTCACATGATTTACTGTGTCAAAGGCACGTTTAAAATCAATAAAGACGGCTGCTACGCAACTATTTTTGTCTAAGTACAACTTTACCTTTTCAACAAACACACAGACAGCTGTTTCAGTTGAATCTATGTGGGCAACATCAGTCAGCACCTCTGAACTGACCCTTCATGTTCCCACATCCAGAATTCTTTAGGTGGGAACTAAAAGCCCATTCACTGTTTCCCATTAAAACACCCAAAAGAAAAAAAATTTTTTACAGGCCCAAAGAATGAATGTTATTTAATTTAGTCGCATGTGGGTGGAGGGAGAAAAGGAGATGCTGAAGCTTAGAGACCTTGTTCATTGCAGCCTTTAGCAACACATCTGTACTTCATCTGGATTTTTGTGTTTTTATGACTAGCTGAATGTACAGAATTACACACATTGATCATATTTATGTTTTATGCAAAAATTACAATAGCATTTATATGTATTGTCTGGAATCAGCCAAAAATGAAAAAAATGTGAAAAATGACTAGATAGATGATTTCAGCTGCTTGACAATAACAGTTTTTGACACTTCGGTTGCCGACTCATTTTAGTTGGTATAGAAGTTTAGAGGTTTGATACTAAGTGCTTTTTTGTTGCATTAGAATCAAAATAAGCTGTATTTGTCAAATATGTAGGACTACATCCCTGTTCTTTCTTTGCTCTTAATGTCCTTACACAGCGATAGACATACAGCATGGAAAAAAGACAACAAATACTGAACAAATAAAGACAAAGAATGGCAGAGAATAAAAAAATAAGGATTGTAATTCCCACAAACTGGCTCAGGGAATGTGACAAGTAGGGAGTGCATACAAGAGATTTTACCCAAAACAAGTTTATTTTGCAGAAGTAAAAGGAAATGATAAGGGGAAAAACGCGAAGGATAAGACAAAGGAAACACAACAATAAAACAGGATGAAAGTCAATGTGGAGAACAGACAGCAACTGTTTGGCACTTTTCCTGATGATTCTCTGCAACACCCTCAGGCTCTTGAACACAGAGGCCTGCCAAGAGGGTTATAGCACTAATGTACACTATATGTAAAAAAAGGTAGTTGTATATATTTAAAATCACCAGTAACCAACAATATAAACAAAATGCACAAGTAAAACAATTTAATTTGAAATACCTTCAAAAATGTATTACACACATTTAAATACATTTCAGGCTCTTGCATATACTTTTTGTTGATGTCATCATGGTTTCTCATGAAGATTACAATATAGGACAGACTGTGAGAATAGCTTCTGCAGAAAGCCTTTATCAAGCAGAGACTGTAAAAGTTCATTGTTCCCCACGACTTTGTATTCTCTCTCTGTCTTTGTTTTACCTCATATTTTAAGTGGAAATGTCTGACACGCTGCGCTGGGTGAAGGCAAAAAGCAGAGTCTTGCTGTTAAGTGTAAATCTATTTTGAAAAGAGAGACATCCGGAGTCCCATTAAAAGCAAAACACTTCTTTAACTCTCTCTCTCTCTGGCTCTCTATGTTTCCCCCCTTTTCTTTTTGCCTTGGATTTCTTATGCTCTTTACCCTCCAGATGGCATAGAAATTTATAACTGTAATTATGTTTCCTTAATAACATGTTTGCCCCCTTAGCTCATCAACCTGCTTGCATGCTCCCTGCCAAGTGCACTTGCCAAAGCCTGCTGCACATGTTTGATGTTGTTATATCCCTCTGTGTTGTTCTTTTCTCCCTCTCTCTCTGATGTGCTTTGGGTTGGAGCTGTTATTGTGTCTGCTGCGTCAACAAAGGTGTCTCTTTTTCTCTGCAAGACAGACAGCCATGAACTTTGTTGTTTCGCCTGCTGCCTCCTGTCTGCGTTACGCCGTGCTGTTGCAGGACGGCTAACTAGCTGCTCTTTTCTGCGCGACGACAGCAGGCTGCCAGGCTGTGATGAATCTGGCTGCAGTCAAGCCTTGTTTAGTTTTCTGTGTATGTTTTTTTTTTTTTTTTTTTTTAGTTCCCAACTTTTTTTTTTTTTTTTTTTAACTTTGTGGGAGTCCCCCCTCCCGCTGTGATCCCCCGAGGTTTTCAGAGGTCTGGTCTTGGCTTACTGGAGCATTTATGCACCTTGTGTTTCCTCCGTTTCTCCCCTCTGGCTCGTTAAAGTCTAAATTCCTACGATGGCTTTGAAGTGTGCAGAATGTGTTTGTGTGTTTTTTTTTCTTTTATTGTATGTGGAAAGCAGATGTTTTCAAAGGAACAATGCTTTGCTCAGGGATTTTCGTGCAAGGACAGTTCTCGCTTTATTTTGGACTATTGGCTGCGCATAAAGTCAAGGCCAAGCACGATATTGACGCCATTTATGTCACCAGTTCCATGCAAATGTCCAACAGGATCTGACGTGATCCGATCCCGCCACCTGCTGCTCATCAGTCAGTGTTTCACAGCCCCTGGGATGAGAAGAGGACAAAGACAGATCAATTGACTGTAGTCTGCAATCTTCCTGTCAAAGCAAAATGAAAAAGGAGCACTGCTGCCTTTTAATCTCACTGTTGAGCCCTGCAGTAGCGTTTATTCCTACGCTTTTCAAAAGCCTCATGAAAGTGGTACCCACCCACCTGCCTTGCTCGGAGGTTGCTGGTTTCAAACCAGGTGTTTATCGCTCCTGTAATCTCATCTCTGCTCCTCTTCTGCACACTTCACTGGGGTTAATCCAGTGTGAATGCAAGTGACAGAGAACAAAAGGAACCGCTGCCAAAGCCCTGTCCCATCTCACCACGAATATATGAAGTAGCTCAAAGATTCTTATGACTGTCATTTTTGTCTCTGACCTGTCGTATAATGCAGCAGTTGATTCTGCAAGTTTGTCCCTTTAAGTCCTTCTAAATGATTCAAACAACCATATTAGTCCATTTAGAAAGCTCTGGCGTGCTTGTGGCTGAAGAAGTAATATTGCACATGATTTATTACTGGCCTGAGAGAGTCTGAGGACTTTGTCTTCGAGTGTTGAGTCATCTGTCAAACACAGTTCCGCACGGCAGCGATTCGTGGCTGCAGCCAGAATTCGCTGGTCACTTCACGGTCAGCGAACGTGGGTGAAACGCAGGGAGCAGCCTTCTCTCTGCCACACTTATTCACTTCATGTCACCCTCCCCTTCTTGGCTCCTCCAGTATGTGGTGGACATTCTTGAGGACGACAAATTTGCGTGGAATCTGAAATATGTCACACTTTTTACCCAAAAGCCTTTGTGCCTCATTCTTACATAAACATGAAGGATCTGTTGTTCATGTAGAGGAGCTTTTGTTCCAGCCAGCAGGTTAACACTGGCAGCAACTGGCATCCTGAAGACAATGCAAGTGTGTGGTCTTTATTAAGGTTACATCGGTTTGCGAGAGCAGTTTTGAGTGATGCTCCATCCAGCCCCTCTACAGTGACTAAGTTGCATACTTATCCATGCTTTTTTGCTTTGCAGAATAACTATATACATTTCAAAATTCAATCATGACAGGTTTGTAAAAATGGATCACACTTTTTCTCTTTCTTTCTGCCAACAACGAGGTGCCAGTTGTTCACTGGTGGAAGTGGTTGTCATCAGACGAGCAGGCAGCTTTCAACATGCAAATATTTGACAACAGAGGACAAACAACAACTGCAAAGCTTCAGAGATATACAGTTCTAGGACAGTGTTAGTGTATCGAATCAAGGGAGAAACCACCCCACAGTCCCAGAGCTTGTAGTAAGACTTTGCAGCATCTGCAAAGTCTGACACGAGTTGTCGTACACAAATAGACAGGACATGCTTCTGTGTAACAACTAACTTGTGATCAAATAAATGTATTGCTGTCTTTCACCGTCCTGTGGGGAAACTGCATTGCTGAGGTCTCTGCTAAATTACATTTGCATTCATGTTTGTCACTTGCAAAATAGCTTCTCACAAATAGGATTAACTCTCTGCAACTATTTAAAGAAATGCACTGGTCTTTAACTTCTGCATATAATACATTTAGTAGGTGTGACCCCCTTTGTTTTTCAGAAGTCCATGTAAAATTTCTGTGAAAAACACAAGAAATTAGATCTTAAAAAACAGGAAGCCTCAGTCACAGTTTGGGCTTTGTATTAAAGATGATTTGTGACTCAGTTAATTTGCAAAGATCAAAATAAAGTTTTGAGATGTCTGAGGAAGAAACAATGGTGCTTTGTATGGTCACATGCTTTTGCTTTTTTAGATCGGTGTTGTGTCTCTGAGCAGGGCTGACAGCTATTTTGGACTTTAAGCTCCTATTTTTTTCTTGCTGTTTTTTTTTTTTTTTTAACCCCGCAGTCAGATGACACCAATTCCAATTAGATGGAAGAGCTTTGGGGGAAGGTTTTTCATACTCGCAGTGGAAATGACTTTCAGATTGTGCTTTTACTTTTGTTTGTCAGATTCGTTTCACCTCACAACGTGAAAATGAAACAAGAGTAAGCCTCCATGAATCACGGTGAAAAACAAATCACAAGTGGGATGTGGGCTGCCGGAGGCTTTGTTGGCACTTCCTGAGTTATTACGTTGAATTTAAAGGCTTTGGAGTGTTTAATCACTGCTCTGGATTTTGAAAGATTGAATAGTATTTGATAAATACACGGTGGATTAAGGTGGGCGGGCTGATCTGTCTGACTTGAATATGATCTGGAAAGATGACAACATCCATCTTCCATTTTTCTGTCTGGTCCGTGATCCATCTGCGATTGTTGGCCTATTTGTGTCAAACATCCCCAAGCTTACCTAACAAACATGCATTTTGATGTTCACTAGTTATTCACAAGATGGGCTGCGACAAGGGTCAAAATCACAGGGGAATAAAAAAGTAAAAGGAAAACTGAGCTGTTAAAGTTTAGCTGCATCGTTTTAGAAAAGCCTGACCAAAGTTTGTCTCAGTCTGAAATCACAAAACTTTGTTGCTTCAGTTTTTGCCTGTGCTCTGAAATCACTGTCGTGCCCTTGTGAGTTGAAATTGAACCTGTGTGTAATGCAAGGTGATGGACTCGGCCTCCTTCCAGACGTTGCCGTTTGTCAAGTACCATCTTGAAAGGCGCTACATAACAATGCTTTCCATTTCTTGGCACATCAGACTCAGAAAATTCAATCCCTCACCGCACACACACACAGTCACACATGCAGAAAATGTTATATCCCTAATCTGATGCAACTTGCTCACACATCTGACAGGGTACATTTTCCAGATTCCAGCTCTCTCGCCATGACCAAAACATCCATGTCCCCTTCACCCTTCCTTCCTTCCTCCACTACCTCTCTCCTCCTCTTCTCCTCTCTTCAGAGGCTATTTTTTTAGCCTGCCTTTTGCCAATTTGTACCAAAATGTTCAAACAGAGTCCTTTATATTTCACCACTGGCTTGTCTTTAGGGGAGCCTGTCTATGAGGCAAAGTGTTAATCACAAATAAGATTATAAAAATTGATTAACTCTTAGAGGAAGTCATGAGACACATGGGAATTCAAGGCATGCAACATGTGTTTCATTAAACGCAAACCAGAAACTGATCCCTGCAGTGAATTAAGAGGGAAATATAACAAATAAGAGTTTAAATGACCAAAAGCACCCGTGATGTCTTTTACAGGATGTGTTACCAGTCAGCATGTGATACAGATTGCATCAAAGCTTGTGTGTGTAACCGGTTTGTGTGTAACTGATTGTTTTTTTCACCCTCCTCTTGTCTCATTTCAGTGCCGGGAAATTTGGGTTGCTTCAAAGACAGCGGTGACCCGCCCACACTGTCCGGTTCCAGCGAGACCTCGAACAAACTCACCATCCAGAACTGCATAAGCTTCTGTAGGAAGCAGAGATACAAGGTGAGACTTGCGCATTAAGTTTAAAATAAAAAGAGAACCTGCAACACAAAACAGATTTGAAACATTGTTTTTTATCACAGATTAAAGCTGGTAGCTACTGATGGAGAAAAAATTCAAGGAGGAAATAGAGTCAAATGTAGGTGGTGTGTCCTTTATCCTGGCACTTGCACTGGAAAGTTTAAATGAGTTCCCTCAGTGGATGAAAAAGTGTCCAGTCAATTGCCCGTGTCATGTCTAAAATGGACACATGCTGTCTCTTCCAATAGTCAAGCTTTTATGTAAATCATCTGCAATTTACGGGCAGTTTTCCTGACAGTTATTACCATGATGCCCAGTGCAGTCTATACCCTCTTTATTCAGCCATCAAGCCTTCTGTTTCAAACCAACCAGCGAATGACAAATCATCACAGCAATCAAGGCCGACAGCTGGAAATGAATGGTTATTAGCCCAGTGGGCACCTCCTCTTCAATGCATTTTCCTCATCTCTGAGTCTGGCATGCCATTGTCCCAGCTGTAAACAGTGCCAGGTGTTCATTTTCTGTCTCAGCAGATCCAGTTCAGCTCCGTCTGCATTGACAGATACTGACAGCCCCCACCTCCCCTCTCAATTCAGCAGATGTTACAGGATGTGGCGGCAGATTGGCATCGTCTGCCTACCCTTGGACTGTCGCTGTCCTTAATGCACATGTGAGACGTCATTGCTCAGAAGTGCCGATCCCGTGTGGCTGTTTGACAAAGAGCATGCCTGATGAGTTAGACAGCGATCCATCGCTTGTTTGCCCCGCCAGAAGTATTCACACTGGTGCCACTTTATCAGATAGAATAATGCAACAAGGACGTAGCCTGGTGCATCTTGGCGGGGGAGCGGGCTTGATAAATTCTTCTTCCATGAGAAAAGATGCAGAGTGGGAAATGATGCAGTACCTTCAGTTGCGTGAATTCATTTAGGGCCTGAGAATTGGACAATGGTGTCCTTTTGAATGTAGGACAATAGCTCTTTTGAGAACAAGCAGCCTGCGGTGGCAAATTCACGATGTGTGAAGGTTTTTTGACATTTCGCATTTCTATGCCAACGCTCTTTAGAGACAGTTTACCAACAAGTTTGAGTTAAATGACTGTAAAGGTGCTGTTTCTATTTATTCTCTCTGTTGTGCAGCTGTGTGGTTAAAAGGAGGCTTCTAATCAGCTGAGAGGTTGTGTTTGTCCAGACTCAGATTACAGCATCTTGTAATCATGAGAGAAAGAGCAATTAGGGCACTTCAGACTTGAGTTGCTTTAATTTCAAAGAGAGGAGGACCTCAGTGCAGTGGACTGTTTACCAAATGTGTTCACATAAAGCTGATAGGAAAAACACCAACTTTGAAACGACTTTTATTTGACTCTGTTTTTCACAAACTTGCTTTGTTTTCCAATGAAAAGTTATGTAATCGTGCAGGGAAAAGTAGCTATTTTGAATATTTTTGGTTTAGAAAATAACTAAATCTTCATGTTTCCTCCACAAAGTTTACTCTCTCAGCTGTTGGACTCCCTCACTGTTCCTTGGCACCCATGCCAAATGGATGTATAATGAATAGCATTATGGAAAGTGTTGCACAATGTTTGTCTGGAATTGCTGATGCAATGATTTGCATAACTTCTTTTGTGTCTTGCAGCTTGCCGGCATGGAGTCAGGATACGCCTGTTTCTGTGGAAACGAAGTGGACCCGCGTGACCACGGCGAATCGCCTAGCATGGAGTGCAACCATGTTTGCTTCGGCGACCACACCCAGCCCTGCGGCGGAGACGGCTGGGTCATCATCTTTGACAGTGAGTGTTAACTGGTGTCGCTCCGGGTCTCACTCTGTGATCTTTTCACATCTGGGATTTGGACTCTGGAAAAACAAGACAACAGACTTTAATTTTAAATATTTCCAAAATAAGATGACTGATTTATGCGTTTCTTTGATGATAACCCTTTGTGGGCTTTGTGTTTTTGTCTGCAGTTTGTATAAACCTTGTATACAGACTGGAACTGGTCCGTCACTACTGTTCACACCTCCAACTTTGTTTATTTTGGCTTGGATTCATTGCCAGAAGGCACAGCAGTAAATTTTATTGTCACCAGCAGCCCTCCCCTCTTCAGCTCCAAGTGTGATTAAGAAACCCTAAAATCTATAGTTTACAATATTGTCTGTGTAATTAATACTTGTTTCCACTACTCAGTGTATAATTCATTACCATAAACTAATTCAACTTTTTTCTCCAAATAAGCAATTCGGATACCTTAACTCAAGGTGTTAAATCCAATCAAAATCTGTTTACCTCAATACAACTTATTGCAGTAATGTTTACTTAGGCTAACATAAGGTCAGCCATCTCTGTGGCAGTTGGTAGATTAAACTGTTTAATTTTGGGAGAAGATTAAAAACATCTTTTCCATTAAGAAAAGTCTTAAATTCTGTTCTTTGCTTTTTTTTTCAACAGAGAAATACTTACATTTAACAGTTGTAATAGCAGCATTTACGTATCCTCTGTTAGAGTTGGCATTGTTGTTTTCAAACGATTGCTGTTTGTCACACCCAACCGACACGTGCCGATAGTTTCTCATTAGACACTGATTGGTCTGAACCGCTGTGGTTCAGTCACAAGCACATGGGTTGAGGCCTGACAGCTGCCTCACAAAATAAATGATATGTGTCACATGAACCAAAATAAACCCACTAATCAGTTTACAGATTGAACAGTCTGAACAATCTCAACAGCTTTTAGGCTCTGACGTCAAGATTCACTCACATTTTCTCCTGTGGTTTTTCTTTCTTCCAGCCCGAGTGGGGGCCTGTGGTGGTAACTATTCCTCTCCATCAGAGGTGATCTACTCCCCTGACTTCCCTGACAAGTATGGGGCAGGCCGCGTGTGCTACTGGACTATCCAGGTCCCTGGATCCTCGGCCATCCTCTTCAACTTCACCTTCTTTGACATCTCTGACCAGACGGACATGGTGGAGCTACTGGACGGCTACACCAACCAGGTGGTGGCGCGTTTCGATTGGCGCAGCCCTCCGCGGGATCTGGTAAACGTCACAGGAGACTTTGTCATACTATACTTCTACTCGGATCGCACCAACCAGGCCCAGGGATTTGCTTTGCTTTATCAAGGTAGGATTTCACTTGTTTTCAGGTGACAAAGCTTCCAGCAGTACGTTGAATTGTATTTTTAAAACGTTTTAAAGCCTGTGACAGATCACTTCTAATGTTTGGTGTGAGTTCTATCAAACATCCTGAACTACAGTAACCCCTCAAACCCACCAAGAGCCACATTTGCATGATTAGGTGTGTGCTGACTTGTTCGCTCCATGATGGAGTTTTGCATTGCAGCGCCTGTTAGCTCCAGTGCGGCAGTTGTCACACCACTGGCAGGCCCTTTTCTCTTTTAATTTGCTAGTCAATGTCTCACAGCCCCCGGGTGATGCTGCATATTTAAATAATGTTTTGTTTTTCTAGGAACTCACTCTCTTATCAAGCTGCAGCAGGCTGCTTTGCTTCTCCGGAGTGTGTCCCTGAGTGAATTGCACTGCTAGATTTTATGCCACCTACATACAAAATACTGTGATACTATGCACCCAGCCTTTTGATAGCATGATTTCACTGTAGAGCACACATATAGCTGTGGAGCTTTGCCTTACAGAAAGTTGAAGACCTCACAGATAATTTGTTTTATCTCACTGAACTAATATGGGAAAAGAAAAACTTTTTTTTTAGATTAAATTGTCACGGAAAGAGTCCCCATGGTTAGTCTGAATGCACCAAAAATGATTTAATAGATTAATTTCCTGATGCATGAGAGCAGCACACCCTCGTATATTTCAGCGTAGGTGACATTCAAGCTTGTAGCTCGCTACACAGGGAGGCAATCTGTCCCCACTCCTCTCCCTCAGCCTCCATTTGTAATCCCTTGTCATTTTTCTTGCCCGGTGGCTCTACAGTAAAAACAATATTCGAAGGTCAGAACCATCCGACCTCTGGACAGGCACAATCCTTTCTGCTCACATCCTGCTTCATGTTTTGCGTGAGGCTTCATGTAGCAAAGAAATGGAGTCTGAGACATGATATGTGAAAAGGTCACCTCCTGAAGTAATGGCTTTTTCATGGAAAGATAGAGAGAAAAATACATTGCAACTCAGGTACAGAGAAGAACAGAAAAGAGGAAGAGAACAATTGAGATGAATATTTGCACTAAATACATCTAGTATCTCCTCTGTGGCACGCTGAGTGGTTGGAGCGGTAATTTCAGGATAAACGCTCTCAGATGACGATGGCAGAGCGCTTCAGCTGAGCCCGGGTTTGAAGCCTGGTATTTTGTTTTCAAATAGGGAACATGTGGGAAGTTCTGGGAACATCATAGTTAGGTTGAGCTATTATATGAGAAGAAAAAAAAAATCCCACACTGCTTTAAGATCCAACCACCATTCATGGAAGAGCGGAACAGGCCAGGATCAAATGGTATTTAGGTCTTGATTTAACCTACGTGGGACACAGGATGGGTGGGGTTTACCATTTAATTTGAAGTGTGGCTTGTCAGTCATTTTAAGTTCCTCATCTCACCACAAGGGGTCCTCCTAAGTGATGCTGAGGTTTCCACATATGAGTGCTGTTTACCCAGTTGCTCCAGATGACGTGATGCTTCAGTAATAAACTCACTCTGTATGTCTGCACTGATTGATTGGTTTGTGTCAGTGAAATTAAAAAGTAAGAATTTATTAATATGAGGCGATGACCATATGTTTTGAAGTTGGCATTTGTCAAACAAATTTTGGTCTGAAAGATATTTTGGTTTAATACAAGCTGTGTTTTTCTAGTGTCCAAGTAGCAGAGAGCTGTGTCAACTATCATGTTTTTATTGGACAGTTTCAATTTGCCTGGGAGCTGACTGGATTTTTATTGACTCGCCCACCATCAAATCGTGACTTTTTGTGAGCAGGTCTTTGTCATTTGGGAGTCTTGTGAACTGCCTTTAACTTGTCCCAGACTTAGGAGCAAGTTGTAGCGCTAAGAAGATTTTAGCTATAGGCATCCTAGAGTAAGGACTGATATGTACCTATGTTTTTAAGAGTCTCTCCTAACTCAGCTAGTAAGAAGCTATTCTTAGTCTTAGCATGTTATGTGAATGTGGCCAAGCGCATGAAATTCAAATTTTTTTAAATTAGGACATTACCAAATTTTTTTTGACATTTGAAGCATCTTTTGAGGTTTTCAAACAAGGCTTTGAATTAGAGCCCTACTTTTAACTTGAGATATGTTTATATTATTTCTACTTCCTACCCCAAAGGATTTTTATGAGACAGATCTCATTTGTTGGTGTATAAACTCACAGATGTTTTTCCTCATTTAACCTTACTGCAAATCAAGATGTACGACAAATAATGAAAGACCCAAGAGAGACATAAATATCACTGTGACACATTCCAGTCTGTTTCTCAGAAGCAGTGTTTCAGAAGTAGGAGAAAAAAATTCTCAAAATCACACAGTGATTTAAATAAATCAAATCTATGTTTAGACGCAAATGAAAGGCAGAGGAGATCCGATTTAGGATATTGCTTTCCTCTGGGAACTCATAAATGAGTTGAAATAGTCCACACTCTCTGGCACTGTTGTTTTATGAAGCAAACTCTGCCCATCTGGTGCTCCAAGCAGGTTAAAACAAACAGAATTTATTGCAAACACTTTTTGAATCATGTGTTGGGCGGACAGAAAAGCACTCAACACCACATGTTTACAGCGTGCATGAGTGTTTTTGCAAAGTCAATCTGTTTCTTAAAACAAATGCTGTTGGTATTGAATATTCACTCTGGACTCTGCTGTATATACTTTCAACAACATGATCAACATGATGTATCCTATTACTGCGTGCTTGCTGCCGCAGCCCAGTTTACCCACAGGAATAATTAAAGGAGCGTTAAGTGATATGTGTGCTCAGCTTGTAGAAATTACAGCAACATGGCAGACCTGTTTCTCTTCCGTGTCTCTGGCACGAGACACACCACTCCTCCCTCCTGGGAGCGATGAAAGCCTATAATACATAAATATTCACATTTGGAAGAAGGGATATGTCATTACAAAGAAGTATAGCAGCATTCCAGCTAGGACTGCGCAATATGGCTTAAAGGCCAGTGTGTAGGATTTAAGGGGTTTCAGGGGTCAGACATATAAATAACAAAGAAGTGTAGGAAGACTTGCTGTCCACAATTCTTAGTGATCACAATAACAGCCAAAGGAGTCACTTGTAGCAATGAACCCACAGAAAAAGTCACCATATTCAACTTTTGGAGCTCTTTGAAGCATTTTAGTGCTTTTTAGCACATAATTTGGTTTCTGGCTCAAATGTTTACAGTTCTGGTTCATGACTCTCATCTGCTATTGGTTATTGGTTACTATGTTATTGGTCAAACAGCTTTTTAAACTAGCTGTACCTAGCTAACAATAAAACATAGACAAGTTAGAATAGCTGGTGAAAAAATTCAAGGGATTCAGCTGCAAAAGATCTGTATTTTTCTTCCTTCAAACACTTCAGCTAAAATAGAGTATTGAGTGTTGAGTAAGAGTATTGGTCTTCATCTTCTGAAACAAAACTTCAAATGACAATGTTGCTGCTGGATATATAAAAAAGTAATTTAGCCAAAGTAAGCAACAACATTCACCTGTCTATCAACCTGTCTAAACCAGTTCTTTTTCTTTTTTATTCAGCACTGAGAAGCCAAGACGCTGGAACAGTGGACACTGAAGGAGATGACGAGGATAAAGGAGAGGACGTCTCCAGCACAGCGGGGCCCCAGCTATCCGGCGGCGTCACAGAGAGGTCCAACAGCACCTCCAACAGACACTCCTCTCAGATCCTCGTGATCACGTCCAGCCCCGGTAAACCGGAGCACAACATGCCAGGTCAGTGGGCTGGACGCGGCGAGACCACCGGCCACAGCGCTAGTATGTTAACACCCATGATACACTGCATCACAGCACCTCTCTCCACCTCTGCAGGGATGTTGTTGGAAGCTTCTTGACTTCTTGACGCTCCCATTTTGCATGACCTGTTTTCTCTGAATGCATTAAAATCATCTTAGTTTGATGAGAAGTTCTGGAAGTTTCGGCCCAGAGTGACTTCCTACTCGATGCTTGTTATTTCCTGTCAGTGACTCACAACTGAAGTTACTTTGGGTCTCCCTGCTGATCGCAATCAGGTCTTTTGTCAAATCTACGCAGGATGGACTGACGTGCTCTGTACTTTTTTTTAAACTTTACTCAAATGTTATTCCCTCCAAACTCTGAGCGCTGAGTCTCGAGGGGCTATCGGGTGTATTTCTCAGCCTGAAGGAAGCAGATGTGCAATGATAATTCATCAATGTTTCTTGACAATTTGCTGGCTTAACACTGCTAACAGGTGCATCAGCAGTACCAGAATAGTTGTTTTCCTGCTAATCCTTCCAGCCTTCTTTAGTTTGTTTTTGTTTTTTTGTTTTTTTTTTTGTTAATTTGATATATGATGTCTTTTTGCTCCCTTTTCTGTAGTGTGGACCATTTACGCTCTGGCTGCTCTCCTCATACTGACAGTCATAGCCATGGTGGCAAAGCTGCTGTTGCACATCACAGTCAAGTAAGTACGAGGATGTTTGAGGTGTGCATGACCCACCAAGCGTCAGCTGTCAAAGCATTTATCTATCTAAGCATTGTGCTTATTTCAGAACAGATTAGAGACAATCTTAGTGAAAATAAGTGCATTCTGCTGGTTACCTTCAGCCAACATAATAATCTGGTAAAGACAATGAAGCCCAATAAAGCTTGCATCACTTGTGTTAGTTTGTATTTAAAAGAAAACAGACATGTTATTAAAGCAGCATTAAGAACACACACTCAGAGAGCACAGCATCACTCTCTATTAACCCTTTTCATTATGCGCCCTCTCTTTTCCCTCCCTGTCTTTCTCATCTTTTCTCCGCTCCTCCTCATTTTCCCTCTCAGGTCCCCGAACATCCCGACGGTCAGCGGTTCAGACAGCTGCAACCAGAGCACAGCTTCTTCTGAGCCTTGGATCATCCTGTACCGACCCTCCACCATCTCCCTCTTCAAGAAGAAGCTAAAGAACCACCATGGTGACCTCAGCCCCCTGGTGGGCAACTAGTGCCACTGCTGCGCTCCACCGTTAACCAAACGCTACCGCCACCCACAATTACTCTGTACAAGGGCTGTCAGATGCAAGGCCCTCAGACAATTAAACTCTATGAGGCGCTAGGCTAACAAGCCAACGACTGAGTGGCTAATGACAACTGACTGAGTGACTGCTACTAAACGGCCTGTGGGCCGAAGTGGCCGGGCCCTCCCATCCTGCTCAGCACCAGGAAGGAGAGGGACAGGCAGGGCTGTCAGTGACCTCAGTGTGGGAGAGGAGAGCGAAGGATTAGATGGAGGAAGATCTGCAGCTCTGACAGAAATCCAAGGACGCTTTTATCATGAGGGAAGCCTCTCTGGTTCAGCGAGGCTCCATTCCCATCACCCATGGATGTTCAACAATCAGCATACCTCCAAAAAACCCTTCAAGACTGCAGGCTCACCAGTGAAACACACGACACAGCCGGTGGCAAAACAACGGCCAGCTTCACTGTCTGTGTTCAGTTTAGGAAACAGGGACGTTTTCCTCCTACTGGTGCTTCAGCATAGAAACTGAATCCTCATCAGTATCAAGGCGAGGATGAAGAAACGGAGTCTTTGATACTCATATACTGTTACACACTAAACAACTCAACAGTTTTAAACAACTCTTCAAACTGCCTCATATGGACGATAAACACTTACAGCCAAAAAATCAGAATCCTCTCATCCAAAGAGTTGTGTATTTATTTGTCTCTTTCATTCCACTTGCAGCATCTCTTGTTAATGCGTTTTACGTGACATCAGGCTTCCTGAGGAGAGGGGAGCAGGACGTGGAGACATCACACACACACAAGGTAGATATCGCAGCACTTAGGGGATGAATCACTCGCTGTAAAAATCAAAAGATCAGAGAGACACAGAGCCCGCTCGCCCACTCGTTCACTCAGCGCTCATGTGGATTTGGGTGGAGAGAAGAAACAGCGTCGTTCATCGGGAGGGGATGAAGGGAGAGGTGGGGGGAGTTTGGGTGGTGCAGTTTGCAGACAAACTGCCATTTAGAGAGGCTTGGGAAGATCTGAGGGCTTTTTTTCTGCTAGGTTGTGGGTGGGAGTCTTTCCGGTTTGGTGGTGTTCAAGTGCCTTAAGGATCTCCTCTCCCCTTGTCTCAGATTCCTCACATCTGTTTCTTTCACATAGCGGACCGGGGTCTCTCACAAGAGTCTGCACTTCTTCACAGTCAGATTGGAAATGAAGAGTTTCGGTTCGAAATCAGATTTCCACCACCTAAATGTAAAGTTAAACAATGATGCCACATCTTGTACAGCGATCTGAAGCATTAAATATCTTTTAAAACATGGTACACTCAACTTAACACCTCTCCAGACTGGATCTTTTACATTTTTGGTACATGATGGATGTTATTTTTTTGTGGTTTGTTTGTTTCCAAAAATGAACACATAGTCTTCTGAATAGAGCTCTTCATGTAGTAACAGACAAAGCTTTAAAAGAAATGTTTGTTTTTTTTATTTTCTGTGTGTGCTCTTATGTGTAGTCTTGGACATTTACGGAACATATTGTTCACATTAAGTTGTCTTTTGATTACAGTGGGGTGGATATTATTGTATATTATGTAATTCAGTGTGGGAATGATGGTATTTATGTCCGCTCTTTCATTTTATAACTCGGCAAAGCATTTGAAAGACCCGTCAAAGTGGTTTTTGTACTTGTCAATGTGGCTCAAAGGTGGAATGCATCTTTTTTTTTTTCTTTCTTCAGACGGCAGTAAATTACCTGAATTCCACAAGACTCTGCAGACCTGGAAGCTTTTACTTGTCACCACGATTTCAGGCCAAAAGGTTGAGCGCAAACAATATACCCAGACAGAAATATAACCAAAAGCACTCAATGGTACTATGCACAGGCTGACAGCAGGTTTGCAGCTGTGACGGTTTTCTGTGCATTGCTGTGACATTTAAACTACTTGTGAAAGGTCATATCTACTAGTTCGCCACTGGCATAGTAACTGGCCTTTCCTGTTGCAGGACTGGATGTTAGTGGGGGTCTCTGCAAAAATTCACCCCTGATAATCCTTTAATCATTGACAGGATAAATAAAGAAAAGGCTTAGAATATCAACGCACTTAGATTTGCTTCTACACATGAGATGAAACATTACTTCTTTACTTTCTGCATTTGGTTTTCAGTGAAAATAAAAAAAAACTTAAAAGTACTTTGTGCAGCAACTGGAGCACTTAAGATGAAGCGTTTCTGCATGAAGCAGCCTCACAGTGACATTCAAGTCCAAGGATTTATAGTTTTATTAGAATCAAACAGAATTTGAGGCCCACAGAAACAAAGCAGAAACTCTCTTCCATTTAGGCCTTTTTTAAAAAATTGTGACTCTGTGCTTTTTTTTCTTGCCTGTCTGCTCAACTGTAACTCATCTTAATTATTGCAAGACAAGAGCACATGCCCCTGGGTCTGTGATGTGCGGAGCAGACCATGCGTGGAAAGAGATAAAAAAAAAAGAGTCTCGATGTGAGAGCGATGGAAAATTAATGTGTGCTCACATCAAACACAAGCTAACGAATTCTGACAGTTAAAATCTAACAAGGACGTATTTGTTTGGATAGCCTGGTGAATTATGCAAACTCCCATTTTCTGTCCCGTCCTCCACTCAATCGGAAAATTCCATGCTGTCTTCTTAGCAGTGGAAACAGTCTTTTACCAAACTGTAGTTGATGTGAATGTCCTTTAGTGCTCGATGATGTGAAAACAACACCAGAAGCCCTGTGGGAATTGATCTGGAGGGTCCAAAACATTGTTTTCATGAAATTGTAAATAACAAAATAGTGAAATGTTTAATTTATACAGTAAATTATTGTTATTTTGTATGTGAATGGGATATAATCTATCTTTTGTATAAGTGAAGTACCATTGTAGTTTTATTTAATGTGTCCTGGTTGCAAAATAAACACTGTGTGCATGTTTCTTTTAGCTTGTGTTGTGCTTATTCTTTTGTTTTGTTGCTTCTTCTTAATAAAAGCCCATTTATTCCATAATCACACACAATATTACGTACCCAAGTTGCTGAGTAGCATATGGGCCACAAAACCCCGATCAAGCTAATCCCAATCCCTTTTCTGTTTGAAACCATTCCATTTGGAAAAACAGATTCAGGCATCAGTGTTCAGGGTGGGACATCTGCACCCCCTTCCTTTTTTTTCATGGAGCTAAATACTTATCAGATATATGAAATGACTCCCAGACTGTTAGGAGATGCACACACACGAAGGGAGGATTTGAAGTGCCATGTGCAACCTATTGGTTCCCCTCCGGGATGAGGTCAAGCATGCAACCTGCACATTTTAGAGGGGAAACAGCAGGGGCTCAGCTTTACAACTGGAACACCATGAAAAGAAAACAAACATGGAGGGGCGTGTAATAAGCTGGAACACTTGGGATGTATGCAAGGATGACTTCCTAATTCATGAAAGGTGTTTCTACGTTTCTTTCATCTGATGCTCACACTGAAACTGCCAGAGGGCTTGTTTTGTTTATGAGAATTAATAGTTGAAAATGTTTGCAAATGCTTCCAAACCGGCTCCTATCGCAGTGCATTTGCAATAACGAGGGCTTGCAATTAAGGGAATAAAAGAAAGAAAAATATCTCTTGAAACATTTTTGGTTACAAGGCCTCCAAAAGTTCCAAATCAAGTTACCTGTGAAGCTCTGATACATCTGACTCACAGCAAAGACCTTGTGCAGAACTTGTTTAATAATATAATAATCATGCTGATGCTCTGAATGATAAATAGTCACTCAGACATCAGTGAAAACACAGAGCTTCAGGCAGGAGTGGGACAGTTTTACTAGCTTTATTTTTGGGTATTCTTTCTCAGTTATTGATTAATGTTATCAGTAAAAATGATCATAAACAAAGTCAATAAAAACTTGTAAAAATGTGTCAAAAGTATCATATAAAAATATCTGAGAAAACAAGTTCACAGTGCGTCATTTTAATCTGTATTTAAAATGTGGTACAGTTAAGTTACTTCCATCAAGCTGTAAATATTAAAAATGTTATTTTCTTGCAAGTAATTTCTAATATTATTTTACATTTTTCATTATGGTTTTGCTCTGTTGTCCTTAACTCTCACTGTATCATCATATCATATAGTTATGACATATTTTCTTCTTTAGCTGCTCAAAAGTGAGTCTAAGATAGTTTTCAGTATAATATTATTTTATGGAGCCTCTCCACTCACACCTGCTGCTTCAGGAGCCAAAGAGAATACTTTTTAAAATGCCAACATCAGTGTTACTGGCATTAACAACTAGTGTTCCACCAAGAAACAAGAGAACTTGAGATGCAATTATCTACATAATAATCCAACATCAGAATGACTTCAGTACCAAGGAAAGCACACGCCACAAGTGTGAATTTAACAAGATTTCGCTCCAGCAACAAAAATACCATCATCCCTGTCAACACTTTGACCAAAGTATGAAAAAAATTCAGCTGTGCTGCCAGCTTAACCTAAAAATAATATTTTTTTCAGGCACAATTTAGCAACACACAGTCACACAAGTTTGTTTTTTAACTGACCAATTTTTCAACTCCAAGGTGATAATTACTAAGTTAACTCCAAACAAAGACTAGCCCCCAGTTATACTAACCTGCAGATAGACATGAAAACATTAGACATTGATGTTTGACAAAAATAAGCTTCTCTGCTTCAACATGTTTGACAGCATTCTTTTTTAATTTTGTTAAGTCAGTTAATTTGTCACTGTGTTATAAGTTATAATTCCGAATTAAAAAAAAAAAATTTAGTAAATAATTAGGTTCATCAAAACAGCAAAACAACGTGAAAGTGGTTCCAGACAGAAAACATTGTAGGAACACGCAATGCCAGAATAGGGAGGTACAAAAAAAAAGACAACAACAACAAATATATAGCCTATTGTGTGATATTAGACAACATTTTAGAATTTAGTTTCTGCCTTACAGAATACAGTAAAGAACAGATGGCATTATTCCATCTTTTATCAGAAACACACATGCATTCCAGTGCAGACGACTGAAAATGGCAAATTGTAGCTGATCCTATTTCTCCCTCTACTGGTGAAATAGTGTTTGAACCATTTTCCTTGAAAGTACCCTGGTAATGATGCTTGGTTCCAATTCCATCTTTTTTTATTTGCTTGGGCGGCGAAATGATCTTTATTGGCCACAAAGAGACAGAAATGTTGCTGAAAAATATGGAATGAAAGCTTTAATTCAAAATATTATTGTTGCTGAACGAAGAGATTTCTTTGCTGAGGTTTTGTGAGGCCTTGATTTAAGGTCCATCATTAATTCAACCACAGTAAGATACCAAATATTTGCGGCCTTCTACGCACCCTCCCATTGACCTCAAAATGTTTTTTTTCTTCACAATGGTAATTGTGCAGCTGTAACATTAATCCTTAACTAGACTCGAGCCTTTTCACCACTCCTCTGAGTCCCTGTGAAAAAGCCTGGCCTGCAGACCCCCCCCCCCCCTTCCACCTCCGGTCAGCCTTCCCATAGCCAAGGAAAAGAGAGCGATGTAAGCTGATTCCTCTGAACCTGAGTTGACCAGTAATTGAGGCAACAATGGGACAATGCAGCACAGTGTCTGGTTACTGTCAGAATGAGAGAGTGAGAAGAGTGGGAGACAATACCTGCCATTTTCTGCACTCAGTGTACTGAAGTCAGGTACATTAGGAGAGAGGTACTTCTAGAAAAAAAAACAGAGCTGGTCTCTCTTGATAGATTGGCAAAAAAATGTGTGTGAAAGAGGTTTACTGGCTGTGCACAAACTTGTCTGTTTTGATCTGCCTGGCTCTGTAATATTGTCTATGACCCTGGTGCAATTAAGGCACTCTCATGCCCTTCAGTGGTTTCGAGTACATGCATTGGCCTGTTTAAAGCTTCTGATTTTCCTTCTATTGTAGCTTAATGCTGCTGAAAGCACTTTGTTTCATTCACTAGTTTTTCACCTAACAGGACAGATCATTGGTACTGAAAATGTCAAGAACCATTTAGATTACTGCATTATTATTCAAGTTATTTGCAATTCAAAAAGGTTCATGTATAAATTCACTTGCTCCGGCATTTAAATGAGAGGTTTAGCAGCTTTTCTGTAGTTTGTATCATTGTAAACTGGATAGGTTGGAGTTCACATGGTAGAGTTCATTGGCCATTAATTGTACAGTAAGTGCTACTGTCCAGTTTTTCCTTTTCACAAGCAAAAGTGTCCTAAAATAAGAATTGAACCCCAAGTTGTTCTTCAAAGTTTTAGATTTTTTGAAAGAGAATGTCTGCAGAGAAATGTAATTAAATAATTGTTATAATAAATGATAATAATTAAATTTCTGATAAAATGAAAGATTGACATTAAAAAAAACCAAACACTTAATTTCAGTAATGTGAGTTGTGATTCACTAATTCCATCCCTGATATGTACAATCATACTGGCTTTCATGATCTAATTTTATTCCTTATTTTTATTTTTGCTCATTTTGAAATACATAGCAAAAAGAAAAAGTCCATAGTCCATTTTCAATTGTTTTACATTTTAATGTTTAATTGTTTTAATGTTGTACTTTTTTACTGTTTCTTTTGGGGTTTTTTTTGGTTTTTTTTTTTAAGTCTGCAGCACAAACAGAATCTACCGGCACATGTAAATCTAACTAATTAATATACTAATACTCATTTGTTTAATTCATCCAAAGACCTTAACCTTAAAACAATTTGCCATATCGGGCTTAATGTGCTGTTGTTCAGTGGGAAGAAGCAGTGAAGTCTAAGCAGGCTAACTCCAGCTCTAGCCCAGGACACGTCTCCTCATTGTCATTCTTTGTGCCACGCTAATCTAACAGATGGCAGGAGGAAGCTCCATGTTTACCATGCATCTCCTAGAAAATATTACCAAAAATATTAAGCCTTTTAAAAAGCATCCTGACATGATAATTCCAACATCACTTGGATGGTAAATCACATTAGCTGCAGCTGGCAATGGTGGCCCATAATTAAAGAGGACATAAATGGCATTATATGTGTAACTCATTCCTGAGCAGGTCTGCGCTGAATCAGTTTGAATGGTTTCAAGCAGGTCAGATGACTTTATTTTCAGCAATTCTCGTTAAATGTTATGAAATTAGTGTGCACTGATTGCAACTACACTTTTATTCAAACTGTGTGAGAATGGAAGTAGGGTAAAGACAGCCTTAATCTGTTGTTAAATGCAAACGCAAATAGTTTCTCTGTTATGGGACTGCCAGCTCATATAACTCAAATACATTTTAATGACCAAATGCAGCAGTTTTCAGCAGATGATAACATATGAAGTACATTGATCACAACAGTTATATTTAATATGTAATAACATTTATTTCTAGAGATTGGTTGAAAGACAGCATTGAACAGTTTTTTTTGGTTATTTGCAACCTCTACCATTGTCAATGGTCGGCTGCCAGGAAATAAAAGAAGCATCACCTGCCATTAGTCTAACATTCAGAGAGACAGGAGCAAAACCCAGGACAAGCGGCAGCGTCCAGTGACAAACTGTCCGCATTTGGCCACAGATGGGCTCTTTCCATTTGTTTACTTAGTTTAGGCGCTTTATTTCATTAAAAAAGGTTTTATAACAAGAAGGAGGGAGAGAAAGAGTTGATTGTCTCTGATAATAATGATGAATTTATAGTATTTATTTACTTTTTAGTTATTACCTTTTATTTAAAATGTCAGCAGAGACAGGGTTTTGAATGACTGTCATCGTCGCAGGTAAATGACCTCAGACTGTCGCATAGTTGTTGTATAAGCACGCAACATGGCGGCGTCCATGAGACTGCTCGTCCGGAGGGTGATCCGTCTCACACATAGAAATCTAAACGTTCCTGCAGGTGGAGTTTCGGGTCTGTCGGGTCGCTGTTTGGGACCGTCGTCTTGTCGTTGTTTTAGCGATGCAGCTGAAGACAGAAGTACACACTTCGGTTTCGAAACGGTACCGGAGGCTGAAAAGGCCCAGAGAGGTGAGCCACAGTAACTGTACCCACCGATGTCCTCAGTTCCTCTGTGTGAGCAGAACAGGACAACGAACTTCATTAAGAAATATTAATGTTTAAATGTCCGCTACTTTTTCGTAAATGAGCACAAGGATTTGATGTGTTTTTGGGATCGGGAGAATTTTTGGGACAATTCGGCATAAATTACGTGTCAGTCCTACTCAGTTAAACCTCTCAAAGTTGTAAAAGTAATTTCCTCTTTGCTACGATGTGTATGTAGCGTTAAGTGGCAATTGTAGCAAAATGAGTGGTGCTATGTTTTATATGTACACCGAAATTAAATGCCGTTGACGATGATTAATGCGCTGTTTTGAATAATAATGTGCCAGCAGTGCTATTTCATGGATAAGCAAGCAATTCAATTTTGCCATTTTTAAAATGAAGTCAGTAGAAGAGAAATTAAGACGTACTACAAGATACATGCCGCATGTTTTGTGAATATTCAGACTGATGTTTCCTAGAATTCCAAAGTATCTCTTACTGACTTGTGTGGTCAGTATTGACTAAATACTTTGCATTTTGTTGTCGTTATAAACATTTAGAGACACTGCTGTATCAAAACTGTGTCCGTCAACTGAATGGCAGGAAAATCAAATATTTTCCTTCACAAGAATACATTTGAATGAACACTATCTTTATTGACATTAAGTTAAATTTTATTTGTTAATTTATATATAAAAGTACAGTATCAAAAGTTGTCCTGGATTAGAGTATAAAATGTCACAGCATCAAGAGAACAACACTAAACAAACATGAAGTACCCGATCACAGCCTCCCCTGAGACAGATGTTTATTGTTTCCATTTGCTGTTTCAGTGTATAAGGTGTTTGAGAATGTGGCACAGAAGTATGACATAATGAACGATGCCATGAGTCTGGGGATTCATCGACTGTGGAAGGACATGCTGCTGCACGTCATGCACCCACAGCCTGGGGTGAGACTCCTGGATGTGGCGGGTGGAACAGGTAAAGCAGTTTATGTGCACCTCTGTGAAATAACTAAAACCCCAGTTGGTGTCACACCTCACTTTTTTTTATGATAATTGTCCTGTGCAGGTGACATTGCCTTCCGTCTCCTGGAGTACGTTCGTTCTCAGCAAGAGCGGCAGAAGCGGCGTGCAACGCGGTCTATGCAGACGCCGTCGTGGCAGGACATTTCTGTAAACTACTCCACAGAGGACGAGGAGGGGCCCCTGGAGTCCAAGGCTGTGGTCTGTGACATCAACAAGGAGATGCTGAAAGTGGGCAAGCAGAAAGCCGACAGCATGGGCATCAGTGCTGGTACGTCTCACATGAGAGCGAGACATCTTCCTGCTGCTTTTTCACTCAGCTGGGAGGTTTTAGGGAGCATGTTTACATGTACATGGATCAGGTTTTAGGGATATTCCCATTCACATTGCTGTGCATGTAAAGATCCCATGATTACAGTAGCCCGGTTAAACCTTTATCCTTGCTTTGAGAAATCAGATGTTTCGGTTGAGTTGCCCTGAAAGAAACATGGATTCTGTTGCATGCAAACATCTTATCCGGGTTTCTGATCACTGCCTGCAGAGCTGCGTAGCAAACCTCAACGCTCTGTGAGAACCTACTTAAATTTTGTCCATAATTACACAGAACAACAAAAACTGTCCAGTAAGCTGACATTGGTAGCTTAGTCTTGTTTATCTGTTCTTTCAGCAGATACAGTTAGATTGAAATCACAACTTTATGTTGTATATTATTTGGACAAAATTCTTTTTGAACTGTTTTGTGTAAAGAAAAAAGGACACTGAAGCTAATCGTAGAGGTTTGGCCTACTTTGTGAAAAAGTAACAGTTAAATACTAAAACTACTCAGTAGAAACCACTGTTGCTTCTAGAGGGTCCGGGGTTTGATTCCCAGCCGGGGGGCGTAACTTTATGTGAGGAATCTGTTCTCCCAGGGCGCTTTAGTTTCCCTCACCATCAAAAACATGCACACATAGGTCATTTCTACTGTCAGTGCCCTTGATGACAGCACTAATTAAGAGCTGGAGTTGGTCCCCTGGTGCTGTACATTAGCTGCTTATTTCTTCATACGAATAGGTTAAAAGCAAAGAACCAAGTTCACTATATGTATTGAGAATGATTGCATGTGACAATAAGGAATGAATCTTTTTCTTCTTCAAATAAGGTATGAAGAAAGTATTTTTAACACACCTACTGACATGTAAACACCAACGTGCACAGAGATTAATATTTGAAATGAAAGAAGCATTTGATGATGTAAACAGTTCGTTTTAAATACAAACTGTATGACTGTAAACAAGAATAAATTTAAGTGGCACCATTCAGAACGGAGATGTGGCTGCTTTGGTTGGTAATCAGAAAAACTAAAATGTACTAAACATGTACTGCCATAATTTAGGCCACCATAAACTAGAGTGGATTAATATGCAGGTATTAAGATAACTCTGATATAACACAGACTGGTGGGGATGTTTATCAGTTAAAACTTGGATAACGTCCCCTCTCTAGAAATCAGGTGACTGACTGACTGTCCCATGTAGGTGTTTCCATCAAATATGATCAAAGGCAGAAGGAGGCTCATAATATGGGAACTAGTCTGCAGTGAAACACACTGAAACTCTACAGCTTTGACTTGATGTCAACAGTGTTGGATAATTTAATGCATGAATGTGAAATAATTTGTGCCGACACTCAGTTCCAATCATGCAAACACACTCTTGAGTGCAGCACACAGGCTGTAAGTGCATACTTTTTTTTTCAAATTTTGATTGTAAGTGTATAAGTTTTTTTGTGCCAACATTAATCACATCACAGTTTAAGTAGATGAATCAGAACTGGAAGTAAATCTCTTAAGTACATTAAAACTGCAATCAACCCACTGCACTTTGAGACTGAGTAGAAAGCAAAGTCAAAGACAGTTTGTTATTTTTGACTGTGAGCTTTTGTGTGTCTTTGTGTGTTGATTTGTATCAGGTCTGTCCTGGGTTGTGGGGGATGCAGAGGAGCTGCCCTTCGATGATGACCAGTTTGACATTTATACCATTGCATTTGGCATTCGAAATGTCACCCATATAGATCAGGTAACTGACTCAAACCTTCACTTCAACTAATACACAAATGCCCCCCTATAGACAGCTCTGCAGCTTATTTGGACACTAAGCTGCTTTATAGACACGAATGCTATCAACGTTTTGTTGTCTATTGGATCAAATTGCTGTTTTTATTCAGAGCTGCATTAATGTTCATTTTCATTCTTGATTAAACTATTTATTCATTATCAACTGCAGAAAGTGTTAGGTATTTGATTTGAATGATTTTTTAAAATTGTAATGTGATTTTATTTAATGTAATTTCACTCATCATGTCAGTGTGAACTGTGTTATTTTCAGGCGTTGCGAGAGGCTCTGCGGGTCCTGAAGCCTGGTGGCAGGTTCATGTGCTTAGAGTTCAGCAAAGTGACAAATCCAGTGTTGGCAAGGTGAGGACGTGTTCACTTATGGTGCATGACGTGGTGTGAATTTGAATCAACACCATAAGTCTCTAAAGGTCTCTGCGGATTTATTACTGCCATCACAAATCCACAACACATTTGAATAGCTGTGCGCTCATGAATCAAGCTGTGCGGAAAACGGAAAAACTTTCTTTTTCAAAAATTAGAATTTTTTTCTAGTCTAGGAACAGTGATTTTGATGTTTTGTGAGATGTGTTTCATGTTGCATTTCTGATTTTTTTAAAGTGTCTTAATTTACTGAAAAGCAATCAATTAAATTTCCCTAAAGGTGAACCTGCTAAGTTGTGACCCATAAATACTCCCCAGCTTTACTAAACCCAAATGTTAAAAGGCATTTAGTTATATAAAAATAGTTACCATGGAGGACATTACCTGCATACATTATCTACACATTTGAGAATGCTACAATCCTTTGTTTTGTGCAGTTTGGACAAACACTAAATTTCTCAGGTGTTTGCCACAAAGAATCTCAACAGACTGGCCTGGTAAAAGTGACCTGGCTGTGCAGTACTGTAGAGCCTGGGTGGCCAAAAGTCTGTGGGGGCTTCTCTCTAGCCAAAGACCCCACTCTCTAATTACCATGTTATCAAATGAAGAGGAACAATTTGTCCATGAAACCACCTGTAGAGAAGATGAGTTTTAGTTAAAATAAGCAGACTGTTGTCACTCTGCACATGGTTAACCATAGAGAGACTTGATGAGGCTGCTGCACTGTTATGTGATTATTTAATAATTCTATTAATATGCCTCAAAGGCAGCATGTCAAGGATTGACACATACAGACTTGCTATGTGCAATATGCTACTGTATATGTAAAGGGACAGACAGTAATTAAACAGTTTGACTCAGCAAAAAAAATCTAATTTTTTGACCCTTTAAAACACATATTTTGGGATAGCTGTTTTATAGTGTGGTGTGCCCCCTTGAGGGGCTTGGAGCTACTGCAGTGGGGTTGTGAATGATCAGGTGTATTAGATATAAATATGAAATATAAAATATGGAGTACAAAAAATGTCAGTAAATATGATTTAAGTGGGAAAATAAAAAAAGAAGAGTCAGCTGATGCTGTCATTTTAAGTTGCTGAAATTCAGGTGCCTTTTTATTAGTAGCTTCACGTACTATTGTTTAGATTGATTAAAATTGTGGAATGGGAGAGTGTAAACTTAAACTTCAGCTTTCACATTTTTTTTAAAAGCACGCAATTACATAGACGCAGTGTTTCTCTGAAAGAACATAGACTTAGTTGTCTGTCCATATACAGTTTGAAAAATATCTTGGAAAAACTGTGGATTGGCAGCAGTTTCCATCTGTGGAAATGCAGCTTTGGGCTCCTCTGGTAACTTGTACCCTGTTGTATGTTTCAGGCTTTATGACACATACAGTTTCCAGGTGATCCCAGTGTTGGGTGAGGTGATCGCTGGGGACTGGAAGTCATACCAGTATCTGGTGGAAAGCATCCGTAAATTTCCAGACCAGGTGAGAAAAAGTGATATTTTTTGTTTCTTTTACTCTGTGTCCGTTATTGCCTCTCTGGCTCCTGAAATGATTCAGTCATGATCAGTTGTTTGCCATGTTTTTACTGTATTGAGATGATTAAGCAAGTTTTTTTAGACCTGTAAGCTTTGTTCTACTTTAATGAGGTTTTATTATTAATTTTGTCACTGGGCCTATAGTTAGTAAGTGATTTATTTGTTTATATAAATTATCCAATATTTGCCTTCAGGGCTATTAAAATAATCAAAAAAGCGAGTATGTAAGTCAGAGTCCAATATGCTGGAATTATCATAGTGAGAAACTTGAACATTTTTTTTAATTTACATGCTAAATGTGTGATTAATCATTTTTTTATAATTTACATTGTTTCAACACTATTTGCCAGTGTGTGTTTAGGTCAAACTAAGTTTAAGCTTGTTAGATTTTCATTGGTTTTAATTATTTGATGCCAAAAACCAATCAGACCATCCGTGGTAGTGATTTCCGTTTACTGTTTTCCTTCTGCAGGAGGAGTTTAAAGGAATGATTGAGGACGCAGGTTTCTACTGTGTGCAGTACTACAACCTCACTGGTGGAGTCGTGGCTCTTCACTCGGGTTTCAAGCTGTGAGATGCACTCCTAACACCTCATTTGCAAGAGCTAAAAGACTGGCTCTGCATTTCAGGCTTTCCTGCCTGTATGACAAACTGTCAGCAGAGTTTTCAGACATGAAACTCAGAGCATGAACCTCCAGAGCTCCTTTCTGCTGATCACTGCACATGACAGAGAATGAGGGGTCAGTTGAAATATTTATGGACTTTATTTTTTCCTGACAATTGATGTGTAATGAAAACTTTGAAGTGCACTTGATGCCAACATCAGTGTAATAAAAGTGCCACACTAAAAATGTCACTGTATCTGCAGGATAAGTGCTAAGACAACTGGAAATTGAGCTAAACCGTTTGAGTGTCTGATTTGATTAGTTTTTGTTACACATAAACTTTGGAAATGAATAATAAAATTGCAAAAATTGATCTCAGTATTTGAATGGATTATTCTCAAAGCTACAAGCCAAGGAACTACTAATGATGATACAAGCACTGAAACAACTAAATTGTAAATGCAAAGAGTAGGAATGTCAATGTGGAATGTAAATAATAGAAAAGAGGACATCACAGCACAAGTTACTTGAATAAAACTGTATATTTTACAGATCTTTGTACACTTTAATTACAAAACTGTATGGTACTAAAGTTTTAAAATCAGTTTTTTGGTCAGAGAAGATTTAATCGTCTTGTGTGCAATTACCATGTATATACAAAGTCTCATGTTAGTGATTTTTCTCAAAATAAAAAGCAACCAAATAACTCAAAAATGTTCATACACTCTGAACATAAGACATGGCTTAAAGATAAATATATTAGTAAATAAATATTCAGAGAACATATTTCCATTTATGAAATGTGTTGCTATACAGGTACAGAAATATACACAAGATTGATTTCTAGCCTTTTTTAAACATTTGTAATGGTAATGACAGAAAATAATTATATTCTTAAAAAATTAAAAAATATTAATTTTGTACACATTTTAATCTTCTTAAGTGCTAGAAACAATAACAAAAAAATTAAATAGTGACTCAAGTACCCCAAAATGTTATATTTGCAGTAGGTACATATCTCTATGCAAAAGGCAAGATTAGATTCTCACTTGATTACAGCACTGGGTTAACTTATAAATAGGGTTATTTCAGAAAGTTTTCCTCTGTGTAGAGAATGTGTATATTTCATAGAAACAGTATAAAAACAGTCTGCAGGACAAACAGAAAGGCATGAATGACAAGCATTGATATCGCGAGTATGTATTATGCATGGCACGATATGATTCAAACAGATACACTGTGGTATGTATAACTGCATCGTTTTTAAAAAAAAAAGTCACAGTACAATAAGGAACCCTTATGAAATATGAGTCTTTTCCAGCTACTTTCCTTTGGCCTTTTGATACATGCTAGAACCTTTAGATATTTATTAGAGCATGCCCCATGGAGGAAATTGGGTAAGTGACAGCAAAAATACACTTTAAGGGGTTCCAAACAAGAGGTAGAGTGCTACACTCTACTTTTGAAGAAATCTACTGACCCCAAGACACTGTCCCTTTAGTCTGAAGTTCGACTAAAAGCGGTGCAGTGTCTTTAGATATTGCTACAAATAGCTTACCAGCGTAAGGCTTTCATGTTGCTCTGGTGCATTTCATACAGGTAGGCCACTACTGGACAGAAATGCAACACATAAAACAAATTCTGTATTAAATTTCATAGAGACCAGTGTCAGCCTTGCATTCACATTTCTATGCATTTTTCGGTAATATATAGCTTCTTCTCCTCAGAGAAATGTGTGGGTCATAGACCCCTAAAAAGACCCATTTCCCTGCTCTTGAAAAAAGTAAAAGAACAAAACACAAACAAAACAAAAAACATGTCTTTCTGTTTTGGTATAGCTATGTCCGTACAACCTATTTGAGATGGTGGTTGAAGCTTTATAGGCAGTCAGTGTTCATGTGCGCACATATACATGTGGATGCAGATGTTTGTAAATTAAGAGTGTGCTTTTTTTTGTAGATAAAACTCTCAGATTCCTAGATCTTGCAAAAGTAAAGATAGCTTGTACTTGCCAAGAAAAAAAAAATCAAGACATTGGCCTGGATTACTTTGAACTGAAGGGGTCTAACCCAAGATGGCAGCAGACAGTCTGCAAATGGATGCTAACACCAACCTACTTGTAGTTTCAGTTAACAACCTCTATCCATATTTGTAGATTCACTTTGTCTCAGTGCTGTGATAACACAGTTTGGTGCTGAGACATTTGTGGCCACAGGAATGAACTGGATACACTGTGTACCTAGAGATTACAGGCCATTTCAGTAGAAATCCACACAATCTAAGATGATAACATTCAGCGCTCAGAGAGCAGGTTAGAGCAAGGCAGCTGAGGGTTTCAATGATTAATTGACTGACTGAGTGACTGACTGACTGACAATGTACCAATACATTTGACAAAGTCTCTTTTTTCTGGGCTCAAGTTCATAAACCCAGACCCCCCTCGGTTTTTGTTGTACTGCTTCCCAATGCAGTGGGGCTCGCAGAGAGCTGTGGGTGGAATAAAGCCCTGGTCTCCTCCTCCTGAGGGTATGGTTGCCCTCTAAACTGTCCTGAGGTGAAGTACCCCTCCTTGGGCTCATGCCGCTCCCCTGTCCGCACCTCTGCATCCACTGTGACACTAATGGGCAACAAACTGCTTTGGGTCTCTGCTCCTGTGCCCAGTTCACAATCTGTGTCCTCAGGAATTATGGGTATTCTCTGGTTTAGTTCACAGCAGCCCTGTCCAGAGCAGGTTTCTGAGTCTGCATGTGCATATTGCACATTAACAGCATAGTCCTCGGTGTAACACCCTGCTGTGGCCCTGTGGACCTTCATCTCTTTGTAGAAGCAGCAAGGCAGCCCTTCATAGCTCATCTGCTCTGAGGACGGGCACATGTGCTCAGGAGCAAAGTAGTTCTTGGATGTCGAGCTCTGAAAGTCCACCCCTCTGTGAAAGCGTCCTGTGGCCAGAGGCCCAGCTTGGTCCAAGTCCTGCCCTTTGCACTCCACATTGGGAGGGAGTACCTCAAAGCAGCAGCTACAGGCTGCAGCCCCAAGATCCCCTGACTCCTCCTGCACCCCTTTCCCCCTGTCTGCTCCGGTGGCTTCTGGAGCCCCGGCTGAGGTAGTGCTAGTGTTGCTGTTCTCCCTGGGTTCCAGTGATGAGCGACTGCTGTAATTGGGCTCCAAACTGCAGTTGGAGAGGTGGTCCCCCGAGCTATAACCCGAAGCTCCAGGAGGAACCTGGAGGCAGTCATGTCCCATCGGGGCAGGGGATGATGAGTCCTCGGCAGGAGCTGTGGTGCAAGCCGCAGCCCCAGCCTCCCCTGTGGAGCCCCTACATGGACTCTTACTCCGGTAGACATAAGGGTCATAGTCACTGCTCAGTGAGCTGCGGAAGGTAGAGCAGCTCCCGTACACCCCCTGGTTGCTGACCTCAGTACAGTCCAACATGGAGTCACTGGAGGAACAGTGGCACTGGCCTGAGCTGCTGCTGCTGCTGTCACTACCAGGGCAGTCAGCAAGGTAACCACTGCAGACTGAGCGGTGGCCATGGTAACAACTCAGGCCAGAAGTGCTTCCAGTATCACCTATCCTGGAAGAAGATGCAGGTGCCATGTGTACCACTGTGGGGTATAGCAGCCCCTGCTGAAATGCCCTGCTGTGATGGCCCTTGTGGGCCCCTCCTCCAACAAGCTGCCCTGCCATAGCAGGGCCTTGGCCACCATCAGGCTGTTGAGGGAAAGTCAGCCCCTGAAAATAGTAGTGCTGGTACATAGTCTCATACTGCGAGAAGCAGGCGGCTCTGGAAAAGTTGCGACCATGGAACTTGGGTCGTTTAAAAGCAGCATGATGTGGCTGTGCTGGGTAAGCAGGGGGTCCACGGTGTTCTAATCCACAGTGGTGGGGATTGAGTGAGTGATCCAGATGGAGGGTGGGGTGGTAGCTTCGGAGAAAGGAGGACGTTGATGGGGGTTGGTACAGACCTTGAGGATCTGGGTGCTGGTCCACAGTAAGCACAGTAATTGGGTTTCCATGGGGGTCCATGCTGGTTCTGGTTGGGTAAGCGGTCACCTGGCCAGCCCGGTGCACCCTGCCAGGATAATGGACAGGCAACACCACCCGCTGCCGGCCGTGGACTGGGTTGCCAGATTCCATGCATGCTGGTCCTGGATTTCCCTTTTTTTGCTCTGTGAAAAATATTGCAGAATTTAGGATCTCACAAATGAAAAGTAAGGAAGTGTTTAAAAATCAGAGAACATTTTTTCTTTGTGTGTGTTGCTGTAAAAGAATATTTTATCTAAACATTAAAGCAAAACAGCCCAAGGCTGTGCACAGACTCACCGATGATGTTGTGTCTACAGTGGGGACAGGTGTGATGCTGGAGCAGCCAGGGGTCTACACATTTCTTATGAAACCTGTGAGCACATGGGATAACCCGCAGCTCCTGTCGGGGAAAATACAAGATTTAATAGTTAGATATTACCTGTACAGACATCTGCAAAGTACAAAAGCAGCAAATACAGTAACCACAAAAAGAACAAGATACATTACTGCGGCTTGTTTTATTTCATGACTTATTATAAATACAAATAACTTCCAGTTAGTATTGATTTTGTGTGTGCAAAATAACTTCAATTAAATATATTAAAAATGGGCTACAATGTTTTCAACAATAGGTGGACAAAAAGAACATCTCACATCCAAACAAGTAGGCATCATAAGCATAGCAAATTATTTTTCTACAATGAAAATAATAGTGACAATCCGGCTTACATTAGGCATGAGAGAAGTGTCAACCCTATGAACTGTTGCAACAAATGAACTGTTGCTATTTATTCGAGAAAAGAAAAGAAAAGGCCAACTGAAGGATCTTTAATCTTGCCTGCCAGCATCTTAAAACTTTTCTACAGATTTAGTCTGAAGATTATAAGTAAAGACCATTCATCCATTCAAACTTCAAAACAACAAATACAGTACATGAGTCCTGATGTTCTATTCATGTTGATGTTTTCTTATTCAATTCAGATCACAACTGCAGAGGTTGGTGCACGTAGCATGAACAAGTTACTCCATGGAGTCACCTAAATAAAGGTCTACTTGTTGTTTTATAAGTATGTTTATTTTCAAGGCAACATAAGACATCTTCCAAGTGTATGGAACAACTGTATCAAGGTTTAATTTCTCAGTCTAAATAAATGTGTGGCTGAGAGCATCTGAATATCCAGAGGGTGGCAGCAAAGCTACGCAGAGCTGTCAGTTGTCGTGATGGTTGTGAGTCTAATCAAGATTCTAACTCACAGGAGAAAAACTCAACATCATGCCACAAACAAAACTCTTAACGAGATGCCACACCACAGTACAAATACAGTTTTGATGCTCAATGTCACCACTTTCTGGAACAAAACAAACAAGAGGCTTACACTTGAGGATTGAAATGAAAAGAATGCAACACTTTGTATTCAGATGGAGAACTGGCATGGAGGAATGCCAAGAAACAAAAGCAGAAGCACCATGAATATGAATACCGGAAATAATATTCTTTTCCAGCGAGAGCTCTTTCACCGCCATAAATTCTTTACTCTATGGCTTAATGTGACTCATCTTTGGGCTCTTTTCCGCCCAAGCTTTTGTTGCTCGGTTCACTGCTCAAAAACTGCTTTGATGCCATTCAGCCTTTTATATCGCCACTTCCTCTGTGCAATACTGGCGCCATGCTTTGTTGTGTTTTCTTCTCCTCCTTACAGAAGAGACACATCACCACAAAAAAAAACACACACACATACACCAACTATGTCCCTGTGGGCACTTGGGTTTGTCCCTCCAGCGTCAGTGCTGAGGATGAGCAATGCTTTTACAGTAAACCCCCAAAGTCCAAGATTAGGATACTCATTTTGACAATGACTCCTTTAAAGGATTAAAGAAGGCCACATTGGAAAAACAGGAAGCATAATCACAACCCAATGCACTCTGGGTACTGTTATCTCTCCAGGTGCTCTGAAAGACTGAACTAAACATCTGAAGGGCGCCGGAAAGAACGTCACCAAAGATCGCAGGACTGCGGTCCCCGAGCACATCAGGGAACTTCCATCCTATTGTCCACATCACTGCATTATGTTTCAAGTCTATAGAATATGTAATGAAAAGAAAATAAGCTTGGTGGGTAGATGACCACACAAACACTGCCAAAGTTAAGAGGCTTGGCTCTCACATTTGGCATGCATGGTACTACAGGGCACTTTGGACAAAAAGCATCACTCAAATGCATAGAATGCTTGCTAGTTCTGTGTCTGTATTCAACTTTCTTATGTCAGGAAAATTGTTATTTCAAATGCTTTCCCGATCGTGTGCTGTATCATGACTCTTAACTTGTTTTTGTTGTGACTGTTTCTAACAAACACTCATAAAAAATGTATGGATTAAAAATAAAGCTCAAGTTTAAGCTCACTTTTTTTTCAAAGAACTGCAAAAAACCCTGCAAAAAATGCTTGCTGTGGTAATGAAAAATATAAGAGAATGCTAACAAGCTGCTGATCATGTGCCTTGAAATGTTCTTAAGCAATAAATTAATTAAACTATGAGGTATTTCAGATGTAAAGCAACCCTAATTTAAAAAAAAAAACTGTGGATACTGTGTTAAACATGATTACAACAGAATGTGATGATTTGCAGCGATTTGCCTTTTGGCTTTTTAAACTGAACGGATTGAAAACAGTCAAAAACAATGTTTCACTCATCAACTTCACTGATACAACTACATAGCATTCCAGCTTTTTAGAAACTGGGGCTGTTTATAATTGATGCTCAATCTTCTCATGTCTTGAAAAAGTGAGAATAAATGCCAAAACATTCCTATTT
>JAPZDY010000022.1:9399410-9413018 GCA_029783645.1 Ctenochaetus hawaiiensis
TTCCTATTTTATCATAAAATCTAAATGAGTCTGACTATTGCTCAGGTGCAGGTGCAAAATACTTATTTTGTTCCTCTTTCTAGTCAACAATACATGTGTTTTCACTTAAAGGCTGACTTAGACGTAGTATGCCTACATATGAACATCATTTGTATTTATTGTAAGGGCTGCATAACAGCCTGAACAGGACAGCAAGTCACAGTTTATGGTAGTTAATGCTATTGTATTAATCATTCTGTTTAGATATAAAAGCCCCCAATTGTTTGGGAAAGCAGGTTAAGTTTAACTCAAATCAGAGGTTGTGTGTCTTTTCTTACCTCCCCATCGATGTATTTCTCCAGACAGATGGCGCAGTCAGAGGTGGAGCTGCTGCTCAGTGAATCAGAGGCTCCACAGCTACTCTCGCGCTGGCCCTTTCCCTTGGCCTTGAACTTTCTTGTCTCCATCTTTTCCAGGGCTTGGATGGCCATTCTGTTCATGGAGCTCTGTGGTGGTGGGGAGGAAGGTGGGAGAGGGTCAGCAGGATATTTGATGAGTAACTCTTTTCTTATAAACAGACCCTTTTAAATCTCTGCAGCTTTGACCCAAAACAAGAAGTTGATGATTGTGTTTATGTCAGTGTTGGCTCATATTTGCGTTGAACCATGTTTGTGTTTGCTGATGTTAATGTGGGAGGATGTTGTCGTGATTTCAGACTTCTCTCTTTGAAACTGTCCATTTTACAATGTTTGCTTGATGCATTTACAACTCCCTCTCTTGCTCCTTCTGTTTTCATCTCTGATTTGCTTTGTGTTTTGTCTCAAAACTGTGTAATTCAGGACTTTGTAAGGGCATGTGGAAATCCTCGTTTGCAAGAGACCAGTAAACTTTGGCATGAAAGTCATTCTCGCTGCAGGTTGACAAACATAAAATGTGAACTTAAAAATCTGTATTTTCAGTTTTAATTTCCTGCAGTCTTGTGACGGCAACCCCCCTCTGCCCCCCCCCCCAACCCCCACGGTATCCTGAAATATTTTCCACTCCTTTACAGTTAAATTGGATAGAAAATGTTAATACTGTACAAACAATATTTACTCCACAAGAAGCTCATTAATTTTTCACATTTCAGGAAGGA
Organism: Ctenochaetus hawaiiensis; assembly: GCA_029783645.1. Classification (NCBI taxonomy): domain Eukaryota; kingdom Metazoa; phylum Chordata; class Actinopteri; order Acanthuriformes; family Acanthuridae; genus Ctenochaetus; species Ctenochaetus hawaiiensis. The sequence goes on from JAPZDY010000022.1 coordinate 9,400,525, forward strand.
AAAGTTGCTCCATGTGACAAAGTTGCCCCTGGTGTGAGCTGGTAATTAACCACCAAAGGAAGTCGCGACCAAGTGACACACACATACACACCCATTATACTCCCACACAGACACGTGTGCTGGCAGGATTACACCTGTCTTAACGGATGTCCCTGCAGGTTTTCTGCTCTGTTATGACATTTCCGTGCGTTTGGCTCCGGCAGCCACCCTCTCATCAGCGTTAATTAAATGCTTATCCTGATGCAGGCGCCCGACGTAAGCCTCCACCGAGTGCTTTCTTTTTCTTTTTTTTTTGACAGCACAGGAGAGGAATCAATCAACAGCAGAACTACTGTCGCCTGAGTCAAGTGAAGTCATGTTGACTGAAAAAACAAGGCATGCCATTGTTTAATTGGGTGTGTTTTGTGTAAGAGGCCTATGTGACTTAACCAGCAACAATAAACAAAGTTAGTAAAGTTACTGGTCCTTTGCACCTTTGTTTAAGTGGTGAGGAGTGTGCGTTTTTGGACACTAACCTGGCTTCTCCTTTGCTTGAGTTTGATCTTGATGAGCAGAATGAGGCAAACCAGTGACACGACCACGAAGAAAGCCAGGAAGATGCCCATGTCAAAATATTCCGTGGGCTGCTGTGGAGAAAGAGGGCAACAAAAACACACATCTGTCAAATAATCTTCACACACAGCTGGTTAAAAAGGTTACTAAACAAGTGATTTCACCTGAAAACAGTAGCATTTTTTCATCTACATTCGCAGACAGTCGAGGTCATTTGATTATAGCTTTGTTAATTGCTCTGTAAACAAGAACACTTAATGATGTGACTCATATAACTTTGTTATGCAAATAACTAGAATTATAGCCATGCGGTCGTGTGTCTCTGTAAACCAGTTCAGTTGCAGTTTACATCCATTTCTATCCAGACTCATAATATATCTAGTGAAGAATTTGATAGAATTTAATGAAAGGTATTAAGTGTATTTTATGGTGAAATAGAATTTATCACCCTATTGACATGTATGATTCCAGTGAATCAGTTTTGGTGAGAAAGCATGCTGCTTTTACTCAGAGGCTATCTGTGCAGAGGAGTACAGAGGACAGAGAAAGAGCCCTCATCACATGGTGCAACAACAACAAATTTAAATAAATTCATCCTTGAGTCCGAGTGGATCTAAAGGAAGAATCACTTTGACCAGAATGGTGCAGATGGACAACCTGTAAACACAATGCCTCCGGCTACGGCAGCCGTCAGCACAGACACATAACAAGAAACCTTTGAACTTCACACATACTTCAGTAGAGCCTTCTAGATCAAAATGCGTAGTTTTTTATTCATGAAAGTCAATTCATTTCCATCTCAGAAAGATTTTCTTCTTTGTGAGTCTAATTTATGCAGTGTTGCATCCGGTAACAAATTTGACCATTTTGAAACTATTACTCGACAAACAGATTATTTAATCAACAGAAATGGGCAACTTTTTTTGTGAATGAATTAATCATTTTTAAGAATTTTTCATGTCAAACTTGGTTCAAGTTACTCGAATATGAGGACTCATTTCTTTTCTCTGTTTTATAATCACAGTAAACTGAGTGTCTCTGTGTTTTGTACAGTTGGTTGAACAAAACCAGCTAATTAAGTACATCACTTTGAGTTCTGGAAGATTAGACAAATCTCTTTTCCGCACTGTTTTTTTTTTTTTTTTTTTTTTTGATCGTTACAAACTAATTAAGGAAAAAAAATTGCGGCTTAACTGATTCTTACAGATTTACTGATACTTACAGCAGAGTTCAGACAATGTTTGTAGATTTTATATCTTTGCTTTTTCTTGAGAGGTAAGACTCAACTTGCTTCAACAGGGTGATACTTTCCAGAAAATTCTTTCCACAAACAGCTGCTCAAAGCTGTCTCTTATCGGACAGTCCTTGTTCTCAGGCTTTCATTATGTCAAGTCATTTGACCTCAAAGGGTGCTGGTCTCTTATCAAATATTCCAAGCAAACAAACAGCTCTTTGAATGGCTGATATTAATCTCCCACAGTGCCGTGAAGAAGTCCTCGGCCTCGGGGCAGTGCAGAGCAGAGAAGAAAGGAAAAACGGGTCGCTTTTACAGCTGAAGTTTTTGTTTGTCTTCACATCTAAAAGGCTGCTCAGCACTATTTGGTGCATACGTCTCTTAAACACGTTCACCTCTTTCCCATGTTCCTCAGATTAACCCATACATACAAGCATATATACATCATCAGCATCCACATACGAGTGGTTCATGGTTGTGGCATGATCCCTTACCCTCGGTGGTCTGTGCTGTATCCGAGCGCGAGCCACTTTCTGCTTGTTGACAATGTTCATCAACTTAACAGCATCGTTGCCCTTCACGTAAACCACCGGCCGCTTCAGAGGATCCTCTGCAACCTGGTTGAGCTGAAGAGAGGAAAAAAATCCATCAAACACATATTTAACACCTTATTTTCTTTTTTTTGGTCAACAATAACCTTTTTTTCAAAGGGTTTCTCTACTGATTTTACATGTTAAGTTCACTTTATTCATCATTAGGAGTTAACTTGTGAAAACTGTTCAGTCATTTCTGGAATTATGGGAGATGTAGGATCCAGTGTTTTTTGTGTTAACCATATTACAGGTTAAAGATAAGATATTGAAATCTCTGCTGCCTCATTTTTGAAATTAATTGTAAAATAAGTCTCTTATGATTTCGCTTAAGTCACTGGAATATCCCTTTAAAATCCAGATGTGGTCATGCGATCCACATCAATCATCATGCCATTTGTTTAATGTTTCTTAGTTAATCCATCATTTCATATGTTAGTGAATTGGAAGGTATTTACATCTTGACAGGTGTGTGTGTGTGTGTGTGTGTGTGTGTGTGTGTGTGTGTTTCTTTGCGTTCTGACTTGAAGAGCTCACTCTGTGGTGGCCCATTATTATCTTAAAGGTTGTTTTAGGTGTTTTCAAGCCCAACCCTTCAACATTCTGAATGCCAATAGCTAATGACAACTTAAATATTTAACTATGTCGGGAAAAGCTTTTAAAATTCATATCAACTGAATCCTAATATGTTAAAGTCAAATGCAAACTTTTCTGTGGAAATTTTTCTGTGGAAACCCAACACCCAACAAGCTTACAACAAGACGACCTGACTAGAAGCAATAAGAACAAGAAATTGAAAGACTCTTTCCTAACTTTTGGGCCTTTTTTGTGAAGAACTGGATATTTTTTTTTATTAAATTTTAACACAAAAAAGTGAAAAGAAAAGTATTTTGTGTTTTTGAGTTACGAACAAGAGGTGAAATAAAAGCCACAGTCAGTAAACAAAATTTAAATCCAGACCACATCAAACACAAACACAAAAGACAAATCAATTGCACTCAAGAGTTCTAGGTGTAATAAAAAGTTTTTTAATAACCTGTGATTGACACTAAAGCGTTGCGGCTAAAAGCCAACTCATCAGTTATCAACGGCTGAATGCCTTGAAACGCAATGGTGTCAGCCTAGCAACATTAAAGGCTTTTAGGCCTAACCAAACAAAAAACTGAAAGTGCGTCATCCGATGATTAAACCGTTCACAAGAAGACGTAACACAAGTGAAAAGTTTGGGAACTTTGCCCCAATGCATGTGAACTGTCTGAAAGCAAAAGGCATGAATGAACTTCTTTTCTACAAAATAGGGAAAATTGCTGGTCAAGACATGGAAAACGTGGCCGCAGTTTGCCGGAGGGAGCGGTGGGGAAATAGTCAATGAATAGTATGTTCTGGCTTTTGAGTCAGTTGACACACTCCTTTACTCCTCCGCTCTGTTCTCCACTCTCGTCCGCTGGTTGGAATCTGTAATTTGAAAAGCCCAAGGGAAATACCGGGGATATTCGCATTTCTATTTCTTCTGCTGTCGTCATGTTCCCCAGTGAAATACTGTAAGTTCTGGTTTGAAAGTATAGACTTTGAAACTTTTGATCTCTCGCTCGGTTCTGATGCACTGCTCTCGCTTTGAAAAGAGAAATGTCTCCTCAAGGACTCTTGCTTGGCCTTTGACACACAGAACAACATTATAGAAGCCTTTAATAAACTTTTGAGTGTAGATCTATTTAAAGAAAATTAAATCACAAACTTAACTTTTCCCTGAACAAAACATTCTGTGTGTTTTAGCCACAAGTAGCACTTGGCCTCACATTCAGTATTAAACGGAGATAAAAAGGAGGTCAAGCACATTAACTTCATAAAGCTTTTCTTCCTAATTTCAGCCTGGGGACCTTAATTCTCCCCAAGCTCCTCCTCCCTGCCCCTCGGCCTTGTGGGTCCTGTCTCTGCCGATCGGCCCGCTCTGACTGGAAAAGCCTCTCGGGGGAATTTAACACAGCCGCCCAGCGATGCCTTTCATGTGGTCTCCGCGCAATCCCTTTTATCTCTCTCAGCTACGCGCTTTACGACCCAGTGGCAGAGAAGAGGAGGCAAGGGAGGGAGGGGAAAGAAAAAAAAAAAAAGAAAAACCTGCAAGTCCAGGCCTGGCGTGGCGAGGATGAATACCACAGGAGAATTCTTGCGACAAAGGTGCTCGGAGAAGCAACTCATGCATTATACCTCTTAACAGCAAAGGGAACGGGAACAAGACAGAGTGGAAGAAAGAGGAATGTGAGTGTCTGGGCGTGTGTGAGGCGAGGAATACACTTTGTTCTTACTGGAGCCTCTGTGCGCTCTCCTCCAAATGTGCACTCAAAGACAGATCCATAATCTCAGGGGGATGAGATAATATGCGCTACCTGTTCAATTATGAGCTCAACAGAGTTTGGTCATGGTCTAGTGAAAGCTGAACCTGCATATTTATTCGCAGCCCTCTCGGAGCTCCATGCACTCCTCCAAACACAAGTTAGAGAGCTCAAAGGCCCAGAATGGGTGAATGAGCAAGGCTGATCCACATGCTTTTGAACAGAACTAAAGATAGAAAGATCTTTGTTTGTACAAACAAAACACACACACACACATACCGCCAGTCAGAAGGGCAGGGCATGCTGCTAAACGGAGCGTCTTTCACAGACAGACCGAGACAGATTAGAGCGCTTTAGTATTGTTGAAATGCCAGAATGTGAATGCCTGGGTAATTTTTAGGTGTGTACAAACCTGGTCGATGGCGTCCGGATTTTCTGACACGTCAAAGATGACAGCTGTGGCTCCTCGCTGCACTGCTCTCTTTGCCTGCAAGCACACAACAAAGTTATCATTAGATATACTAAAGAGAAATAGGCAGTGAAAAGGCAAGAGTTTGTATAGTAACAACATCAACTGCATTCTCAACCTCCGAATCTGAGGTTTCACATTCAAATTCAGGCCACTAGAGGGAGTTCTCTGCCCAAGTGTTACCCTGCGCAGATCATCTGGTATGAGCAAATGGGAAAAAAAGAGACAGAAAACCAACAGTGAGAAGTAAACAAGCCATGGATGATATTTACTGGGACGCACATGTGGTCTGCGTCTCCATTCCTTTGAACTCTTCATGATGTCATTCTCAGTGAATCTGCATCATTTTACACCAATAAACAGAAACTTCAACAGTTTCATCCCTGTGTCAAGAACTAATGCATGCACAGCTCCACGTGATGCAACCCTGCGTGACACGAGGCTGAATTTGAGCCGAAATTTTTGTGAGCACGCTCAGGAAAAGTTGAATTAAGTTATCATGGATTTCCAACAGCTAAAAATGTGAGCCTCTTTCATGTGGGAGCAGGGAAAGTCATAGCACAGAGGTCTTTTGAAGACTCCTGCAAAGGCAAAAGATAAAGGAAACGCTTGGATCTGCAGAACCCCAAGTATCTCTTTGCAGAATCCAAATTGGCTTCTCCTCGTCGGAGGAGAGAAAAAAAGTTGCTTTATCTTAACTTCTGCTTTCCCCCTACAACCCATTCTCACCCGGCTTGATTCACGGCGCCCTATTTAGACAACGTTTTGATGTCTGCACTACATGATCTAAAATAGCGCGGCTGGGATCATATCCTGGTATTATCAAGTGCCCTTGGGTTCTTGCCAATGCTCTTCATAACTGGAGGGAAGAAGAAGAAGGGGGGGGGGTGTTGGAGATCAAAGTGACAATGTACAGTGCTGTGACTCCGCTGCTGAGTGGCTGGAGAGTGTCAGCGCTCCAGTCAGCGGTGCACTTGCAGATGACACACAGAGCGAGGGAGGCGATGGGGAGAAGTGGTATGTGCAAGGGGCGCGCAGTTGCCCTTTTTCACAACACATCATGTTTATTGTGGAGATAGCGGCAATCAAAAATGGCACGTTGAGCAAGTTTCTGCATCTTTTGCGCACACAGGAAAGAAGAGGGGAGTTTCAACTGGCCACAGCACCGCTCACAAACACTTGTTAAGCTATGATTTTCCCATTGAATATACAGAAAAACTCCCACATAAACGCACGATATGTAATTTCTGCCGCCAGTTGTTTTTCTATCAAAACAGTTAAAACAAAACATGTAGTTTGATGACGTCTTGAAGTGGCGTGGGATCATTGGATTTGTTTACTTTACTTTTAAACAGCCACCACTGCAGAATAAAATCTGACTGACTCAGAGATGAGGTGAAAGTTTTATCCACGTTCATGTTTCAGTCCTGTTTAACTGAAGTCTTAGTGTGCTGTTGGTCCACCATTAGCTGCCAGCACAGCTTCACTGCCTCTTGGCACAGATTCTCAAAGTCTGAGAAGGTCTATGGAAGGATTAGCAGCCTTATTCCAAATGTTATTCCCTCATTTGATGTTTTGATGATGGTGGCAGAGAGTGCTGTTTAATATATCAGTCTCAAACTTACTAAGTTGTTTCAAATGGATCTAACTGAAGGCCACAGCATATGATTGACAGAATTTCTTATAGTGCACAAACCATTTATAGACTCCTCGTCCTTGGTCTAAGAGCATAAGCATCTTTATGCTTCTCTACTTTTTATTCAAGCTTTTCCTTGAATAAGTTGGCACTCTTTCACCTGTCTATCAGTTTAGATGATTTTGTGTATTTGCAGCTCTGTCAGTTGTTTCCTGCTGCTTCCATCAGAGCAATAAACTTTTGAACAGGGATCCAATGTAATACAAAAAAACTGTGACAATTTTTTATATTTCCTGGTCCATGGTGGTGTTTTATTATTATTCATGCTCCCTGTGTGTGCTATGAGTCTTTATAGGAAAAAATTAATCATTACATCTAGTAGCATGTGTACCTAAAGTAAGTTTGAATTTACTAGCCACTCCGTTCAATATACATTACAGCCTCTATTGTTTAAAGTCATCTGCTTCTCTCTTCCTCCAATGCAACAGGAGGACCAGAGGTATTTACATTCTCCAGAGTCTAAAACTGTCAACAGAGTCAATTATGACATTAAATAAAGAATAGATAATTAATTTTAAGAGCTAGCAAAACATACATGGACCAGCCTGGGTCTTCCTCACAGCAGGTGTCTTTGGTTGGACTAAAGCTGAATAGAAAAGTCACAGCAGGAGCAAAATAGAACCAAACTAACCAAAGGCTTTAATATAAGGGGTGGCATACGTACCACACTCTGTAACAGTGTGCAACATTCAACTTTGAGTGTAAATCAGCTTCAGGAAAATATAAACACATCAGGAGTCTTAAGTGTTTGAGCTATGTCTCAATTAGATTTCTCCTTGGTTTAATCCACTGATAAGATGTTTATAAATATGGCTTTCATAGCTCATTAAAGACTAATTAACCCTGCAAACTGATTCGATCTTTCCCAGCAGCGTATGAAAGCCTTGTCAAACACCGAAACATTATAAACAGCGACGCGCTACAAATACAAGCTCTTCTAACTTTCTCTTTCGTCCTGCCTTCTTTACATAAACTAACAGCGCTCTTTTCTTTCTTCTTTTCTCCCCACTTTTTGTACTCGGAAAAGTTCAAAAGCGAAGCGGAGCGAAAAAATCTCGCTCGGCTTTTCCCTCTCACCCAGTTTTCTCTCAGCTCCCACACTGCCAGGCTCCAGCCCCCATTTAATTCAGCACAAGTCTGCTCCTTTGATGTTAGCTCTCCCAGTTAATAATTAATAGCTCTTGGTAAGACGCTTTGAGAAGAAAGAGATCTCCCTCCTAAAGAATCTCCACTCGGGCAGGCCTGCGCTGCAGTGCAGAGACTTGCCTGACGACAACAAAAATGCACCCACAGGCAAACTGGCTCCCTTGAAAAACATGACACATCTCCTTCCCAACCTCGTAAAAAGCTACAACCTCGGACACCAAAGGAAGGATAAGTACTTCTGGCTTTGTGACTGTTGTAATATGATTTTTTTCTTCCTCTTGTTTTTTTGTTGTTGTTGTTGTTGTTGTTGTTAAAAAACTGAACACTTAAGTAAGGATTTACCGCTTACTTCACTGACTCAAATTTGTGACAAAATTTCAAGTGACAGAGCCTCTGAGCAAGCAGATGTTGTGCAGCCAGTTTGTGACAGCACTCAGTCCTCTGTTGCAAACTCTTTAAAAAGACGAGCACCAAGCCTGAGACGTAAGCTTTCATTCACACCAGTTTTATTAAGCTTGTTGGGGTGAAGTCGATGCAGGCTGATGTTCTGACCTTCTCATTCTTGATTCAAGATGAGATCAGTGCTCGCATATGGCATCATTTCAGGAATCAAATATTTCAAGGATGAGTGCAGTGATAGCTGCCAGCTCAGAGAAATTGTTACTATAATTCAAATGTTCCTTTTTCAGCCACTCAAGTACAAAGAAGTTTTGGCAAGAGAGGATTAGAGTATTTGAGCTTCATACTGTACACCTGGATCGATAAACAGAGTACAGTCTTTAAAGACAAAGTGTAGACAAACAGTAGTGGGAAGTTACTAAGAACATTTCCTCAAGAACAGTACAATTTTGCAGTTATCTTTGAGCCCCAGCATAAACATTTCATGCCACTTTCTGTTTCTGCTTTAGCAGCTCTAGGTAGGCAACACTGCAGTTTTGACTCTAGTAAGTTTTCCTCACAGCTGAAGTTACTGCATACTTTCCAGATTGAGAAAGAAAATATGATAAGCTATGTGATAAACATTATACAAAGCATGCTTCTTTTTTCAAAACACTGATTCACACTGATTTTGATTTTGAGCTTGTGGCCTACTGGGGTGGGGGGTGGGGGGGGGCAACATTTTTGTCTGGAGCAACTGAATGAAGCTCCCAAACTTTGAACAGAGTATTTTAAACAAGCTCCACAGCAACAAGCTACGACAGTAAATTGCAAACCTGAACTAGAAAAGGACCTAAGTAGAGCCACGGTTTGGTTTGTCCATCTGGGCAACAGCAGAACCAGGGCTAATGAAACAAAATGGCAGACTGAGGATAGGACCCATTCCTTCTATAGATATAAAAATCTTACACAATGTAACTTCAACAAAAAGGATTTGGGGAGGTTTTCCACTGTTTGAGACAAACAGGCAGAAAATGCACTAAAGCACTCAAAATTCTGCAAGAAGCATTCTTATAATGTTTGTCTCAAAGCTGAAACATGATCAGCGGTTCCCATCAGTTGTAACTGATTCATGTTCAAAAATCATACCAATAAATTCACCACAACAACTGATACTTTTTTTTCGGCCATTAGGGTATAAAGATCGGTTCAGGAGAAAGTGGTGAACATTTTAACTTTAAAACATTTCACTGACAGTAAAACTTTGAGGAAAAGTAAGAGACTAATTAGAAAGTGCAAAAAATGAAGAGAAGAATAGGTAGAGGGCGTGTAAATAAGAACTGACTACTTGAAATCCTACAGTAAGTGCACTGCTGATATGTTTCTCAAAGCTGAAACATGATCCCCGGTCCCTGACATGAATGCTTGATCACTCATTCACGCTCAAATATCAGTCAACTCTCAACCTGAACAACGCACTGGGGGGGAGTTTCACAGGTACTTCACGATACTGCTGGCTAAACAAACTTCCCCCTGGCTCGGAGGCATGAGAATTAGGGTACAATCTTCTTTGAGTGAGCAAAAACCGCAGCAGAAAGTACTGAGAAGCCAGTCTAGACACAGAGGAAAATGAAAGCTATGTTTAGCATCCCTAAGTAAGCTTGCCAGCTTGTAAGATCTGAGGGAGAGAAATTTTCACTCGTCTGGAAAGAGACTTCTTCTCAGCGTAGTGCTCGTTTCATTCACGTGGGCTGAGGATTCTCACATTAACACAGCAGCAGCACATGCAGTCAGAACAACAACGCATGTGTAAATATACACACGTACATGCAAAAATACGGATGTGAATCGGAAGGTTATAATGTGCTCAAGTGCAACAAATTCCCACCTGGATTACACCTGCAACATCTGGCTCGCACACTATCAAGTCGCTCCATCGTTCTTTCCTGCTTTCTTCTCCTCTTCTATCCTTTCGCTTTCCTCCTCCTCCTCCTCTTCATGCTTTCCTTCCCCTCTCTCTCTCTCTGCACTGCTATAATTAAGGCAATTAAGTCTTCAGAAGACTCTCCACTGCTATTATGCTGTAATTTCATGTTGCCTCCTGGCTTTACGGTTTATTAAAAGATAAAGGCATACTTTTCTCCCATGGATTTTCTTATATGTGGTCGACCCCCCCTTTTTCCTCCTCCTTCCTCGCTCCCTCTCGTTGCAGGCATTTGAGCCAACACATTATTTACATTCAACTAAAATAAAATCAAAGTTTTCAACGTGGCTGTGCGTCATCTGATTGGAAGCTTGTGCAGCCCGGAGGAAAGAAATGAAAGCTAATCTGAGGCATCTTCGTTTCTTATTTACTCCCCTGTTAAAGCTGTACTTTTCCCCATGAAGTCATCCTCATTACTTTGAAAATTCCATCACAACAGGATTTAGTTATTTTCCTTGTTCATTGAGCACCCAGTCACCATCTACTTGATCTCCTACCGTCTGATGTTAATACCTCACTGACAGACTGTTAATCTGTCATAACATTGTATTCTGTACACAGATACCTGATGTAATCAAATTGGCTGTGTGACATGTAACTGACTGGTTTCACTGTGCTGGATCTGCTGTCTGCTGTGTGACTTCCCTGCTCCCACAGACACATCAAACACAATCCTGAAACCACTCACAAGGGCACAATGTGAACTGAAATAACCTTGCTGAGCTTAAATCCTGCCAATAACCTGTTTTCATGAATCCCCTTCCACTTATATTTAAGGCTCTGAGTCATGGCCAGGAAGTTTCGCTCCTAATTACAGGTTAAAAACAGATAAATAAATAGGTACAGGCATTCACTGGTGACTGTGTGTTCTTCAGGGATTCAGAGAGTCATTGTTCAAATTTCTCCCTCAACCTGCCCAAACTTTTGAACTCTCCCATATTCCCATTTAATATTAATTTGAATGCTTTTAAGGGCTCGTCTGGAGCCTTTTACAGGAGTCCCGGGACGTCTCAAGCACTGTTCCTCAAGCTGTATAAAAAAGGTTTACGAATCACATAAAAATCCACTTGTGTGTCACACCGGTGGAGGACGGGGGCCCACAAGCCTCCTCATGCTCCTCGCCTTTATATAAACGGACAGTTTACCTTATGTAAACACACAGGGGAAAGAATCACTTGAAGCTCTCAGTGAGCGCAGTGACGGCCATTAATATCATCCTACATATGAGAGGTTCATTCAGCAAGTGAACACAGTTCTCCTGATAACTAAATGTCTTTAAGGGGGCCGATCTGTGTTCAGCTTTTTAATGAGAAGAAATTATTTTTAATCTCTAATGGGCAGGAAAAAATGATATGTTATGGCAGATATGCAATCATCACATGTCACAGGGCTATAAAGCCGTTGTGGCTAACGTGTTAGCAGAAAACTGCTTATTAGCATTCATTTGGGGTCGGTTCTTTCTTCACCAGCTTGTTGCAAACCTTGTCTGTGTGCTGTGAGGTTATGGCAGGTAATGTCAAGTGGCTTACTCAGATCTTATTCCTCTTCTTTTTTTTATTTCTTTTAAAAACTGATAATGGTTGATGTAAGTAGTCACAGAAGAGCAGCTGAGAAAGAAACAGATTAGTCAGCCATAACCCAAAGACTGTACCACATAAAACAGCCATTATATGACAATGATTGTATTTTTACTGATAACAACCTCTGATCTACACAAAAAAAAGACAATACCACATAAATATAGCTCTTTATTCAGTTCAGTTCACCAACTGTCCTGTGGCAATCATCTCTCAACCTATTTTCCCTTTCTTCTTCCCAACACGTGTGACTGTATCAACGGTCCTTGTAGCATGTTGAAAACAAAGCTGTGAAAAGCTCTGAAAAATTATACTGGGCAGCATATCACTCTGACTCAGACTGAGAAGACACAGAAAACTGGAACAGGAGAGGTGGGAAGAGAAGCAAAGATGGCTGGGCATCACTGGTGGGGCTCAAAGATCAGGGTTTATTTTGAGCAAACCAGAGATTGTGATTGTTGAAATGGACTTGGGTTTTCTTTTCTTGTTTTCTTTTCTGTTGAGGGTAAGTGATGAGAGTTTTACATAGAGTTATAAA
>JAPZDY010000022.1:9416106-9447381 GCA_029783645.1 Ctenochaetus hawaiiensis
CAAACTTCTTGTGAAATACTGAGCATTTAAACATCTCTCTAAATGCACGTGTTTGTCTTGCTTGTTGTGCTCCGCAGGCAGCGTTTCCTGTCTCTCTCCAGGGTTTGATGTCCTGTGGTGTCGGGCGCGCGCACACACACACACACACACACAAACACGAACATGGATGCAAACGCACTGAGTCAGACCGCCGCTTATCAACAGGCCTTTTAGTCTTCTCTCCTCCTGCTGCCCACTGCTCTGCCCTGCCGAGACCAAACGCTGGGGCCGGAGGAATGGACAACCGCTAATTAAATTTCCTCCACTTTTCCTCTCCGTCCCTCCCATGTTGTTTTCTTACCGGTTTTGGGCTCTGGCCCTTTGTGAATCAGAGGAAAATAAACAAGCTTTCCGGCCAGGGACAAGAATACTACTTTTTAAGTGCTTCTTCTCCTCCTTGTGTCTAAATAGGAGTTTGTTTGGGATGAAAATAACGGGAAGTCTTGGTTAGAAATGATTAATGATAACCAAACCTGTTTTTTTTTTTTATCTGTGGAAAGCAGCAAAACATCATTTAACTTAATTAGATTATCAGCAGTGATCAGACCCACTGTCAGTCAAAGAGCCCTTGATGTTGTCTCTGTGAATGAATAGCATCACGCAGTCAAACTCGATGGCGTGCAAGTCTGATTTTTAATATATAAAGGAAGATATAACATGATGAGAAAAATAACCTGAAATTTTGATATTATATATTTTTGCTTCTCAGCTCTCAAAGAAACACTGGAAGGTTGAGGAAACTTTTTTACCTGTATTGAAAATTCTGCATTACCATATTCATGAGGTGAGAGCTGTCAGAAGAAGGGAAGGAAGATGGTAAAGTTGGGAGTAAGAAAAGACAAGTGAAACACCAGATTAATGCTGGCTTCCTGCAAAACTCCTAGAACATAAGAAACAGAAATCAAAGCCTGTGCACCTACAGCAGGAGCATGCTAACATTTTTTAGCTTAGCTTACAGTGAGGGTTTCAGCTTAAACGAATTGACTTCAAAAGGTCTTGTTAGATAACTTTGAAATTTTGGGGCTTCTGGTGACTTTAGTCCCTCTGACAAGCCCTTTGGAGAGATTTTATTGGTTCTTTTCTTTTGTTTTTGTGTTTTAAAACAAGTCCCCAGCTTATCCAGTTGCTTTGGATAAAGCAGCAACTCTGTTTTGCTGCGAAGCTCCAGAAATGTTTTACGGACTGAGAAAATTCGCAGAACTTTTTGTCCACATAAGGTTGAGTAGATATTACTGAGTTTTCATTTGTAGGTGAACAGTTTCTCCAAGTGTTTTTTTTCAACTTTTGAGGATAAAGTCAACTCTACTAACAGCCTTGGATTCAAACAGTAGGTCAGATGAGTTTAAGTGTTAAGGCAGTCTGAGGGGAGTATTAAAAAAAGGCTGCCTTAACTTGAATAATGCAATATTCTGTAATGTTAATACCTTACAGGACTTTCAGCAGCTTCATTGTTGTGTGTAATGTGGCAACAACCTGTCTAACAAACACTCCAATTAACTGAGTTTTAGACAGAGCCATTAAATCAACAAAACTGAAACTACTGTAGTAGCTTGATTTACTTGGTTGTTAATACATCCTCGCTCTACAACAAAATGTCAAAATGCCTCTACTGCAACACTCATGCTTTTATTCCTTGGTAGCCAACACTACATAACGTCTACATTTGCTGTCCAATGAGGCAGCATGTTAAGGACTAGAAGCAGCAGCTCCAGTCCTCCATCTGTGTCCACAGAGGTTGCGTTCAGGCACAGTATTGAGTGTAGGTGGCAGGTACTCTGGCAGTTCTCAGGGTTAAAAAAAGAACAATCACTAAAGTAATGTTTGTAAATCAAAGATATAGGGATAAGGAGTAAAAATAGAAGAAACAAGTGAAAAATACAGATGAAACACATTCAATGAAGAACAAACAGCTAGTTTCACCTCTTAAGCAAACTACCAACCAACAAGACTCAAACTAACCGGTGAATCTACCACTTACAGCTGACATGTACTGAATATTTTTTATCCATATGCATGCTGATTGACATTGCTGTACCTTTGAAACTTAAACGGTTTTAGCCTTATGGTAAACCAACATTCTTACATTCCTATAAGACAAAACAGCATCATAGCAGTATTTGTGATTCAGTACACCAAAGATGCTACAGTGTGAACATGTTGAGCCATAATCCAAACGTAGTGACTTTAGCTGAGCTGAGGCATTTCACTAAACGGCCACTTCTCTCCTTCCTTTAATTCGTCTGCAGTTGGTTTTTCTCTAATCTCTCTCTGCCTTGAAGCTGCTTTAGGAGACCATGTCCCTGCTTGCATGAAAGAGAAGTTGCTGTTGTTGCTTCTCTCTCTTGTAATACTCTATCCTGCTGCTGGCAGAGGGGTACTGCTGCTGCCTGCTGTCTTCTTTCCCTGGGCAAACAAGGCAGAGCAGGTCAGGACTTGGCCCTGTAACCCCAATTTTGCCTCCTTTCTTACTGCACCTCTCGTCTCCCGCTGTGCAGGCTTCCTAGCAGCGGGCCTGCAGAGGACGCTGACTTAACCTGGGGTTGTTTATTTCATTTCAGCAGACAAACATGTAAAATAAAGTGCGAAGAAGAAAAAGTAAAGTGAGTCAACTTTCTTTGAAAGCAGGAGAAACTTTCTTGAGACTCTTACTCTTTTGATGATTTTCATTATTGTTACAGTAAAAAAAAAAAAAAAAAGACAGAAAAAATTCTTTAAAAGCAGATTGAACGTCAAACAAAAGAAGTAGTCTATAACAAGGTATGTCCTGATTAAAAAAAGTACTTATTTGGTATGGCAGTGCTGCAATGTTTTTAAAAAAGGATCAGATTTGATCCAGCAGAACCAGAGCTCATCTTTTTATGCTTGACGCATTTTTCTTCTTTGTAACACAGTGGTGCATACGTTACCCACAATGTAATATTACCTGGAGACGCAAAAGGCTTTATACAGCTTTTTTCCCACTAATGTAGTAGTACTCCACAAGAACTGTAAACAGTGATAGGTAATAATGGTGGAGTTTCCTTTTAAACAATCTAAGACAATACTTCCAAATCTAAAGACACAATAAGTCTGACAGGACAGAAAAGCAGAAAAAAATGCACTCTTTCTTCAAAAAATTCAGATTTTCCCCTAATCTTTGTTTTTCTCTCATGATGAGAAAGTATTCAAGCAAAACAGGCTGAGAGAGACATGTCTTAGGTTTCGCCTGTCATAAATAGCCAATATTGGCCTTTAAGACAGGAAAACTGCTGTTCTATGAAAAGGTGCATTGTCATCCAGCAAACTTCAGCAAACACATTAATGCACCTTTTCCTTTTGTTGTGTCCCAATAAAGATAACATCAAAGCAGGAAATGACTGAGGCTGCAAATTGACTCTGTATAAAGCCGAGCAGCGAGATGGCACAATACTTAGGTGTGTTTACTTCATTCAAATACGGCTGCAATATAACACCTGATTGCTGACTTATCTCAGCAAGTCATCTATCTGTCACTGGATCTTTGGTCAACTATTTACATCCTATCACAACATTCCCAGGGGTTATAAAGTAGTATTTTACAGTATTCAGGTACTGTTCCTCTCCTAAACAACATTCAGAGAAAAATATAAAACTCATTACTCCCCTACAATAATCTGACATTATTTACTTTGAATGTCAATATATTCAACATTCTGCTATCATGTGGAAGTGAAAAAAAAAAAATCTTTTAAAGTAACATTTAACCATGGACGACTGCCAGATGTTTCATCTGAATTTTATGGCTAGATTATATTTATCATTTTGTTTATTGATCTCCAATAAAAAATTTTAATGTCTCTCCCAGTTTGTGCCAGGTGCAATGGCATTCCTCATCCCCTCTCTTTCGCCATGTTTCTCTTTCTCTTCTTCCATTACTTCACTGTCTCAAAGTAGGGGCAGCTCCAATGTTGCCCTCATACACTCATACACCCACACATGCACTTACTCACACACACAGACACACACACACACTCCACTTCTCCTTGCACTGGGCCCAACCTTGCCTTCCTGGCGAAGCATAAAAGCGAGTTTAAACCACAAGAGCAGGATGACATTTCCACCCCTGCTAACACTCCAGTAGGAGAATCATCTGTAGTGGGAAGAGGCATCAGATTAGCTGTTTGGGGACCAGGGGGCTTCAGTTTCCAGCTTCCGTGCCAGGCTGTGGGCTCGAGCCTTTAAGACAACAAGGCTCTGACATACACAGCGGGACGCAGGACACGCAGATTCTCACACACACAAGCGCATTCCCCTACAAAGCAACAGGCTTAGACTGAGATGAAGAGAGAAAAGACGGGGCTTTGGTGGACGTGGGTGGATGTCTGGTCCTATCTTTTCTAAGATTTACTTTTTCCACAGCACATCTTTTGATCTGGAGCCGCCCCGTCTTCTCTGGGTGCTGTTTGACAGACAGGAGAGCTTTAGCTGCGGCTGGCGTCTGACTCCCAAATACCAATTGTGATTAAGAACAAAAATCAATGTAAGGGTGGGGAAATATAAAAAGAAACAACTCCACAGTGGTGCTTAGTGCACTTTCTTCCCTTTCCTGTCATTTTCCCCTCCTCTCTTCTTCACCCTCTTCCCCTGTTTTTCTTTCTTCACCCCTTCTCTCTCCCTCCCTCGCTCTCTCATCTTAAGTCCCCAGGGCTCCTTTCTTGTCTCTTTAAATAGGGGCCTGAGCTGTGAAGTCTAATAATGGTCATTTGGCCTCCCATTGAAAGCTGGGTAATTCGGCCCAGGGACGGCTCACTTTGAGCCACATGACACAAGGAGCTTCCCAGTGACCATGGAAACGAGCGCAGTGGGATCCGGGGCGCCTCCAAGCGCCGTGAAACATGGTGAAGCGGTGATTTAGGAGAAGAACTTTTTTTTTTTTTAGTAGGGGGGGTCGTTGAAGTAGGAAGGTGGGTGAGGGTTCCAACATAGCTTGAGAGAGAGAGGGAGGAGGGGGTGAGAGACACAGATAGAGAGAAAGAAAGAAAGAAAGAAAGAGAGGGAGAGAGAGAGAGAGGCCCCTGCTTGGTCACAGTGGAAACCTTTCCCGACACCCCGCCAGGAAGAGCGGCCAAGATAATATCAGCAAGTTGAGGCGTACACAAACATGAAAGGAGAGCCCAAGAGGCAGACCCCTGAGTGCTCCGTGCTTCACAAGCTTTTTTTTTTCTCCCCTTTTTCTTCTCTCCTCGCTGCTCCTCCTCTCTTTTTCAATTTCTCTTTCTATTCCTCCCTCCATGCTGCGGTGTTTGAAAGTATTTGTTCAGGGTGTTTGGGGCAGGGGGCAGGTGGAGAGGAAGCTAAAGAGTCATTTTGCCCCCTTCACACTGTGAGGTTAGCTAGACAGCTCATTGCTCAAGTTTTTTTTTTCAAATCCAAAACTTTTCTTTTTTATTACTTTGTCAACTTCTTGATATGATTCCAAAGGCTAATAAAGACATGAATGCAAATTATATATGGCATTTTTTTGAGCGCTTTACTGACAGAGTGGAAGCACTTTGAATACAAAAATCTCTGAGAACTTGGAGTGCCTGAAGCTTTTTGAATGCTTTCTGGCAAAAATGTATGAGAAACACTTAGAAGTATTTCCTAGCTTCACTTTGACAAAAACATATCTTTCAATGGCAAAAGAAGCACATTCCTTAAGGAAGGGAACTGAAAATAAAAGTTCAAGGAAAGCTCCCTCAACTCGCTACATTTGACAAGGCAGAGTAGCTCATGAAGTTGCCACAACATTTACCACCATTACACATCATGCTAATGCTACCAGTGTTTGCAGCCTTCATTTCAACCACCCGAAATTGACTTTCAATTCGCCACACTCAAGTGAGAGCAAGTAAGCCTGATCCTTTTTAGCACAAGCACAAGGGAAAATTGTCTTATCAATATCTTGCATCTTTTATGGCTCTGCTTTGAAAAGATTTCTTTTAAAAAACTCTGCAGAAAAAACAAGCTTCATCTGTAACAAACAAAAGCCACCATTGTAAATCAATCGCTATTGTGGCTTCACTGCAATTTCACAAAACATTCTGGAGGCTGTGGAGTGTAAAAAAGCTACAGCAATTTTCTTTCTTTCTGTTGTCAAAGCCCTCTGCTTCACTAGGGTCTTTGTAGAGACAGAGAGGGAAAAAGCATGAAAAAGGAAAAGGAGTGAGAAGAGAATGATGACTCATACAGCCGTCTGCATCAAAACACAAGTTGATCTGCCAGCCTTCTCGTTCTTCTTATCCAGGCTGATAAACAGCGGATGATCTAATGCGTGCACATATCCACACATCAACAAAAACACCCACTGATCAGACAGTATTCCTCACCACGAAGGCCAGCATGCTGCATTAGAAGTGGTCTGTGAACAAGGCCAAAAAGCAGCCAGTTCAATCCAGCATTGAAGCTTCTTTACAACAAGCCCTGCAGCTTGACACCCTACTGGCATTGCCTTGGCCTCTGGACGACCTCTAGCACACACCTGAGTGTGTGAGACAGCTAACCTGGCCGCAGGCTCGCAGCCAGTCGCCCGCAATATCACACTCATCTGTCTGTTGCCATTTCTTTCTTTTAATGCAGCTCTCTCTCTTCTTCAGACACAGACACACAAACCATCCTTGTAGCCCTCATGTTCTTTCTATATCCCTGTCATTCCTCTCACACACACACACTACACCCTCTCTGCAGCTCTGGCTGAGATGCCAGACACGGTTAGAGTCCAAAAGCCACTTAGCACTAAGGCGCAGCAGCTGTTTGCTCTGGCCTGCTGTCCCGTAGTGCCAGCTTGAGGGCCACGGTAGAAAAATACGCAGATACACTCTTATATCCCCTCACATTGTTCCATGGCAACTGCGGTTTTAGGATTGTGTTTGTATGTGTGTCAAAGACAGAGCTTCCCACACAGGATACACTTTTTATGGTTGTGTGCCTCTGGCAAAAACTTTAAAGTAGCCAGCTTTATTTCTGGAAGGATATGTCAATAAAGATCTTGATACTTTTCTCGTTGCTCTGGTTATTTTTAAGTGCTTTGTAGCGGCTGGTCTTTGGCCAGTTGCGCTCCACTGCGATGAAATGTTGTCTTTGGCTGGGGTTTAAGGTGGAACTGATCATGGTTCAGAGACGAGCTGGGCAAGGGCAGCGCCAGGCCACACACAACAAGCACATACCAGGGAGTTTTACATGCTATGCCAGCCAAGAGACTTGCTTTACACAAGCTGCAGGGCTGTGTGGGAGGATGGGTCGCATTTTTCTGCTTATGTGCATACAAAAAGAAAGTTGTACCAAGCGAGACACAAATCCCAGCCACCCACTTACCAGACCAGACACATTCGCCTTCGTCATCTCTTCGAGAAGCCAAACCCCCGACTTCTTTCCCTTCCCGCTGTCCTCTAACTCCCACTCCTCTCTCTCTTTTTCTACCCACCACAACTCCACTTCTCTCCCTGTCCTCCCCCAGTTGGCGGTTGATGTCATGAGAGCCCGTGGAAGATGAAAGGGGAAAAGCCGGCATGCTAAGGCCCTGTGAGGCCATTGGACTGACACTGCGGTACTTGAAAGAGGAGATATCTCACTGGCACGGCGACAAAGACCTCCAACAGCCCGGGCCACCAATGAAAGCCTGTGCCATGATTTCATGTTCCAGAGGAGCTGCCAAAAATCGCAGCGTTTGTGTGTGAAAGACAGCGTAGAAAAAAAAGGGAGGGAATCCAGTTCTGAGAAAGTCATACAGCAAGAAGGAAATGACAACCAAAAATATGTTAGTGACTGCAAGAAATAGTTTAACAAAAGAACAGATGCATTTGTTCAGAGGTGATGATTTATGACATTAACAAACACCTCAAAGAAAGCAGAGTAACTTAAGAAAGGCTATTACTTGCAACTGTGTGTTACTCGGGCACCTAGCAGTGTCATCCTCATATGACACCATAACTCAGATGACAAAACCACTTCAAAGAGTGTGAGTACTAACACAGTTAGCTGCAGTAGGAACCGATTTGTGCATGGTTTTCCTGCTGAAAGGGGAGGGGCCACTGCTGTGGCACACAGAAGTCAGGGCTTCAACAGTCCCACAGCTCTCACAGGAACCAGACAGGAAGTGCAGGAAAAAACTGTGTACATATATATGACACACCAGCACTTTGGTGGGGTTTGCACGTGGACTTCAGAGGGCCGACATGACCGACCTCTTTTCCTCCTCTTCCTTTACTGCTAATATTTGCTGATTTCAGGGCATCTCTTTGTGACTGCTAGAGCAGCTAAAAAGCTAATTACTATCATGAACTGTTAAGTACAAACTAAAACTGCACTGACAGTACAATAACGATGGTAAACAAAAGAATTTCCTGTGTAGGATTTCTTAAAATGCTTAAAGCAAAAACTCAGAGTAAAGAGAGGTTAAAATATCAGCCATTCTTAAGTCAGGTTAGGAGCTGAATGAACTTGATCGACAGACAAGACAACAATGAAAACAAAAGACTAAGTTTGATGGTGTCGTAAAGTAGCATTGGCTCATTGTTCAGCAGCCACCGCTGCAGAAAATCTATCTGACTCAAGCAGAGGAGGTAATATAAGAAGGATTTATTCATGTTACGCTTAGTGGTGTTTGTTGACTTCCTTCCTCGCTCTCTGAGTGTTGTTACGCTTGAAGTTAGCGACAGACAACAAAATGAAATGCACCGTTACCTTGACAATAATTACCCAGTTTTCTGAGCTCAAACTCTGTTGGAAAAACTGGGATAATATATTAGCAGACAAGCCAATAAATCACAAAACAAAAATGTTCTTGTTATTGTTAATTGTTATTTTTAGACGTTTGAGTGTAGAGATGTCACATATTGTAAGGCCTTTCCTTTGCCTATCGCTACATTTCAACCAGCTCCTCATCACAGCTGGAGGCCTGGTGTTCCCACATTTTATATTTAGACATTGACTGGCACAATTATTTCCTCCTGTAATTCAATGTTGGTATTCACTGAGATTCTGTAATTGAATGGAGTCTAAATTGACCATACAAGACTCCGGCACTGTCGGCAGCAAAGTGGTAGCAAAGTGGATTGGGTTCTTGGGTTCAGTCAGGGGCCAGTCGGGTAGGGCAGGAAGGGGGGCGGGGGCTGCTGAGCGTGAGGCCAGACCAGGCAGGGTGAGTGTGTAAGAGTGGGCATACTGTCTGGATTTGGGCTGGGCATGGTGGCCTGGCTGGCTGGGTAGTGTAAGCAGATTGGCAGGGGGTAAACACTGCACTGTCTGGCCTGGCAAAAGCGGCAATGCCGACGTAATGCCCCCAGCTGTGTTCGCGCCCCGGGCCAGAGTCTGTCAAGATGCAACAATGGGCATTCCCTTCTCTAATTATAGTCTTGGGTGAATAAAATTGGATGAACAGAATGGTTTAAATATTAGGGAGGCTGGCTGGGGACCAACAGGTCATCAGCAAAGATGCTCGCCATCCTTACTTCAGTAATATCAAACCAAGAATGTCTTAAAATGGCCATTAGTGCTGCATTTTGACAGGTTTCAATGAGTGGACAGTCCTTGTGACTTGGTTGGCACAGGTACATGCCATGTAACCACAAAATTCTTGGTTTAACTTGTCTGATGATCACCTGATCGAGTCATACATCCACCCAATCTCTCTAATCCTCTGTGTCTTTGTGGCCGTCCCATAAAACAATAATAAAAAAAAAAGACCATCTTAACAAAGTTTACAACCTGGTTCTCAGTCTCTGATATTCTGACCTTACATCTTATCAAAGGCATATGCTAATGTGAAATGCCTGTAGCTACAGACAAGACGATCATATTGATCCTTAGATCAAATCGGTATGATAACTTACAACAGTGCTCTGCAAAATTAGCATGTAAAACTGTTGGATTCATGATGGACAGAATCAGTCAACACAAGAAGACAGTTCTTTTGATTTCATTGTTCTTCTTTGTCGTCAAAATACCAAACTACAAGCAATAAAACTCAACCAGTGACACTTCGGTCAGAGATTGTTTAAACATTCACTGCCACTTAAAACCATCTACTTCTCACACAGACTGAAACCATACAGTCACACTAGTACTGGTTAATGGCAATCTACAAGTTCAACCAGTTATGGATTCTTCAGTTCCCCTCTGGGACCGTTAACTGCTCCTCAAACATGGACATTTCACCTTAATGAAGACCATTTGCTGGTGAGTGAAGCTACCTCTGATGATGACATATTCTTACAGAGGTGAAGAGCAGTTTAAATGCTGAACATCAGGTCAGCTTTCAGGGCTCAGCACGAGAATGCATCAGCAAGGTAGCAGCAACCACCACCAAAGAAAGTGCACCATTAGCATGTCTATACAGCACAAGGGCTCCTTAAATTATGAATGGCTGCTCTCTTTCTGTCACCAGGCATGCACAGGATAAATGAGACTATGGCCAGCCCCCACCCCCTCATCCTCCGGGGAATGTTGGTACATTCCATTAAGAGGAACACTTAATTAAAGCATGATAAAATACCACTAGGAGACTCCAGAGGGGTCTGGGAGCACTGGAGGAGGGAGGGCAGATGGGGAACAGGGGGGGTGTTGAGAGACAAGGAAGAGATTCAGTTCACCCTCTGTCTCCCAACAATGGGAGGCAAGAAACAAAATAAAACAGAATCATGCCTCTTTGAATTGTCTCTGTTACTACAAAAGATCAAAGACAATTCAGTCCCTAAAAGGAAGAGAACTGAGAGAAGCAAAAAACTGTCTATACATGTAAAACGCCAAGCTGTCTACCCGCTTACATTCATGACCAAACTTTAATTACACCTGACAACATCATAGTCTATTTTGATCTATAACCCTGAGAAATTCAAAGACTGTGTTTGCTGGCAGATAGTATTTTATTTGTTATTATTTCAGTGTATTCATGTCACAAGATGTGAAAATTGGCTGTAGATAGCGGTTGTGAAAAAAAAAAAAACTCAGTGTTCTAGGTCTTTAAACATGACAATTTCCAAATATGCATTAAATGAAGCAGTGCTCTGCATCTAAAAATAGCATTTTAATACTCAGCTGACACCATTTAACACGTTATGTGTCAATAAGATTCAGTGATGGTTTTTTAGCTGCATTTTCAGATTGCATGACTCAGCTGACAAACAGTTGTACTCTAACACCCCTTTCACACGAGACAAAAACACACACTAATCACTGCCTATAATCAGCATTCACTCCCAGGTCAAATGACTTTGCAGCACTTTTGTGTATTTATCGCCTCCAGCATAGATTGCCAGTGATGTAAACATGTACCCGCATGGATACGCCAAATTTCACCCCCTTTCCGGTGCAATGCTAAGATGCGTGCTACATTTAAACAGTATTTATTGCTCTTACAGCACATTTGCTCTTTGCATTGTGCAAAGTGCGACAGACTTTTTCATTGCGAAAAGGATAAAAAGACGACAGATGCCTGGTACTGTGAAAATAATTGCAATTTTCAGCAAAATATTTCTTTTGTCTGTTCATGCAGCGCTAAAAAAATTTTCAATCTGCCTGAGTTTGAAAGAAAGACTAAATAAAAGGTATAAAAAAGTAAGATATATGTAACATCGTCACTGGCCTCCATGCTGCTTTCTACCATTTCCTGTTTCCAAGTGAGGTTGTGAAGCTTAACATGAGAAAACAGGTAAAAAGAAACAAACAATAACAAAAACGAAAACATTGAAAGGCAAAGTTGACTACTGGCAATGGTAAAGAAGTCAATTGCTTATTTTTAATGGGTTTACCCGCCTCTAAATAACCTTAATGTGTGCTGTAGGAAGGTTTATTTTATGACATGCTGCATAGGAAATTCGTCTTCTCTAAATGCAATATGATTATTTCCTGTAATTTAGTGGAAAATAAAATGACTCCTGCAAGTTGTGTGGGCAACTGGCAATGGCACTATGCAAAAACTTGAGAGAGGGAAGAGTCAGTTTGTTACCTTCCCCAGCACGGTGAGACAACTGGGATCCAGCTCTGGTTGCTCCAGCTTCACCACTCCGACCCAGCCATACTCATACAGGTCCTCCTCATCATTATTATTACATAGTCCCAAAGGATGCATCTGCAAAGAGGATAGAGAGGGATAAGTTTTTATTTGGTTTTTACTGTTGATTTGACCATGATAAACTCTGTCATGCACCCTTCAGTGTAAAAAGCCCACTAATGCAACAAAAACTGTTTTGAAAAGAAGTGTCACGCATGTCACATTTAAACACAGCATTTTGTGTCTCGAGCCTCCTAATGCAACATAAAAGTATCATGTGCAGTGTTTTAAGAAAACATGAAAAGCTGCCCCACACGATGCATCAAGTTAAGAGTCCTGGCATCACCGGATTAAGGTCCTGCCCCTCCCACCCAGGCCCCCGAATGAGGGAGTACGACAATTTATAATCCACTTGTCACCTATTTTCCATAATGAAACGTAAGAACTTAAGAGCATTAGACGTCTCTGAAGTATTCGCTGTGTGCGGCAAAAATCACATAGGATCTAAATATATAGTGCAGCCTTCTACCGCACGTCTCAAAGAACTGCAGCAGATAAGCAAAACTGGGATTTAAGTGCTTTTGTGGATCTGCTGATGAGGCAGATTTCACAGAATTTCTGAACAAAGAGAAGTACCTTAAGTCTTTTTCCACTCATAGTGCTGCAAATGATTAATGCAGTTGCCATTTTTATTGGTTCATGTATACAATGGTTCATCGTCTCTTACTAAGTTATAAATGTTGACTTTTCACACCAATGCACATGCACGGTCTGATCAGTGTCTGTGTGACAAGCTGAAGTTGTCCTCTCATTAAACTTAAGGCCACTAAATTGGCCCAGTTCTCTGTGCCAAAAAGCTCTCCAGAGTAAGCACCTAGACAGTGTCTTTTAAGACAATTAAAGCTAAAGAACGGCAGACATCACAAAGACTGACTCACTCACTGTGCCCGAAAAAAGAAAGAGGTGGTAGCCTCCTTAATTACAAGCCAACAGTAGCATTTATCTCAAGGCATTTATCTCAAAGCACTTCCGTGACTTTGCTTAAGTTGTTTTGACTGTGGGAAGATGGTGAGGAGAGGCTAGAGAGCAGCTACGCGTAAGACATGTTGTTACAGAATAAGAATTTAAAAAGCCCAAATCTGTACTCAACATTTTCACATCAAGAGAGCAGAGCCGAGAGACTGTTATCTAATCAGCAATCTTGCCTATGTGCTAGTACGCACTCCCAAGAGGCGTCTGTATCATAAAGGAAGTTAAGAGATAACGCGAGCAATCATGGCCGGCCATCACTTGAACTGAGCAGTGCAATAAAAGACGTGAGACATACAAATACAAACTAAGAACAACATGAAAGCAAAAAGTAGTGGACAACTATGGCTGTCAGCTCTTCACTAGGACCAAGCAACAATCTGCTCACACAAGGCTGAATTAAAACTGTAACCATGTGGAGACCCAAAGTCCTGGATCCATTCCCCACCCTGGCAACGGTGCAAAGACAAGCTCCTGTATTAGCATTAAAACTGGGCCAAACTGACCTGCAGGCCACTTATCCTATTAACCCAGTGACCACAGTACCCCAATCAGCCAGCACTGTGGCGCCGAGCCCTGGGCCACTCTGGCCCCTGGGCCACTGCTGATGACCCGAGATACACTTCTCCCTCTGGTGACCCCTGACCTCTGAACCCCACTTCATCACATCGGGAGCAGGTTAGTCGTGCAGCAGGCCAATTGAAGAGATATTCAGAAGGCGCCTCGTCACTTCAGTGCCACAAGGCAGAGGGGTCAAGCCCCTGACCTAAAGGGATTTTTGGGGAGGACTCAGCTAAGAGAAGGGGGTCAAATGCAAATCAGGCTGACTGTTGAAGAGCTGTAGGAAAGGAATGTGGACAACGTGTGCCGATACAGAGCAATGTAGCATCTTTTCTTCCTGCCTTAGGGCTGAAATCTGATGAAGGGACTGGCATGTACTGGGAGGACTGGGAGCAGATACCAAAACGGAGAAATGGTGTCTGAGTAAAAGAACATTCAATACCCAATACTCAAGCAGACACATACATATTAAAAGACATTCTCTTAGATTATAAATTGCTCTTTTAGAAAAAAAACATAAAATGCTCATCCTTGAATCCTTCTCTTCAGGCCTCCCACACACAGACAAATGTGAGAGGGATGAAACATAAAAGATTAAGCTTCAATTTTCAACCACAACCTTTGTTCTATAAAACAAAACGGATCACTCGCAGCGTAATAAGGGGAGGTCACCATGAATCACACACCTCAAAACACCTTATTATAAACATATGGGATGCATTTACTTTATCAGCCTGCCTTTAATAGCCTCACTATGCATTTTCTCAAAGCTGTTTTTTTTCTTGTAAACATGGGCAAGCAGAGAATCACCATGCTCTGGATGACTGTTTGGAAGATGGATATTAGCCTGCAGCTGACAGGAGCAGGGAGGCAGCACAGGTATACATTACATACACATTTGGTATGATAATTTCAGAGTGCGTTCTTCCTCTCAGCCTTTGGAGGATGCCAAAATTGAAGAGAAAGACAAAGATAAAAGAGCGTAACCTAGTCAGGTTTCCATTCAACCTACATATCCTGACCTGCCCCTCCCACACATCATCATTCTAAAACCCTAACAGCTCTCCAAGGCATACTGCACATCCCAGTCAACTGAGGTAACATTTTGAATTTCTTGCCAAATACCCAGTGAGCAGGCTGTTGGGGATCCATGTAAGAGGGGATCTAAAGAGAAGCTTAATCTGTGTTATGTGTCTCAGAGCCTGGGCACACCTGGTAACCAACATGCGTCCTGGGTGATCCCATCACAAGAGGACAGCTCCGAGTACAAGTGAATGCTTTTAATGAGTCCTCAGTGCGTCTTGAGATTCAATCAGACGAGACAGAAACAACAACGCAATGCATTTGGCCTTTGCACACAGAAAGATGAAGGTGTTTATTTGCATGTAGAGCGGCGAAATGAGACCTGATGACAAGTGGTCACTCGAGACACATGCGAGGACACATTGTAATGGCAGGTGTGAACTGAAGTACTGAGAGCTGTCCACTTGTGATCAGATCACCCAAGATGCATGTAAATACTAGGTATGAACAGCCTCTCGGTAAATCCAAAGGAGGGCCAGGAAGTGGAGCGCTGCTTGCTGTGTGATTATGACCTCTCTCTCCTGCTTGTCTAACAGCTTAGATGGCAGTGGGGAGCCCCGCCTGCGCCCCTGGGTCCTGAACACTGAGCCATTGTGCAGGGGCTCTTGCACTCCAAATGGGGCAGTGTTGTTGTTGTGGACCATGTTGTTATTTTAGAGGCTGGCCATTGCACCATTATCTCCACCACAGGGATTTTTCTTTTTTGTCAGATGTTGACGTAGGCGTTGATGGATGTGGGATGGGGAGCAAAAGAAAAAGGAGCCTGGTTTGGATGAGAGACGGTGATCTGGTGAAGTGGGTCAGAGCTACTGGCCATGCACACAAAGGAGAAACAAGCACATATGCAAACGTGCCTTCACACACACACACTGACACACACACAAACACACACAAAATGACAGAGACTGTCCCCTCTTGTGTCCCAACTGCTAGCTTTCCCTGCTAGGCCCCAAATCACACAAGCTCAACCCACTGGAAACACCCCGTTGCTCCACTTAGCTCCGCTCCTCCATACCCAGAGTTCTGGGTGAAGGGCATCTGGCGGCCCTGAAGTGCCACAAGGGGGCGGCTCTTGTTCTGCCCTGCCTGTCCTGCCCCTGGGGAAGGCCGCCTTTCACATGAATATCCTGTTACAGAGGCCACACTCTCAATGAAATCCTGGCAGGGATTTGAACTCCACCTGTCACTCAAATTGACCACACCCCCTGCAAGCCCCCATCCCTTTCTGCAAAACCACCTGTAGACAAAGTTCCTGCTCACATGAGATGATGCTTAATGAAATAAGAAAATAAGAAATGTAATAAATCTCTGTGCTGTTGGTATATTAGGTGGCGACTTATTGTTTTTTCTTGTAAATTAAGAGTTGAGTTTATATTTTTTCTTTCCCCTAGTGTTATGAATGCTTTATGTCAGGTTTACAAAGCACTGCCTTTCATATTTTTGTCAATGTATGTTTACAAACTTTTATATAAATACAAAGAGTGACTATTAAAACCGTTATAACTTTGTTAAAAATTGGCAAATCAAACACTGAAATCGAGGTTTTTTTGAAGTGAAGAAAGAACTTTCTTTTAACTGTCACACACGCTCCTTTATGGTTGTCTCCTCCATGGACAACTGACCCAATAACAGTTGGTAATGGGATCAAAACAGAGGACTACTTCTAAACCCCCCCCCTCTCCAATCGACCCCCTGCTCCCCCCTCAAGCTCTCAGAGGAAATCAAAATGCAAGTCACACCATCCAACGCCATTCTTCTCCCTATGCCTGTGACACAATTCGCTGAGCCTTTGATCATACAACAACCACTTCTTGTGCCCCCCCACCCTTTTCCCCTTTTTTCCTCTCCCCCTCTAAATTATTGGCCCTGGTTACAAACCCCCCCATTACGCCCTCATCCCTCCGTTACTCCAAAACAGTCCCCCTCCCCTGCTCACACCATGCTACATGCATGAAAAGGCTTTTTTTTTTTTTTTTCTGAACAGCTGTGTGTGCATTTTACAATTTCTATCCTCACTTGCACTCCAGCATGCAAAGTAGTAATGGTTAACATAAAAAAGTAATACTCAGCAAGTTTGTGTTCCTTAACTTAACTTTCTTACAAGTTCTTGGGAACATCTTTGAAATCTTTAGAACTTTCCTGCACATCTGTATTTGCTCATGAAACATCCTCAAGGCTAAAAATAAAGCTTTCTTTTTGGCAAAGCAGAAATTTAAAAAAAAAAGATTATAATCCTCTTTTGCTTTTAACACTACCGGCCAGGAGAGCCTTGTGAACTTGAGGAAAAATGATGCTCATAGGGTGCAAATTTTTTGCTGAAACACGGTGCTTTATGTGCTGTGCATGACAAGAAGGCTTCCTCGCTACAACACACCAGGAGCTGAAAACATCAAAAGGCGAGAAGGCTGAGAGGAGAATGATCCCTGGACTAAACTGATCTACACAGGATGGAAATACAGACTCATGCATGCAAGTACTTGAAAAATCAACTCTAAAACACTTTTTAGAAAGCTTAAGCACCAACATTTTACCCAGAACAGGTCCACCACTCCTTGCAATGGCATTTAGGTCACACCGAGGGTGGATTTCTGTCATAACAATCAAAGCTGCCTTGTAGTCTGAAGCCGGTGCCAGCCACAGACAATTTTTACAAGATGCTCTTTGTGAGGTTGGCTAAATGATTAACCAGACAGATCTGTTGTTCATAGGTTTCCTTTATGAGTTTTGGAAGAAGAGCTGGCATCTATTTCACACGCACACACAATCTAGAAGAAGAAAAACCTGGGCACGGCGCCAGTCCTAGCACCCACCTGCTTTCCCGGCGCTGTGCGTGTGTTTACGTATCTCACTGTTTGAGCATGGGTGTGTATGTGTGTGTATTAGTTAGTGTGCAGCCCGAGATACATCATGGGTGACCGAGGGGTAACTCAGCGGCATCTCTCACTGACCGTCCGCTCGCTGTGAACTCATTCACCCCAGTGAAGAAGCATCCCACCCACCTCCCGGGGGCCTTTAATTCAGCCGACCCCACCGACCTCCTCCAACACCCCTCCTCACCGCCACATCGACCAACATTTACCCCTCCCCAGCTTCATCCTCCCTCTCCGTTTGGGGCGAGGGGGGGTATTGTCAACTTCCTGGAATAACACACCAGTCTTGCCAACGGAGGTGGCGGGCGGTTGTGTAGAGGGCTGTGGGGATGGGATGGTTGAGTGGGTATGTCTGATCACAGGCCACTGACCAAGACTCCCCTGGGACCCGTGGTGTCTTTCAGAGCCTCACAACACAGACACAATAGTCAAAACTGTTTTGGAAGAAGAAGAAAAAAAAAGGGACAGCCATTCTACAGACCAGGACAGGTCGTAAGAGTGGGACGCAACTGGATGTTTAAGACTGGACATTAACAAGCACACACACACACACACACACACACACACACACACACACACAAAAGACACCCACAGACAGGCTTATGGTAAATCTGCAGACATTCACACCACCTGGATGTATACGTATGAGCAAATAAAGCAAATAATACCCTTAATAACAGAAAAAATATCAGTTTTTTGTCATTATATTATTATAACTAGCTGGTGTAGTTGCATGTTCTGTATGGTTGCAACTTGATCTGTTACCTTTCCATCAACACTAGTGCACTTGCAGAGATAATATCGCTAATAACATGACTGTCAAATGTCAGTGTCACAAGTGTTGACTATGTAATGACATATCCGTGTGGGTGCAGGAAGTGCTCTCTGTCACTGCTTCAAGCTGTCAATAAATTATTAGACAGGGAATTCTTTTCTATTGTACCTGCTGCAGCTAATTATTTATTACTAATTGTATGACTACTTATTGTAATATATGATCAAACCAATCAAACATACTTATGAGACAGTGCCCATAACAAGCTCCCTGAACCCAAGGTAGTGGTTCTTTTATGTCTTTCAAGCATTTAATTTGAAGTGAAAATATGTAATTAAAATCTAAAAACCCTCACCGTTGTGAAGCTGGCAAGCCAGCAACTGTTAACAACTGTAACATTTTTACTTTAGAAATTACAGAATGAATACTGTGTTAAAAATGTTGACTCATTTTCTGTTGATCGATAAAATGTTTCAGTCTTTTCAGAGCTACATTTGTTAGTGAAGGCTGGAAGGAGCCCCGGGAACTGATGCCCAAAACCACTTCCATAAATATCATTAGCTCCAGAGATCTCACTAAAACAATAAAAGCACAGACTGTGCGCCTGAATTACTGCCTGTGATAACTGCGACTTATTTTATGAAAACCAGTACACAACATGCAGGTTGTGTTATGTAACATTCAGCAAACAAGCATAAAACTGTTGGCCAAAGCACACAAACTAGCAAAATGTTGACACTATGTGATCACCACCTCCAGAGGAGTGTGGCATGGTCAAGATACAGTCAACTTCAGCCACCTTGTTCTTTTGCTCTCATGGTAATATGGACAGAAATGAACTTTCTCAACCAGCACACTCTCTTCAGAACTCCAGGAAACACAAGTCAAAGCGGGTGAGGTGAGGGTGTTCGCTGGGTGCTTATATAAGCCGCAGTGTGGGCGAAAGTGGCATCCTAATTTAAAGTCAGTGAGAAAAAAGAACTTTCACAAATACACACATACACACACACACACACACACACTATTGAATGCTTACTTGTCAGAGCCTCACCAGCTGACACATACACAGCGATCTCTCTTCTACAAACCTTGCGCCCAATAATATCATGGCTTCCTTCCTGCAGAAATCGATGACTCTGACAGTAATAAAAATAAAACGAAAGCACAAACCACCTCAATGAGGTGTTGTTACATTTTGAAAAAGACAGACAAAACTCACTGCAATATCTACAGTGCAAAGCTGACTATATTCAACCTGAAGAAGTGCCTGGTAAAAACACAAAACATATCAAAAAGAATTTTTTTGTGCTCGACAGCCTGAAAGCCAAGTCCACTGCAGCAGCTGCAGCTAACGCCGACAACCAGTTTAGGAAAGACTGAACCCTCCACTGATGACCAAACCCTAAATGAGGCATCCACACCTTCATCAACATCTTCAGGTAAATTATCAGCTAGTTAAGTAAGTTATTAGAGATAACAAGGCCCTTTTTTCCACTACCTTGGTTAATGTTAGCATAGTATTTTACAAGCTTGATGATGAGTGATTTTTTTTTAAGTATAACTGAAACAAACAACAACAACAACAACAACAACAAAAAAACAGTATGTGAACTGCATTCTATTTATGTGGAGTTACTATTGTATGCAAGCAGAGCAGTAGTGCTGTCAACAACAACAGCAGACACTTTATTATTACAGAGACAGAAAAAAAGTACAGAAAAACCTCAGAATGTTGGTAAGGGTACGAATGTAAAAGATACCTAACCCTTGCTTTTGGGATTTAAGTACATATTCTGAAAAAATATGTGGCAAGTGGCAATAGATTGACAGTCATATGTCAAAGGTCAAATTTTCCCAAAGTCTTGTCACCATCTGTTCATGTAGAATGCCTCTCCTTGCTTTCATCCCCTCACATCTCCTCTATTTCATTATCATGCCTTCCACACCGGCCCACAGACAATTTGTCTAAACCCTGAGGAGCTCAGACTTCGTGTTGGAAGGGCAGAGGAAGGAAATCAAGGTTTGACACAGAGCCTTAATCCAAAGGATGACCCTAAAGAACCCTTGGTGAAGCAGGCAAGGATGGAGAGTCTCTCTCTAGCAAAGTCATTTTAGTTCAGGCTCTGTGAGGTTAAGCTTCTGGTGCATGTTGGGACGTACATCTTAAACAGACACTGAAACCAAACCAGGAGGATTTACAGTGATTGTCCTTAGCTTCAGACAGGTTAGGGTTACCGCCAGTCTTCAGACGAGCCTGCTTAGGCTTTTCCTATGTCTGCTTCTTTACAAAAACTTGACCTAGCAGGTCTTTAAGTGACTTCAGGCAAATCTTGAGACGTCTGCATTCTGTTAAGGGATAAGTTACTCCACATTACCTCCGCATCATGACCTGGTTACATACAAATAAGAGATACTGTATAGTTATTAGTATATATAAAAGAAACTACTACTATTTATGATAATCTAGCTAATTTCACTCTCAGAGGAAGAAAAAATGTCCCTCATGTTGACTTGCAGCTCTACCCCTTAAGTTTTCCTATCATTTTCTGCACTGAATGAAAAACCCTCTCATTCATTGCTATTGGGTGGTTTGTCTCCCAGGCAATAAATAACAGGTCTTCAGGGCTTGTCATGAAGCTGATTAATCTACTTCATAATCACAATGTCTTATCCTGGAACAGAGGTTCAATGTCAGACTGCACAGGAGGGAAACGAGCACAAGAAAGGAGCAGGAGTTTTGAATTGCAGCCTTCTATGTATAGCGTGCACAAATAGACTCAAACTTAAATGCATGTACTAACACACCACACACACAGACACACTCACACACACCTCCTCTCACAGTCACTCTGTGCCCCACTCGGTCACTCTCTGCCGCTCTTTCCCAGCGCTCGAAATAACTTCAAAGAGGGCTGGTAGCCTTGAGGAGAGAAGAGCCGGGATCCAGTTACAGTGGAGCAGCTGGGAGGGCCCTACAGGTGGGGCCGACACTCCGCCTCCTGTAACATTATCACCGTAAAGGGATCCCTCTGCTTTTCCTCTCAAATAATGAAGACTTCCTCCCCTTTGTCTTCTCCCAGGGACTAAAGGAACAATTAGCCAAGCTAGCCCAGTGTCCATCTTTTATTTTGGCAGTCTAAGCCAATGTAAAGGAGGAGTGTAATAAAAGAAAAAACACAATGTTGTGGAGTGAAAAGGGACGTTTGCAAATGCTAAAACATTATTAATTGTATTGATGTGAAGGGAACAAACTGATTTAACTGTACACTTTTGCCAGGTGATCTAACTATATGTATCAACTGATTGAAGACTGAAGCTCATATTTACTCGGTTAAACAAAACTTTTCTTAAGTCAAGGGCGCACCCCACACAAGTGGGCTTTGTGATGCGAGTCCCAGTGCAGTGCAATCATCATCTGTCTTTCTGCCAACCACCCCCCCCCCAACAACTACTTGCTGTCCCCTCCTTAACCTTCCCTGAAAATCACCTCCACGCCATCTTCATAGCAACGGGCAAAGCAAACAAGTGTCATGGTTTCAATGTGAGCAGAGGACGCTGGCAGAGGACACCTAATATCATGTAAATGTCCTGATATGTAGCACAAGGCTCTGGGGTTGACAGCTTTAACACCGAGCTGGACGCCGAGCTTGTGACTCTATTAACTCTCTGCAAGCGCATCCAGAAACGGTCAATGGCGCGCGCATGCATTTGTGTGTGTGTGTGTGTATACGCACACTCAAAAGTCTTCCCTGGTGTCACTTTCAACCCTTCAGTCTTTAAAACCCAGAGTGATACGAACAAAGGACAGGCCGACAAAGTTCAGGGGTCAATACTGGGCTGGGTGCCACCATTTTGGACAGAAGAGGGGGGAGTGGAAAAGACTGCACCCCCCTCCAACAGATCACAGCATCTATGTGCAAAGATAAAATAACTACGGCAAACAAACATATTGTGTCTGTGTGCAGGAGGCAGCTGCCCTTATGAGGACAATTACAAAAGTAGGAGAACACACTGGCATAAATTGTGTTGTCAGCATCAAGGTGCCACAGCGAATTCACTGGCATGACTAACGATGTAACAAGCAAAGGGAAATGGGGCTCAGTAATAAACATTCTATACAGCACACAACTTTAGAGCTGCAAGTACACGTGTTTCTATTATCCCCAACACATTTCTCACAAGATTCCCTTTAAAAAAAATGGACTACTACAGTTTCTACAAAAACTATCATGAGGTATTCTTGTTAGAAATAAAAAACAAAACAGAAACTAATGACAGCTCAGACAACTAAAAAAATGCCCCAAAGCCCAAATGGCATCTTCAATTTGCTTGTTTTTTTCTGCCCAACAGTAAAAAGACCCCTAAAGATTATATACTTTAATTAGATGAAAGAGAAAAGCATAAAGTCTTTTGAAAATCCAAAGTTGGCAAATGTTTTGCATTTTTGCTTGAGAAAGATGACTAATCATTTAATCTCTTGTCCATTGAGTAAATGATGAATGAACTAGTTATTTCAGCACTACACAGTTCATCAGACAACAATTTTCCGCCATTGTTCAACTCCACATTCGATGTTTGCGAAGTCAGATTACAGTCCGTCCACTGCCTGCACCCGCCCCAAATATTAGTGGCATCTCCGGCTCTGGCCCGCCCCACTCCCTCTTCAACCCTCACCATAAAACAAAAGTCAATGTCACAACTTAATGAGCTATGATTAATGCTGCTGCAGAACGGCTGGCGAGCCCTGGTGAGGAAGGAGGGGGAGGCTCGAGGGCACACATACCTGGAGCGGCCGTCCCGCTCTGTGTGTGTGCGTGTGTTAGAGGGCTGAGGGGTTGAGGTTGCTAAAAGTGGACCGAGGGGAGGATTGTAGTCATCAACACCTAGGCTCTGAGTGGCCTTTGATGTTGTGCGGCATCTTTGAAGGCCCGGCCATGAAGGAATGCTGCTGGCCCTCCCTCCCTACCCAAAAAGCCCCCAGAGTTGTGGAATGCAGTGCAAGCTGTTGCTGCTGCTCGGCCTGCTGGAATGGGATTAGAGCATAGGCGGCCCATACTGCCTGCCCCCCTCCGCCCTGCCCTTTGGAGTGGACAACATGGTGGCACCCTTGTCCAGACCCCAAACTTTGTGGCGATGGTAAGAGGAAGAGGACATAGGAGGAAATATCTCAAACTGATTTCTTCACTAGTTTCTGCCCTTTACTTACGTCGATCTCAAACCATGAACCATTAAAACACAAAGTACTGCAGGTTTCTGAGGCAGCTGCAGACCACAGACACTTCATCCAGAAAACATGATGTATCTCACCAACAAGCTGAAGCAACTCTCTTTAATAAGAAACTTTGTCGTTGCAAATATGATGTTTGATTATAAATTAATCAGCAGATCAGTTTCTTAAATAATTAATTGAACTGTAATGTATAATGTTATAAATTATAAACCCAAAAATATTTACAGTTAGTGTGAGATAACACCAAGAAGCAGCCAATAATTTCAACTAATTAGTCAATAGTTGCAACTCTGAAGAACTTAGTATGTTACATAATTATACACAATAAAATTTAAATTCAGCTGAGGCTGGTTGAAACAGTGCCTAAATAAAAAAATGAAAATGTTTTAACACATATCTTGATATGGCACTATAAACAAATACATGCAAATACAACACATGCAAAAACTCAAACAAAGCCTTCACACATAAAAAACAGAACTTCTGTCAATACTTTGCTCTGTATGACTTATTTGAATGAAGGTGATCATATCAACAATGTGATTCACAAGAAGTCAGAGGGCGACAGAATAATGGGTCATCTTTTATTTTGGCAGAGTAACTTGGAACAAAAAGTGATTTATATGTGTCAAGTCTCCATGTGAAGTTTTAGTATTTGGGTTTACAGTAATGGGGCAAGGCTGCAGAGGAGGCATGTGGAGATCAAACATGATCAAGGCGAGCAGCTGGCCTGTAATCAAAGGCTGAACCACCTAAACCCTGATGCTTTGAGAGATTAGATTAAGGGAAAGGCAAACTCTTCAGATGACCAAAGTCACTCGTCAAGTATGCACACTGGCCCTGATGAATCAAAGTGGAGAGCTGCAACATGAAATCAGAGCGACTCTTCTGCTGTAATATGTGTGTGTGTGTGAGTGTGACAGGAGAGCAGGAGAGGAGTGTTGTAATCCTGCTGCTCCTCAGAGACAGACAGTGCTGTCTGCAAAGGTCAGGTTCATATTGTCCTCACACACACTTTATTTAGTGAATGACCTTCGCCACAACAACTGCACAAACAACCCGTTTCAGCCACGCATGCCGGTGTCTGTCAGGGTGGGGCTGCATTAGGCTAAGCTAGCCAGAACATTGGCTTACGCTACCACAGTGTGTTTGTTGAGGATTGTATCTCCCCACTAGTGAGAGTTAAGCCGGACTTACAGTATATGCACATGTTCTCACACTTAAATGAATGTGCTCACAGACGGTGGGATTCTTACAGTGAAAGCTGCGCTCCCCCTCCTCTCCTCACCTCTGCTTTCCCTCTCACCGCAGGGTTTAGGGAGGGAGGGAGGCAAGGTAGGGAGGCGGCCAGCATTACCGCTGGATTCAGATTTCGATCCTCTAACTTGTTTTCTTTAGGAAACACTTACTGAGGCTCCAACTACACCAGAGGAAGTGCTCACCTACATCACTTCCGGGTCGGACGGTTAAGGTCACACCACACTAGGGAAGGGGATGAAGAGCAGTGGGACCATTAAACCACAAGAGGAATGTGTTTATTATCATTTGCAATTAACTTCATTATTTGGTTTCAGATGTACAGGCCTTTTAAGAAAACACAGAAGAAGTGTTGAGAGACGCAGGTGAGAGATCACTCCTTCTTCAAAAAAAAAAGAAAAGAAAAAGAAATGGGTGCACACAGAATCAGACTTCCCCAACTCTTTTTTGTGGCGCACTTGTGTCTGCCTCCCCTCCCCGGCCCTTCGCATTATTTCTCTCTCTCTCTTGATTTTGTGAATGGCTGCATGATCACCTTTCATGACAACCTGGAGGGCGAAACAAGAGGAAAGCTCAATCCAGGAGCTCAAAGCCCCCTGAGGAGCCGAGGATAGTCCAAGGAACTGAGAACATGAATAAACAAAGCCGGGGCCACTTCCAGGAATAAGCTTATGATGAAATGTGGATTGCAGTGGAACTGGGAGTGGTGAGATGAAGACAGGGGCTTCCTACTAACCGGCATATATTCCTTAAGGGAAGACCTTGGATGGTAAAAACAGGAGCAGCGGAAGCTATTTGGACACCCTCCAACAGCCAATTGCTTTGTTTTTTTACTTAAAGGATAACACACATGCAAGTTTTTCTCTTCCACACAATGCACAATGTGTATGTACAGAGGCTTATTAGAGCCCACTGATATATTAGTACAGCCAATCTTAGCATGAAATATAAGAATGTCAATAAGCAACACAAAATTACAACATGGGAGAGTTAGCAGAAATGATGACATCAGATTTTTCTAAAATCTTTAAGCTCTTAACATCACTTTAATCCTTAAGAATCCAGGCTCCTCAACAGATGTATGCTAGTTATGAAAAGATTAGTTAATAAAGAAATTATTAGTAAATCAGTCAACAGCAATTTAAGTAATTTAAGTCCTCTACCTGACAAAAAAGTCAAACATTCTGTTTCAGTCTCTCAAATGTGAGGAACTGCTATTGCTTGAAGTTTTAAGTGTGTAACTGTCAGAAAATACAATCACTAAGACATTGCACTGCTCTTCAGGAAACAACTAAATAATTCATTGACAAGTAAAAGGTAGAGGAGCCAGTAAAGACGAACATTAGTTGCTGCTTTAATCCAAAGACAATGCTGAGTAATTGTTGAAGAAGCATTTAGCAAACAAAGCCTTAGTCTTTGTCAACTAAGGTCAAATAAACTTTGAGCTACAGTAAACAAGCTTCCAATTAAAGCTCATCATCAACAGAAGGTGAGATCTCTTATTTGAACTGAAACTGCTGACGTGACACTACCAGACCTCTTTAATACCGTGGATGCTATAAATATTAAATCTGGAAGCTCTTAGAAACAAACTATTCAAAAGGCCTCAGGATGGACTTGCAGGCAGGTTTATCCCACTTCTGAACTTGAAAGCATCAACCATCTCTGCGTGTGTTTTCGGAGCCTCTTCCTGCGTTTCTTCTGACCAGTGATCAGGTTAGACAAGTCCCTCTATTCAGTGCTACACAGTAACACCGATATCCCCAAAGAGAGGGAGGTAGTGGAGAAGGAGAAGGGGAGAAAAAAAATCCTATCTGAGAGATTAACTCACAGCACCCAACCGAGCCAGTGCTGGGTTCACTGGCTCACTCGGTCCTATCTTACCCACTAGTCTCTTGTTCTAAAGCAAAGCATGTCTTTGATACTCGACTAGAAGGAATCTGGAGGCGTTACAGGTTTCTTTTGTGCTTTACGCTGCACAGAGAGTCTGTGTGTGTGTGCCAAGGCTGGGATTTCTTTTCTTTACCCCCCCCCTCCCTCCGTCTTTCTTTTTTCTCCCTCTTCCCTTTGCCTTCATCTCCTGCTCCCCTTCCCCCACCCCAAACACTAAATCAGTGAATCATAAACCGTTTTCTCTCTCTCTCCCTCTCCCTTTTTTTTTTTTTTGGTTGGTCACCATCAGAAACTGTTATCTAAAAGCTAAAGTGCTCCAGGAAAAAAAAAAAAAAAGTTTCAAACCTGCTGTACTTTGGGATCAAAGTGGCCATATTTGGGTTGTGACCAAAGGTGGTGACCGCTTCAGAGGAGTTTGGAGGTTGGATAAGGGGTGGAATTTTGGACAGAAAGGGGGGGGGGGCAGAGAGGGGTGTGTGGGTGAGGTTTGACTCCCCTTGGAGATTTTCTTAAACCCATTACATCAGCTTTTTTCTGCTTCATGGGGTCCAAGTCCAGGGCTTTTGTGAGGGTAGAAAATGACCTAAATTGACATTCAGTGTGGTTGTGGTTGGTTAATTGTGGCCAAGCATTTTTGGCATAAATAAAATAAGATTCCTGAGGCCTTCTTCTTTAAGCCTTTTGCAAATTCTGCTTCTTTGTAAGCGTAGCCTTCAATGAATGTAAAGTGGTCATACTCCAAACCACGTCAGCTTTCTCAAATATGCTCAAATTTTGAGGATCAAAAGAAAAAGGAGCACGATATCAGAATGAATCTGAGCTGTGATTAGAAAAATATCATATCAAAGTGAGTGATTTGCTCGACGCCCATGCTGTGATTTAGCTTTTGAAGAAACTTCTACGGTTCTCACCAACTGTGCCAAACTTGTATTTTGGCCATAATATCAGACTGCCTCAGCTTTGATCATGTCAGGGCTCACCAGCATGCCATGGCTCTCTTTCACTTTAGAGCACATGTTTTTCTACATACATGACTGCAGAAATTGACAATACACAGTAAAGGGAGAGCAGAATCAAGAGAAGAGTGTGAAATGAGAAATGATGCAGCAGTCTTGATAAGCTCTACCCACACATTCTTATCAAAAGGCTTCACAGTGGCTGGCCTAAAAAATGAAAAGGAAAAGGAGAAATTCAAAAGAGGCCACTTGCTGGTGGCGGGCAAACTGATCAGCGGCACATAGACTGTCAAAAGCTAGTGGGAATGTCAAAAGCACCACTGGTCTCTCTTTCTCCCCTAATGTGATCAAACAGGGGTTCCTTCCCTGGGGGAGGCCATAGAAAGAGAGGGAGGCAAAGTGAATGGGAGCTTTGGTGCACCATAGGAAGCCGGCCACCAGCAGCACAACCAAGCAAGTGAGCACAAAACAACATGCTGTCTCTCAAGCTTTCTTACAGTCCCACGACGCGGGGGAAAAAGAGGAAGAGTTGGCCGAGGAGGAAAGAGTGGCTGGGCAAACAGTGAGGGGTAAGTGCTCAAAGGGGCCTGGTTGCCCGGGTGAGGGGGACCCACTGCTCCAAAAATGTCCACATCAAGCGTCCGGCTACTGGCCAGGCCCCGCAGAGGTGCGCTCCCTGTGTGCTCTGAGGTCAGTGGAATGGACAAAAGGGAATGAAACAGGCCTACCCTGGCAGAGCAGCTGGGCTCAGGGTATAGAAGCTTAGGACTGGAGAAGAGAGGTGTGTGTGTGTGTGTGTGTGTGTGTGTGTGTGTGTGTGTGTGTGTGTGTGTGTGTGTGTGTTTGTGTCTGTGGAGAGTGACAGGATAAATAAGAAAAAGTAAGCACAGGATGAGGTATGTCTTCAAATTTCTCAACACACTTTCTAAAACACTCAGCCATCCACAACACGGAAACAAAGTGGCTTCCCAGATTATTTCGGGATACAACAGGTTTAAGTCACAGTCAACATGTTTTTATTAGGCTTACTACACCCTGAGGAAGAAAAACAATTAAATTGTGTTTTATTCTCCATGAGTTTGGTTTGTCGGATTGCTGTAAGTACTACACTACCCATAAGCCTTAGCCATGCTTTCTGCTATGGAAAGAAAACCATTCACAGATTCAAAGCTGTAAAAAAAACTCATTAGAAACAAAACACCACATCACACTGGCAGAATTCATCCAAAAATTTACCTATAACCCTAAAGATTAAGTGGTTTTATCTACTGCATGTTTTGTCAGGTTTTTCAAGCAATAAACTTAGATTTTCGATCACCATGAGTTGCAACATGTAACAGAATTTAAGCACAATGATTCAATATTTGTCCATCTTCACTTCAGAAAGCGTAACTTACTTCCTTTCTTTCTATTTATAACATACAAGGCATTTTGACTTTTTAATTACACAACTCAGTTGCTCATCTTTTGTCCCAATGATTCAAAACAGTTGATTTCCCATCAAAGGCTTGGAAACTCTCCAGCTGCAAGTTATCGCAAACTCCCTGTGCAAATTTTAACTTCCAGACTCAGATGCTCGACATAACTCCTCCCACTCTGCAATTGCAACGCAGACATCCAACTCGTTACTTCGTTTTTTTTCTTTGGCAATTTAAGTCACCATAACGATCCAGCCACACCTCCTTCTGGACTGCATGCGCACACACACGAACACAAACCTACATACTCACTCACTCACTCACTGTCCCTGCACACACACCAATAAAAGGGGGGTGGGGCCGCAGTGGTGATCGGACAAACACTGTTCTTGGAGCTCTGCCGAGCAAGGCCATTGTGCAGGCGCGCGGTAAAGAGACAGAGAGAAAGGTTGGGGAGGGGTGGGGGTGGCGTCGAGGTTGCTTCAATGGCTGGCTCCATCAGTGGAGATAAAAGGCAGAAAGGTGCTGGGCCAAGTTGAGGCCTGGCCGAGGTGGTGGACAATGATTTGAAGGAAGGAGTCGAGGTGGCAGGTGACAACAGGTGAGGTTGGGTCAGAGAAAAGATGTACATGTGTAAAATCTGGGTTCAGATAATTCTTTTTTCTTTTTTTTTTGATCCGAGTTGGCAAAATATCTAAAATTTGTTCAAACCAGAGACCAGCCACTTTTATCTAATCTTAATTCCTCTCCTTCCTTTTTAATCATCAAAAGGTGAGTTAGCCATTCTGCTAATAAGCAAATATCACAGTCCAGAAATAGTAAACTTCTAATTATTTTTGTTGAAAACTAACCCTGAATGGATTCGAGGAGGGATTTGAAAGGATTTGGGTGTAAGCAGATTCAATATCTGATCCAGACTTAATAAAATGTTACTGGACTCAAACACCGGCAGAAATGGAAGCTTTAAATGGCCAGAACTGTTTTTCATTTTACCTAAAGAGTCTCCTACAACAGCAGCTGACAGCTTGTTATACAGATTATCCTACAGAATAGCGACATTGTCTCTGGAAAGACAAATTCACAAGGAGCTTTATAATATGGATGAAATGACCCCTTAAACTCCTCTATATCTGGTAAAGGCCACAGAATGCCTATGGTTACCTTGCATGCGTGTATCCTTTTACTACTCACCTCAGGGCCACACGGGCCGAAGGTCTGGGTGTGGATCCATGTCACCCGGCCATTTAATCCCTCTCATCTACAACCCTGTCAACTCACACCAACGCCTAAGGACAGGGTCTGTGTGGATTTCATACATTCCACTGTGGGAAGGGATCCGCTTGAGATTCTCTCATTTGAGTGGTTTTGATTTTCAAGATTTCACAAGATTTTTTTTTTAAGTTGCCTACGAGAAAACTGAGTTAAAAGAACTTGTGAACTAACATCCAAACCACCATGAAAACAAATTATTTAGGGCAGTGGGCCTGTAACCACTTCGTAAATAATATCACATCATCAGTTGCAAATTTAAGTCAGAGAACGTGGCATAAACCAGGCTGTCATGCCTACGTAACTTCACCCCTTGCAGAGCCTGCACCTTCCCAGAAATGTTTGTGCCCTGGGCGACAGAACATTTCACTTTACTGCAGGAGCAAAATAAATAGTCTACATGATGGCAAAGGGAGAGAAAAGCAAACTTTAATTGATGTGGAAATAATTCCATTACCATATAGCTTCCTATAAAGGATGATTTGTTCTTTTGATCACCCCAGAGAGTGTTTATGAAGTCACTCACTGTCGGATCAGCCTGGGCCAGGGCAAGGCCAGCCACCAGAATTCCTCCTCCGAACATTTGTTTAGCAGCAGGCCGAGTGCAGAGCGTTGCACAAACGCAGTATTGTTCCTCCTGTTCTCGCTGGTCGCGCTGCCAGAGGTAGGAGCTGACGGGGCCGCAGAGAGAAGGGGAAAAGCAGAGTTGCGGGGCCGAGGGCTGGGGAATAAGCAGACCCTGAGGAGTTAAACATCAAACCCGCTTTACACACAAGCACTTCCTGCCATCAGCGCTACCGAGGGTTTGAAAAAGGTAATGGCCAACTTCTAAAGATCAGGTCATTTCACAGTTGAGAGGGCTGTTCCACTGCTGAGTGGTCAGAGCTGGTCCCCCCCCCCCCCCCAGGG
>JAPZDY010000022.1:9450006-9474337 GCA_029783645.1 Ctenochaetus hawaiiensis
TGCACATCTTTAAGGCAATTTCAAGAAAGGTTTAATGTGCTTTCTTTAAAAAGGTGACAAGTACAGGTTGTTTTTTGGTGCACATGAAGTAATTCTTTATCATGACCTGCAGCAGTGACACACAATACACAGTAAGTTGCGAAAAAAAA
Source organism: Ctenochaetus hawaiiensis (assembly GCA_029783645.1). NCBI lineage: Eukaryota > Metazoa > Chordata > Actinopteri > Acanthuriformes > Acanthuridae > Ctenochaetus > Ctenochaetus hawaiiensis. Next base: position 9,450,156 of record JAPZDY010000022.1, read on the forward strand.
AGAAGAAGAAGCAGCAACTACACATTAAACAAGATTTTACTGCCGATCACTCAAGTGAATAGCATGAGCAGTACTAGCTATCATGGCTACACAGGAGAAGGACAAAAATATCACTAGCTAACAAAAACGTAAGCGTCCTCAAAAACAAACCCAAGAAAACAAACATTTCTGCATTCTCAGTTCATCACTTTCATTTTCATCTAGAAAAAAATTCAAAAGCCAGGTCTTTCAGTGACAGTGAGGCCCACATTGTGCAGAGTTCACACTGCATGTTCCCGTGTCCTACCCTTCCGGTCTGGCCCTCCTCTGACCACACTCTGGGCCCCTGAACTCAGTGGTGAAATCTCCACCTGCTGATAGCATCAGCTGTCCCCCCACCCCTTCTCTCGGGCATGTGTGGCAGCCACTGATAAAAGAACTGTAGATAAGAGGAAACACAAGCTGTGATGAGGAACACATTGCCGCCAGGAGAACAGCACAGAGCAGAACATCAGCCCAGTGGAAAGGAACGAGAAGGAGAGACAGAGGAAAGGAGGAGGGGGGAGCAAGGAGATGAGAGAGAGAGAAAGCAGTGAGAGCAGAGAATGACAAGCAGGCAGAGAGAGAATATAAAAAAGAATAAAAGAGAAAGCTGTGCAAAAAAACAAAAAACAAAAGCAGTTGTGTATACCAAACCTAAAAAAGAAGAGAAGAGGAGGTTCTGTCAAACAACAATAAACAATAATAAATATGAATGCTCAGTAAGTTAAAGGACACGTTATTCTATACAGTATATTTTCCAAACCCAACCAGCTCTTTATGTGATTTGGGATGCATGCGGTTTGTTGAAAAAACAAACTGGAGTAAGTGCAATCAAGTTCGCAGACAAGTACCCATAAATATAACATGAGAAGTAACATAAATACATAGGACTGTGTCCAAACATGAATATTACTGTACAGAATGTTGTTGTTGTCTTTAGCAGGCACTGCTGCAGTGTTTCCTGTGCAAGAGCTTCAGTGAGACTGAGAGACCTTCTCGCTGCTGCTGGTTTTAGAAACATTGCTCCACTAAAGTCATAAAGAAAAAGTGAGGCAGTGTTGTCACATTGTTTCTTGAAATTCAAGTGACAATAATAGACTACTGGCTGACAAACTTCCAGAAAACACAAACGAATCCTTTGCTGTTTACAGTTCAGTTCTCTGGAAAACAAGAGTGAATGTAAATAAATCTGGGCTGTTGACACGAGCTGAGAGTGGAGAGGACAGGTGCCACAATGACACCCCCGACCTCCAGGGGATGTATGCATCCCATCGCGGTGTCCCCTTTCAAGATGGACACCGGAGGGGGGACAAACCAGTTGGTCCACCCAGGCTTGTGAGCACAGCAGCGGGTCACTCTGCTGCAGCCAAGGAAACACCCGCGACTGGGGCAACACTTAGCATGCATTGTGTTTGGGGCTCTTCAGGCATACAGTCACATTTCTGTCCCTCCCATGCCCGGAGACAATATTTCAGTCTTATGCTGAAATGTAAACATCACTTCTGGTTCTCACTTAGGTGTTATTTTTCTTCTTTTTTAGCCAGTACTGCTCTCTTTAAAGCTTTCTTCTCTGCTGCGCTCAGTGGAAGCCATGCTGGAAACAAGCAGCGCTGGCATGCTTAAAATGTAAACTAATATATATAGCTCAAAAGAATCTATTAGCCTGCATTTGACCAAGTACGCACTGCGACTGGCCAGGCTCCCTCCGATTGGCTCAGAGTCAACGTAAAGTGTCCTGCTAATCCAGCAGTTGTCTGGCTACACTGAAAGTCACCTCTGAGTCCAGCTCTCGCACTCGTGTCAGGAATCCACAGGCTCTTTGCATACCGAGTGGCCGGATATCCTCTCGTTAAATAGGGCCCTCTAAGCCAGGGCCATGTGTTGGCCGACTGGGGAGGGTGATGATGGGTCGGGGTGTTTTTTTTTTTTGTTTTTTTTTGTGTGGTGGCAGGGATGTACAGGCAGTGCTTAAAAGGCCTTTAGAGTGACATCAGCATCACTTTGAGCTGACACAAAGCAGCGAAGTGAGAGCGGCCTGTTCAGGTTCCATAGAAACCAATCCATTTTCCTGCAGATCCACGCAGCCGTGCACTGCGTCGGCTAAAAGTGCAGTTCGCTCCTGCTCCGAGCCTGTGGATCTGTGCGTCTGTGAATGGCTTTTGTGTTGCTGCCGGGGCAGAACAAAGTGAGTTCAGGTTACTGCACTCCTCCCGTTATTGGCCCACATTGTCTCTAATTATTCTAGCAAACATTGACACAGCATGTGTGGTCTCACATTTATACCCACTCCCCCTTCCCCTCCCATGCTTAACAGAGTGAGAAAAGACAGAGAGAAAGAAAGAGAGCAGAAAACAGACAGAAAGAACTTATGAAAGGGAGGAAAAGAGTGATGAGACAAAGAAATGTGCTTGCATTCATTGCTTTGTGCTTCATTATGATGCAATTACAAGTGACATTGCTCGAAGGCGTGCTGAAATGCTTCCTCGTTTTCTTGTTTTTGTGCCTGCGAAGAGAACGTAGTGTATACTCAGGCGAGTGTTCCTCACCTTTCTCCCATGCCACCTCAAATCATCTGAGAGCAAATGCACCATGCCAACCCCTGCTTTTAATACTTAAGCAATCAAGAAACCAACCAACAGGGGGGTAAAGTCCAAAACGAGACAGTTTTCTGGGATGCAGTAACTGAAAACAGAAAAACAGCCACAACTCAAAATCTCAATCCCACACTCTAATTTTGAATTCTAAAGCGTTCCCGTAGCCTGGGCGCTTCTTACTCCAAAACAATAATTATGACGAATGTATGCATCAGTAGTTTACCAAATCCTCTGTCCAGGAGCTTAGCTTGAGGCAATGCTGCAGAAAAGCTGACCCAAATCTGCTATATGTGGTTGCCAATAGGAAATGGCTTAAAGTTAGACACAAGGACGGTCTGGTGTACAGTCAGATCACATAAATGGTGGAAATGGTCTCTTGCAGCCGAGTTTACTTTGTGTATAATTGGCCCCGACCGGTTGGTAGCATTTGGTAGCAGTTCCGTTGAAAACCTCTCCTTTCTGAGCAGGTCTATTACAATTTTTTTTTTCCTGGAAGCCATTAAACCAAACAGACTGACTCATCTGCCAGGAAGCACATTTTGTGTTTCCTAAAGAAGGGTTTTGATTAGTAAAAATGGAATTGGATTTTTTAAAATTTTACAACTCTCTGCTGAGATTTGATAAAATCATCATGTCTTGTCACATCAGATTTGAATTACTGCTTTACTGAAGCTGCAGTGAACATTAGCTGAATATAGCAGCTTAACAGACAGTGTGGCGTTCGCAGCCATGTGAGCTCCATGTGCCAGACGGTGAGTCAAGACCACAGAACTGCAGCGTGCCACTTCAGTACAAAGCATTCTTCTGAAACCTGTATCTACACCATGTGCAGGTGGTTTCCTGCACTGTCTGTGGATGCAGTTTGAGTTTCTGTATGACAGTCATTATCTGTTCGACCATGGATGCCTCTGCTAATATCCATTTAAATCGATACCAGACCAAATGGTACCTGCCAGTACCTCAAACGCTTATTAATTAACATACAACATCTAATAAGATGAAAGTATAAAAATGACAATTTGAGGCTTTGCAGAGGAGAGCAAAACTAGCTGTTTTTCTGTGTCCAGTCATTATGGTGGGCTAAGCTAACCATCTCCCAGATATAGTTTCATTTTTACTCAATAGACTGGTACCAGTATTCTATCACTTTTCTCGTCTAATTCTAGGCAAGAGAGAAATTATTATTTCCCTAAATGAACTATTCCTTTAATGATAAATTGAAAACACATGTTGGCTCAATCTATTGCATTGATAAATCTTCATTGCACAAATTCAGATCCTCCTGCATCCATTGTATGACAGAGAATAATGCCTTGGACCGACTGACCAGGCTGCTATCCAAATCTCAGAGCCACGTCCTTGGGATGTGTTTACTTCAAAATGCCTGTGGGGTACATGTCACCCCGGGGGTGACAATTTGACTTTGACACATGCCTGTGGGATGCAAACTGAATGGCAAAGGGCTGTATTGGCCCGTCTTTTTCTATCCTTCCAATCTTCTCCCACTCAATCCGTCCTTTCTTAAAACAGCATTCTAAGAAACGCGATTTCTTGATATATCCGAGGACAAGTTATCATTAGCAAGCCAAGATTGTTTGGACAAACTCCACACACACTGTCAAGCAAAGAAAAGCCAAGATCTACTCTGTGCCTCTTTTAAAATTGCTAAAAAAGGAAAAGTGCAGCTCTTACAGTGACATATGACAGAAGGACGAATCTGGATAAATAGAGGAGAAAGCGCAGTGACAAGAATAATGGTGTGCTCCATTTCACTACGTACACACAAAAAAACTTTTTCTTCCTCCCCATTTCACTTATATTGGTAACCTGTAATTTAAATTTGAAAAAAATATCTCCCGAAAACAACAACAACAAAAACAACAACAACAGAAAAAAAAGTTATTTAACTCTTTTTTTTCCTGAGAGCGGGGCAACGAGGGGTGAACAGATGGATTGCAAGGGGACTGAAAAGGACACAGCTGGCCAGGAGTAATTGTCCTGACCTTTTCATACACACTCAGGTTAACACTGAGCTAAGGGTTGGGGTGGGGAGGTGGAAGGTAGGTGGAGGCAGCAAGAAAAAAAGAGTGCGGATGCAATTTGCATGATGGAAAATGTCATATCCATTAGTCTAACTGTCTTTCAAGATATGTCCAGGCATCTCCACTGCACTGCACTTTTCTATCTCACTCATTTGGGAAACAGCACCTGCATACTGGCACTGACATTGAGGCAATACTACTGCTGATGATGATGCTCCGCATCAGAAACAGGATCCAGTGTTTAAACAGACTGTAAATGAGCATTGGAACAGCTGGGATGCTCATAGCACATCATGCTCAAATACAAATGAGAACAGCAAATTGTATTGGCTCCCATTCATCTGCCTTTATTAAGTATGAACTAAAGAAACTGAAAATAAATACCAGTCATAAAATACGTTAAATGTTGCTTGTACAGCTGAAAACATTAGATCATTAATCAATCAGTTGGTTTAACAGCTGCTTAGAATTACTTAATTGTTTATTTATTCATCACGCAGAAATGAAAATAAAAGCCACTTCAGCCAGTTGTTAATCACTGTAAACATCTCTGGGTTTGTGACCAAGTTCAGGCACTGGAACTATTTGAAGAAGCTATTTCTTGCACATTTTTCAATATTTTCTGGCATTCAACAGACTACGAGATTAATTGAAAAACAGAGTCAAAAGATTAAATGATAAAGAAAAGAACTGTTATCTGCAGCCCATGCTTTGCTATTAATTATGTTTTGTCTCCATCCATTCAAGTACAACAATTAGCTGGAGGGTCCTGTGATTGTCATGAATTGCCAACCTCCGTACAACCTCAAAACAAGGAGGTCCCCTTTTTACGGACACTAACAAAGGCTTTGTGCAGCAATCCCAAGTTCTGAGTGCGACCCAGGATGCAGGAGTCAAAAGGCTGACCTCTGCAAGAACTCCAAATAAATAAAAAGCGCAGCTGTTTACTGCTAATTTAACATCAAAGCGCCGTACAATCACAAAACAAGGACGAGGAGAACAGAACTTCAGTCCGAGGCATGCATAACCTTTGGCAAACCCCATCAACAACAGTGAATTATTGCCATGCGCTCTCAACAAGGGAGATACTTTCCCGCAGCGTGCGCCTCTAAACTGTCATAGGAGCTGTCAATGAGTTATCAGCCTGATGATCATGGGGGCATTCTGAGAGAATCTGTGGTCATGCTTGGTTTAACACACATTACAAGGGAAGCACATGTACACACTCTGCCTCACACACCATGCACACGGGCCCTGTATAAACTTTACAAAGAACAGAGTCGACTCTGTTCCACCTGTTGTGTACTTTAGAAACACCCAGCGGATTAACCTATCTGCTGAAATCAGATAAAAGCCTTTTCCAAGTTCCAATCAAAAACTTCAATAAAACTTTTTTTTTTCACTTGTTTACTTACATAAGCATAGCATTAGGAAGTGATCTAACACCTTGACCTGCAAGGTGCTCTAAACTCTTCAACCTAACACCCAAAAGTCTTTTTCTCACTGTGATTGTGCAAGGGAACACCTCCACCTTTATTTGTATGGGAGCGGATTTAGCTCGAAGGCCTGCAATTACATCATCATTCAGTTTTGCTGCACCGCATATCAGGGCAGGCATTACTCAGAGAGGCCTTTGAAGAGTTTGGCCCAGCCCTCGTGCTCTCTCTTCTTTCCTCCTCCCCTCCACCACCCCCCTCCAACACTGCCTTTGATGTTAGCGCGTGGAGCTGCGCCGAGCGTCGCGGCCTCCCAGGCCTCCCCGCCTCGCCTGATTCTATCTGCTCAGGCGGCACATTCATGTGGTTTACACCCGCAGCACAACTCCCAGCAGCTATTCACCAAGCCCTGCAGGCCCCTCCCTGATCAGGGTCCAGGGGCTGGAGAGGGACGCAGCATGGCCTGAGCTGCCGACGGGGGTCAAAGGGAAGGACAGGAGGAATCGTGGGGACTTTATCAAAGCCCACTGGTGTACTTCAGAGCCTGTACTGATATGGCAAGTTAGAGTAGATACTGTATTTGTAGTAGAATGAGAGAAAAAGTTTCATCTGACCCTTGATTCTTTTAAGGGTCGGAGCAGAATTCACTGCTAAATGTCTCACTATTACAACTATTGAAGAGGTGACTGCACTCAGCATTGGGTGCAACTGCACTACACAAAATGAGCAATCCTTCAAAAACAAACAATCAACTTTAAGAGAGTAGGTAAAAAAGACAGCTTACAGAAAGTAGAAAACCCTGAGTCCCCAGTATCTTCAGCATATCCATGATGCAGGAAGAACATGAAAAGAAAGCTAATTTTTCATTTTTAAAAAATATAGGGCAACAGGAAGAGGAGGAGGTGGGAAGATGCAGTGATATATATTAACTGAGGAGCTGGAGGACATGCAGCACACTACCAGACAAAAAAAACTGGAGATAACCCAGCTTGTTCTCATCTGACCACACAAGCCCAATCCATCATACCTCTGGCCCCATTGTGTTACAGTCTGGATCTTCCTCATTACTCCAACAACTACCTACACACACACACACACACACACACACACACACACACACACACACACACACACACACACATATACCAGAGTAGCCAATAGAAGCTGATGTAGGATGAGAGGGTTAGGACAGAGATAAACACGACGGGGTTGGTGCTTCCACCTGAAACTGATTTGTCCCCATCTGGCACGCCTGTAAACGACCTTTGCCACCTTTCTGTTGGAATCTATTAAAGGAAACAAAAGGCGGGGGGGGGGGGGGATGACAGGGTTTCTGACAGAGGGCCTGTCAGGAGAACCCTCACAACATTAAATTGATGCATTAAGCCAAGGGTAATCATGTGCACAAAAAAACCCCAGTAATGGCTCTCTTGAACAATAACCTGAGAAACTGCATCAAGGGCTAAAACATATTAGTATGAATCAAAATGACAAAAGGGGCAGGATCTTCTAACATTAGAGGTGACATAATTTATCAAAGCATGTGAAGCTGTTAATTATGTAATGATGTACACAAAAGAAAGAACTTTGAACCCGGTCTTCTTGAACTCGGGCGAGTGAGACAGATCTTTGATAAGACCTCTCTTTTTATGAAAACAAACGCGAGCATGAGAGGACTCAAGGCAAAAGGATTTAAGTATACAGAGCGGTGGGAGGACAAGGAGGCAGATGGAGTGCAGTGCTCAGGAAGAAATGGACTCACTGCGCAGCTACCTTGCTGGTCTATTGGCAAAAAAATACACAACAAAAGGGGAGGCTGGCGTCCACGGTTAGTCAGCACATTCCTGGCCGACAACAAAGCATGCCTCTGCCTGGATGAGCAACTGTGAGTATTGTCATTTCATAACCCTCGACCCCTTAGCCTTTGTTTTGCAGACCTTCTATGTCAGTGGATAAAAATATGGGCTGAGGGGATGGACTGTGCCTTTCAGCACTCTTTCATCAAGTGCAGACAGACAGACACACCAGAGGCTAGTCAGAAAGAAAAAAAACCCCTCCACCTGCTCAGCTCCTTTTTATCTTTGATTCATAACAAAGGTGTTTTATAATTAACCCGAGTGAAGACGTGCGGTATGAAAATTCACCTTTTCACCTGTCAAAGTGTGAACTTCTCTTATAGTGCATTTCCCAGGACTCATCACACATATAAAAAAAAAACATCACAGCCTTGGGGCAAAACTGAATTAACATTTCCTCATCGCTGGAGTGTAAAGCGAAGGACAAACACAAGTCATTCATACAAATGAAGTTGGACACATAATCAATCGTAGATCAGGGGAGAGTGACACGGGGGAATAGGCTTCCCCTGGGAGAGGCCTGGATACTGTAGAGAAAGCAGTAGCAAGTGCCAGCACTGACTGCTAATCTCTCTCTTGTAGTGGAACATCAAAGATCGGCTAAGCCCCTCAGCCCAGTGGAAACTAACATAGCTACTGGGGCCACCAGTACCAACATGCACTTGTTCCAGGTGGAGCTGTGCAGTGAGTGGGAAGGAAAGCTCAGAGAGAGAGAGAGACAGTGGAGAAAACAAAGTAAGCGAGCAAGGCGCAGGAAAGGAAAACAGGGGCTGCTGGTTTGTGAGACAGTGTGTCCAGTTAAAAGAGATCTGGACAGGTTCTAAAAGATCTAACAGGTTTTAAGATTGACATACCTGAATGATCAAAGTGGGCAATCAGTGCTTTAGTTTAATCCTAAAATTAGTATTCAAATGGTTTTCTTAAGAGGATTTCACACATCTCCAGTGAGACTATCACAGAATTACCTGCTGAAACGGTTATTTGATTAGTTAATCAGTCAATTTATGGAAACCTATGACCTATTTAAAAATTTTCTGATCAGTTTAAGTAATTTAGCAAGTAATATTATCATATTTTAGCTGGTTAATGCTTCTCAAATGCAAAGTGTTACAGGTTTTCTCAATTGATGATCACTGTGAATTCACAGCTCTTGGGTGTTATTCAGTCGTTGTCTGGACAAATATATGTGTATTTTATCTTAGTCTCAGTGGATATTAAATGGGCTGTTATCATTTAATATGAGCTAGTTATTGGCCTTATGATTAACCCAAAAATATTTTAGGGCATTTGTTCTGTTTGTTAGCAAGATGATGGTAAAATGATAGAAAATGAGGGGAAGAAATAAATGAAAAAAGATGTGCAAGAAAAGTCAAGGCACAGAGACGTTGCAGCTCAAGGCTTGCGCCCTAAACATCAAGGCCACCAAGGTGCCCTGGTGCAGTTTTGACATACAAAATTGGGGCAAGTCTCACTTGAAGTAATGCACATGCAATATGGGATGCATGACAAATTTTGGCTTCGTCAAAAAGAGAAGACCAGTGGTGAGTGGAGTGTGAGGGAGGGAGGGGGGTGTTAAGCAAGAGAAAGAGAAAAACAGTTTAGTCTGTTCTATTCCGAAAAGGGGAGAAACGCAGCCTCAAATTACTTTGGCTAGGACATGAAAGTGAAACAGGGTGGCGGTTAAGAGACGATAGCACTTAAAATACAGCTGCAACCGCCAAGCCAATAAATGGAAAAAAGTAGGGAGCAGCACTTTTAACCTTTTAAACCAGCGTTTGTGTACTGCTACTGTTGCTTTGGCGCTGGGAGTGGCCCGGTCCCTGGCACCTCCCGTCTGGGACCGGCCCATTATGGCCTCTTGGGGTTTCCAGCCTGTGGTGAGAAAGCGCGCTGGATGCCTTAAACCACTAAAGCTCTCATTATAGTCTAAATGCAGCGCGACACAACTCTTGCCAGCTCCAAGGTAGGAGCTCCAGTATTTAAGCTCATCGTTGTCTTAGCTCAAAAACCGCCACTTTCCCCCCTCCCACATCCCATCAGGAAAAAAAAAACAAAAACTGCCCCTTTCAAAGAGCAGCATCATGAAGTTTTGCCGCTATAGTTACTGGCACTTGTGTGTGGAGATGAAGTTCAAAGGTGAAACAGCTCATGGGTATCGGGAAACTGCAGCCTCTTCTTCCTGACACTGGATTCAGGGGATGTCCCTGTGTCTGTGTTCCTTCTGAGAGGAAGTAGACAAAAGCCACATCATTCCCTCTGGTTCTGGCCGACGACACCGAGTTCCATCTGGTCCTCTCGGTGCCCCTGCCACGTCCCTGCCTCAGCTCCTCACTCACATGCTGACAGCACGGGCCCAACGAAAATCAGAGGCAGATGTGTGCTCATGCAGTGCACCGCGGCTCATCTCGCTACAGGAAAGACGATTTGGCGTCTGGGAGACAATAAGTGACTGATGAGCTGCAGATGGTGTTTCCTGTCGCATCAAACGTGTACTAATCATGAGAGCTGTATGTGCGCTGTCAACAAAGATGTGAATGTGGAAAACATGGTGGCTTGCAGGTCTAACTGAGGGTCCTGCATTGCAGGGTCATTCCAGAAACTAGATAACATCTAGAAGCAGAGCGCTTTCAGTTTCAGGCTTTGTCAGTCACTGCCAATCTTGGTGTCACCTTGGTGACTTTATCAGGGGGTGATTTGATCGCACCATCTCTTCTCTGCCTAATTCAAGTCAAAACGGCTGCTAGTGTTGGAAAGGCAGGGCAAGACTTATAACTTCCAAACTCTGCAAAATAGGAGGCCAAAGCATCAAGCGGTCCTCTTAATCTGTTTTTTTTTTCCATTTAATATCTCTGGGCCCAAAGCACTGCAGGTTTTTCACTCCCCTGGCCCATTTTCATTGTAACAGTCTAATCAGGGGTATTTAAATCTGAAGCAAAAGGCAAATACAATTAACTACCTGGCAGGACGGATAACCTGCATTTAAAAAGACAGTGATTACTTTATTATTCCACAGTTAAACTGCAGCAATCAGAGCACAAACTAAGGAAGCCTGGTTTTTGGCACTGTGGACAGATGTGCGTCATCATGCTTTCCCCCCATTACAGCAGAGTGAAAGGGAAATTAACTTAATTTATTTTTTTTGGCCCCCGCAGCGTTTGCCACTTTTCACACTCTTCAGGCAGTGCTGAGGGAGTGTTGGCTTTTGGGAATTAGCAAGGGCAAGTTGGAAGTGTGCGAGCTGTGATCGTGGTTGGGTCTTTGCTCAGGGAAGTTGCCAAGCGGCTCTTTTCCCTGATTTGAATCTGTACCTGCTGAGGTCTGGCCATTACTGTACATACAAGGTAACTGTTTGAACAGAGCCCTGAGAGGTTTGCCTCTGTTCAAACAGCAGAAGAGAGCACTAGAAGGCCCCATAAACCTCAGGCAGACCAAATCAAGTCCAAATCCTTTTTCACTGACCACAAGAAGGCTCAAACCTTGAAAGCAAAAAAAAAAAAAAAAAAGTGGACAAGTGTAATGGTTGCAGAGGTCACTGCAGACAACTGCAAGTGCAACCTAAATATTTGTCTTCAACCCAATTCAAGTGTAAGACTATATCCGTTACAGCACAGCAGCAATTTCCCAACGCGTTGCTGCAATTCTTTTTCACAAGTATAGAATTTGCTGGTGGAGAATTTGATAGTGATTCAAAATTATACTCTTCAGGTTGTATGGTTGCAATTCATCGTCAGTTTCAGCTTTCATAACTCTCTGGTAGAATATACCTTATGTTGTAAGAAATTCAAGACAGTGCGCCATGCTGGATGAAGTGCCCCTCATTATAGCCTGACAAAATATAAACTGCCTCTAAGTGGTCAGAAGCTATGTTAGCAAAGAAAGCAAACCTAAATAGATGTGGTTTGCAATGTAAAGCTGAGGTCCGACATTTCTGTGTGGTTACTGAGTGGCGCCAAATGGCCATCACTGTGTATAAACAGGGGCCATTTTTGTGCTGAGTATCCCCTACTTTGATCCCCGCATATCATCTTTCTTTCAAAGCAAGCGTCTGCATTCTTTGAGGAAAACAAAAAATGCATAAGTGCGCAGAAGAGATGCTGCTGTGTTGTCGATCCAGACATTGTTGCAGAGTGGTGAGGGCTGGTGGGGGGGGGGCTGCTACGGGGCATCTCCAGCACATATTAACAGACAAACAAATATGCATATGACTGGCTGTATTGGTTCATGGTGATGTTCTGCAGAAATTTTACAAAACTGTTTGGGTTTCTGGTGATTAAGGTGAACTCTCCCTCTCTCTCCACAGGCTGCATTGTAACCTGGCCTCCCATTACAGACCAGTGATCTCATGGACCTCAATAGATCTTCACTCTGAGGTCACACTTCAGCACCTACTGGCATGTAAAAAAATAAATGAGAACAAAATTCTCAATCATCATCTCTGCTGTTCATGCAGCAACACCTTAGTTTTCATCTCCTAGTGATCCAATATTTGACATCAGGAAAACCCCCCTTAGCCAGAATGGGCTGGATTTGTTGCATAGACATTATCCAAACTATCTTAATGTGCAATAGCTGCAGTTCAGATTTTACAGATACCTCCAAACAAACTGATAAAACTTCAAAGGGTGAACACAGGCAATAGAAAAACTGCTTCATTCACTAGCTTTCAATCATTCACAGGGAGCTCCATCACAAACGCCACTGACAGGGGGCACATTAGAGGTCTGGAAATAAAACACTAAATCTTTGGCACATGACATAACTGGACCCCAAACTGGCTCCCTTACAAAAAGCGGCCACGCAGATTAAGCAAGAACTATAAAACTTCAAATCAACACTTGGCTCCGGAGAAAAGCCTCATATTTTAGCGACTTGTACTCGATCGGGGGGCAGGAAATAATGTGTGAAGCGTGGAGGCTTCTTCTGTGATTGCTCACTTCTTCTTTATGTGTTTTTTAAAATAGTTACAAGTTAGACTAAAGCAAAAACATGCAACTTCAAAGGCAGCGCTGATGACGGCTACATAGTAACAGGTTACAAGCAGCGGGTTAGTTTACTCGGTGCTGGTCAATAAAAACAAGCGTATTCCAATATTACAACAAACTTTCCGGATTTGAGAGTAGATATGTAGCCAAAACAAACAGCTGAAGCAGATAAACTTTCAAAAGTAAGCGCAAATAGTTGCCTCGTAGCCTTGTTGGTCTTGTGAAATGCGTAAAGCCTGCTCGGTAAAAGTTTACAAACTTTTATTATTTTTTTTAACAGCATTTGAGGGTTAGTAAACTTTTTTTTTTTTTTTTTAAGAAAACAGTTCCTAAAAGCATGCGTTTCGGGATGGGGGCAATTGACTGTAAGGAGGTCTTAGATGAGCTCTAGACATCAACAAAGTAACCTGCAAGAGCATGTTTTCCCTGTGAATGAATTCCACAAGATAGGAGCCATCTTGTGACCGCATATGCTTGCAAGCCTAGTACCATCCTCTCACTGCCTGCACACACACACTCACACATACACACCATACACAACTCTTGTCAACCCCCCAACTCATGTGGGAAAAGTTTTAAGAAGGGCAGTTTTGTAAAATTACACCCCGTGCCCCAGTGGTATTGCTCGGCACTGCCGCTTGTCATTCTCCCGCAAGAAAAAGACACTTTACACGTACTTGAACGATCTCCCCCTCCGCGCTGATAGTGGCTCCTGCTTTGGAGAACCGTCCCTGCAACCCAGTCGTGTAAGTAGTATAATCTCCATTGGGACTGGACTCGAACAGGACCACTTCCACAAAGGCAGTATCCTTGGCGAAAACGGTACCAAGAGAAGCGGCAACCACGAAGATCACCAGGACCACCGTGTCGAGTACACGATCTGAGCCTCTCCTTGGTAAAATCATCATCTTGCCGGCTGGATCTGCGGCGATCGGGACATAATTTCACACGGATTAATTAATCGGGGGAAGGTAATAGAAATCAGGTCTGCGCGCGCTACGGGCGATGCGTCAAAAAGAGTCGGGATTGTGCAATAAAAGCTGAGCCTGTGCTGAAGCGTGTTTATTTCACCACTGCAAGCCTTGTCAATTACATTGCCTGCAAACGCTCCCTCTCTCTCTCTCTCTCTCTCTTTCTCCCTCCCTCCCTCTCTCTCCCTCTTTCTTTCTCACCCCCCTCCTACTCCCCCTCTACAAAGCGGATCTCCTTTGATCTCCAAACACGTGATTTTTTTTTTTTTTAAGTTTTTTTCTCTCTCTCCCAAAAGGGTTATATCCCCACCCACCAATCTCTCTGACCCTCTCCTTTGCACTCCCCACTCTGAAGTGCCAGCACTCAGTTAAGGAGGCACCGCGGACTTCGCCGCTCAGGAAAAAGGGGGACCTATTGTTTGGAAAGTCTTTAAGTTACGCGTTAAAGTTTGAGCTAGTTCAGTCTGGTTGGCCTGATTGTTAAACACAAGGCGTATTTTCGGCCCCTGTTACAGTCCCGGGCTGCTCAAGTGGCATTTTCCCCCGAGTTTGACACGTTTTGGCTGGCGTACCACCTTAAAATAAACACTACCCTCTTCAGGACGCCTCATGATTTAACCGGGCTAATTTTTCAATCTGGTTCAGGTTTAATCACTTGCAGTACAGGTTACAAATACAACGGTTTGTTTAGGTTTGACAAACTAATACTGGTGGGGAAATATATATTATTTTTTCAAGTTAATATTTTGGTTTTTGTTCCAATAACAACACAAGAAAGGAACTTCATTCAAAGTTTTCCTATGGGAAAATCCTTTATCAGCTGCATCATTTCTTACAGTGCATTCATATGATACACTGTCCACAGACTTACAGATACTGATGATGTTCTTACACGTATTTGGAAGCACTTTGGTATCACACATCAATTTCTCTTAAAAAGGCACTAGCTCTTGACTTATTAAATATACTTTGAATAATTCTACTTTTATTGGCAGAAATCTTTTACTTAACTTATTTGTTTGTGTTGTATATTTTGATACAATAATGATTAGAATATAGGCCTGCATATCTCTTAATAAAGCCTATGCATAATACACATATGTATATGTATAAATGCATGTGCATTATAGATTCATTGTATTTGACAGCCTGTTTTCAACACCCACTCATGCGATTACATTGCAGCACCTTGTCTACGCTGGGCTTACCTAACCATGCTGGCCCTACAGAATATTATGTCTTTATTATTTTTATCCATTTAAAGACATTTAAAGATAAAGGAAAACGCCTTGAAACCGATTTCTTTCTTCTTAAGGATTTTTTTTTTTTTTTGTCTCTTTCAAGGTGCTATTTTGTCACAAGCCGTTGTATTGCACATTGATTGAAGGCAATTCACTGGCACATATAATTGTGCACCAGCCTTAAGATGAATGGATCTCCAATTAACTGTCGCTTTTGATCTTCAAAGTAGTTGTCGCCACCAAGACAGGCTTGACAAGCTAATCATAGATCATTTCAGACATTTTACAAACCTCTTAATGTTTAAATGAAATTTGACATAATTTCTATCTGCTGAAAAGTCAAATTAGTGGCTGGATGGAAAAACTTATAACCGTGATGGAGTTTAGGATTCATAAAAGATTAACATCAATTTCATCATTTTTTGCTTTAAAATATGGAGGAACATTCTGCATTTGTCTTGCTGCCTTTTATTGAAGAAGAGGACAATTACTTCCCAATTATTCTCTGTTCAGAATAAAGAGTCTTTTGTGTAACTTCCATGCTAACCAGTTTCTGGAGAACATCTTCTGCCTGGTGCCTTTTCTTTCAGTGTGTCGGACTGTTCATTATGTGTCTGCAAATAAGCACACTGTGTCTTGAAAGAACACTGAGAGAATAGATAAACACAGTATCTTTTATCCCTGCAAAGGAAGATGATTTCTATCTTAGCGTAGCTAAACAATTCATGAAAAGAGCTCACAGTACCAAGCGAGCAATGGTGATACTATTCATGTATTCTTCTGTCTTTGATTACAGTTGTAAGAATAAAGGTGACAATGTAATATTTAGTACAATCTATCAGTTGAATCAGAACATAAACATTTTATCAAAATAGTACATTAATTCTTTCAAAGTGAATAATACTACTTTTGAAAGGCCTGTTTCCAATGATAATAATAACTCCACCGAGGTGGCCTCTTGAAAAGAAAATACTTTAAGCACTTTAATGAAGGGTGAGCTCCACGCAGTGATAGATGTCCAAAAAAACCCAGAAAACAAGGTCTCATCTTGCTGTCAGCTGTGTGGCAGTGTGATTATGAAAACCAACTGTGAGGACGTTTTAGGTCAAGAATGCAGCCGCCTCTGGAAGAAAGCGTGATGGTCAACATGTGTTCGGACTCAAAAGAAAGTGTGTGTGGGGGGGGGTTTCAAAGCTGAAACTTAAGAAGTTCTTCAATGCCTCCAGCGTGACGATTATTTACAGATCACTTTGGACGTTGCTCTGTTTTACGAGTAATGATCCACTCCACATGTCCCATATCTGCTTTGTGTCACTTTCTCACTCTCTTGCACACACACATAAAATACAGATAGATTATGAATAAATACATACACGATTGGACTTAAAAGGCACGATGTCTGCAAGTTTAGTGATAAAAACGAATTGGATTTGCATTATCAGCTTACTAATGGACCAAATGCATTAGGGCAGCAAGTGATAGTGAGTCATAGTGAGTTTGTTCCTCTTTTGTTGCAAGCCTGCCCTCTGCTGGTTGTTATGAGTTTTCAATCCATAAAATTTTCAAAGCTCTAAGTCTACTTTTGTTCTCTCCCTTAACTTACTCTGATTATGTGATTTACTCTACAGTTTATTTTCATAAAGTGTTTTGGTGACCATGTGGCCCTTTAAAGGGATTAAAAAGTGATTAAAAGGACAGGTAAGTTATTAAAAACTTGCTTTCTTCCCCCCTACATATATGTTTTTTTAACTTGGACAGCAGCTGCGGATCCTCTCCTGACGCTCCAGTCTCTCTGCACCAGTGTCTAAACTCAGGCCACCCTGAGAAGAATCAGCTGTCCATTTGTTTAGGCTTAGAGAGTGCTGAGGATGAGAGTGACTTTGAAAGATGACAGTCGGCCGGCTCTGTGTATTAATATGCCATCTCTTTCAGCAGACTCTAGGTTATGTGTGGGTTGTTCTCTTTTTGATTGAACTTGTGGAAGTAGCCCAGGATTGTTTGGCTAATTAATGATGTTTCATGTGATATTAAAGTCCTGTAAAGCTCCTCTCATTTATTTTTCTGTTTTCATCTCATCTCTTTCTGCAAAATATCTTTTCTTCTCCTGTGACTCTTTTTTGTAAACCCTGCTAGAGTTGAGCTTCTAGAGTTGAGCAGCTAGCTTCCTGATAAAAAGATTTAATGATGAGCATTTCTCCCTATTTTCTTACATTTATTTTTCCAAATGATTACATTAATTGAGAAATTAACAATCAATAATAAAAAAAAGACTGGTTAGCCATCAATCTAGCTTACTCTATTTATTTTTAACAAAGACCACTCTAGACATCACTCAGTTTTTTCCAACATGGACATTACTTTTAGAAGACAAATTAATCTTTTCAGACTAAGGATTAGATTTTTCAAGGGAGATAAAAGCGTGAAAGTACTTGTCAAAACTACAAAGTAATTGATAAGTTCATGGCCTAAGGTGGAAGAAATCAATTTTAGAAACCCTAGCACATTTAATTTACAAACTTAAACAACCTATATCATTTATGATCCTTTCTGAAGTCTGAGATCTCCAGAAAGAGGTTTAAAGTAAAGACAATGTCATCCTTACTGTCAAAACTGTGAGCTGTTCGCTTCTAATCCAAACTTCAAACTGTTAATAATAATCAACATAAACATAATCATTCAAAGGCTTAAAACTGCACATTCATGTAACGAGAGCTGTATACCTCATCTTCTTGTACCTTGGGTTGTAAATTTCACTCCTCCTAACAAAGCATTGGGGTGGTGTTTTAAAATTTTTAGCCACGGATCAAAATCAAATTTTTGCTTCAATGGTGCCCTTGTCCTGCAAACCTCACTTGTCCGTCCAGTTTATCCTCCAGCTACTTTGCCCTTTTACAGATGTCAATACGGCATTATCACATAGCTGCAATGATGCTTATTGTTTCTGCAGACCCCGTTTCAGACCCCCTTATGAGTTTGGATGTGTCCTGAATTGACTTGCCTGGATAAACAGATAAATACAAAATAAAGAAAAGATCACGGGTTACTAATAATATCCAAAGGGAGCATTTGAATGTGTTTGATCAGTCCTTTGGTGCAGCACTATTTGTACCAACAGGGCTCCCAGCCTCTGTGAATTGCCCCTTTGTTGGCATGGTGCTGACGTTATGTTATAATGAAGAAAAGAGATGATGAGGAGGGGGAGCATTTACATTCATGGCTCCCAGAAGAGCACATCACTGCAGCATATTATTACATAAAGCAATTAGGGGGCCCCAAAGCCCCCACATTATGGGAGATGCTTTCCCAATGATGACACAGTACGGTGATGACTATTGACTCCAGCCGGCTCAGAGCATGTTGCATGTTTGAAATGATGTCACAGGACAAACCCCAGTGGGAAACTCTCATGAAACTTTCTGCAATGAATTATAAGTTGAGAGGACAGAGGGGAAAAATACAGCACCGAGGGAGAGATGGTCGAGAGTCCTTTAATAATAATACAAATGATACTTCTGGAGTTCCAATCCAAACAAATCAGCTAGGGGGCCATAATTGATAGCTTTATGTACCAATGTATAGGCCAATGTATCAAACGACAGTATAAATCACTGTGACAGTATGAAAGGGTTGCTCATAGTAAATTTTCATCTGGATCTGCAGCTTCTTCCAGCTCGACAACTAAGCTAGGTAACCAGTTTTAGGTCATTCTTTAGCTGTGTGGACATTAACAATATTGTTGTTTTCTAGTCACAGCAAGCTGCCGTTTCGGTTAAAAAGCTTAAAAAATCCTCCTGTACAGTAGTGCATCTGTTAGCCAGAGCCAGATATTTTCCTCAGGAGATGGTAGGGATCAAATACAGAGGGTTAAAGGGTAAAAAGAGGGTTAATATTGGGCCAACAATAATGTACTCACACTTATTTGGAATCATTGCGGTATCACACACTTGATTTCTCTTTAAAAGTCACCAACTTTTGACTTCTATTAGATACAGTTAGCCAGGCAAACTCCATATGACTGATAATGATACTCAGTAACTGCTGGCTGTATAAAAACATAATGGTTTGCAAACAAGCCTGTCAAGTCCAACATCGTAAAAGGTCATGAAATGTCAATAAAATGAGCCAATGCAAATTTAAGACAGTGTAACTTTTGAAAGAGGAAATAATACAACCTTGTTTGATTAATGTTATTCATAATCAATAAAATGCAACTTCGCCTAATTCAATACACAGCCCTGCTTGGTCTCATGTGACCAGAAGCTTGTGATGGCTAGCAAACAATAAATAATAACCACATCATGATGTCTCTAAGTCAGTTTGAGAACGGAACACAACAAGCCATTTACTTTTAAGTACAACATGTGACCACAGGAGCCGACTCTCCATACTGTTACATAGTATAAATATGGCTCGCAAAATAACAGCTTTCATTCCAAATGAGCTTTCCTGTGTGTACATGTGCTTAGAGTAGTTTTTTTATGAAACAAAGGATCTGTTTTTTAAGTCAAAATGCAGGACAAGGCTGTGTTAACAACTGTGTACTGATGAGGCCACAAGATGCAGCCATAACACCGTTAAAAGCTAGTCAATAAACCCTGACAAATAATTTTTTTTGGTCCAAATTTTGCCATGCAAAATTGATAATGTTACATCAGAGCTATAAAATTGTTCAAAGGTTCCAAAATTGTCCTGTTCTTCTTAATACAGCAGGAACCACAACAAATTATTGATGACATTCTTATGAAAGAAAAAGTGTTCCTCCAATTTCACATTGTGCAAAAGACAATCATCCAAACAATCCAAGCCTAAACACAAAACATGTGTCTTTCACCTGTCTGTAGCTCTAAAGTTAATTAAGCAGTACTTTATAAACTGTAATTTTTACTGACCCAATTAGGCAGGCAGTTATAATGACAGTATCAACTTTCAGTGGACAAATAATAGCATCAATCACCAACTTCTTTTAAAAGTGTTCTCCAATTTTCAAACAGCTCATAACAAAATGTTACAGGCTTTGAAGTCCCAACTATTCAGGGGCTGGGCCCTTTCCTGGTCGGACCGCCTCCATGGATCTGGCTCGAGGGTGAAAGTCAACTTTGAAGTGTAGACTAGACCAGGGGGAGGTATTTCAATAGGCCTCTAGTTCAGTCGAGGGGTAAAGTTGCAGCCATCAGGGGGGAGGGAGCAAATGAGAGAGGAAAAGGAACGAGGGAGAGACAGAGAGGAGGGCTAGAGTCTTTTGAAATGAGGCACCTGTACGTTTGAGGCTTGCAAGAACAGGTATGTTCCCAGGGGTTAGGGGCTTTGGAGAATTCAAAGTCATTTCAGTCAGCTCAAACGCTCATAATCTGCTCTGAGAAGTGAGGAGGATAGGGGGGATATGATGTTGATACACTCACACAGGCGTGAACATGTTCTCAAGGGACTGGATGGATGGATGGATGGAATCTGCACACGCGTGCACGCGCACACACACACCACACACACACACACACACACACACACACACAAACGAGAAGGATTCAAATTAACACAGGCTCACTTTTCTTCCCTCAGCGAAAAAATCCATCTGCTACCCCTAACAGGAGCTGAAAACTTCTGAAAACTGTAGATACAATATTTAGGTCACCTTTATTTTGAAAATAAAATGGGAACACAATCTGTCACACAGAGAAGAAAGAGGTGAGTGGTTGATGTCCCCATCACTGATCAAAGGGTAAAAGCACGAGTAGAGTTTGCCCTGTGGCGACATGACGGGAAAGTGGATGAGGAAACCAGACTGGAAACAGGAGATAGATGATGACCTGCGGGGACAGTGTGTGTGTGTGTGTGTGTGGGTGTCTGTGTGTGTGTGTGTGAACATGCACAAGAGCAAGTCTGTTTTCATGTTCAGTCAAGCCTTCAAACTCTCAATCTCAGCCGTTAGTGATATATTGTTCAAGATGTTAATCCAAATATCTATGTTTATAATGAACATAAATTACAAGGAGCTGAAAATACTGATGCACCGGAAAAAAAAAAAAAAACAGTTGGACAAATGGAGAACTAAAGCCCCGTCCCTTACTCACGTGGACCAACATGGGAACTTATTTAAGAAAAGATGTGTATAATAATCAATAGAGAGAGACAACTATTTTTTTGATCCCTGCTTGATTACAATTACAATTACACATATAATGTTTGACAACGTAAAACAAAAATGTTCAAATCAGGACAGTCTCTGTTTGTCATAAATCTGCAGGTGTTGAAGACTTTAAAAAATATGTATATAGAGAGACTACATATTCCAAAGTCACAGAAGTCATGATAGCTTTGTCTTTTACTGAACTAACTCTCTTTTTGCACAGCTGCAACTCTCGACGACAACAAAACGAAGGAAGTGAAATCTACTCAAGTAACGGCTGTGTTGGTGTTGGTGACATATACTGTCAACTGTTTTTGTTCCTGTTTGGTAAGTCAATCCATAAATTACTGTACTGTACTGACGTAGTTTATCAACTGATAAAAATATGCAGCTTTCAGTATTTCCCACTTCCTAATTCTTTTGTCTTCTCAGTCTTTAAACACTCACTCACTCTGTCTCATCTTCATTCACATCCTCAGAAACTGTGTCTCCCTTTCCTGTCACCCGTCTCCCCCACTAACCCCACATCACTCTCTCTGATGGTTCAACATACTCCTGGGACTCCCATTTGATTGCTTCTGACTGCAGGCGCAGACCATCACTCTGAGCAGAAAAACAATATGTCAGAGCACCAAATCCCAAAATATAAAGCTGGTGAGCACATCACACATCCTGGTCTTAAAAAGAAAGGATCTTTGGTTTGCGTGACAGGACGTGCTGACAAAGTGCAGCCCTCGGTTGTGTGGCAGCAGTGAGGATGGGTGTTGGACTGAGGGATGACTTGTTGGGAAAAAAGTGAAAATGTGGTTCATAATGACTGATAACAGATCATCTTCCCTCCTGGGTCTCTTTTTGATGTCTGAAAGACTTATTTTGTTTTCTGCTGATTCTGTGGTAATGAGCACACACACACTCACACGCACGCACACACACACACACGCCCACACACACACACACATACAGTCAACAGCATGGGATTCAGTTAAAAGAGACATCAAAGGGACCTCAGTTCAAACTAGTAGCCGGTAGACACAAATTCAATTTCCCTTGAGAATCAGATCTTAGCATGAAGCAGCAGCTCATTGAATTATTACATTAATGTTTTTTTCAACTCAGACGTGGGCCAAAAACTCTGAAGTAATACAAGACAAGGACTTCTTTTTTTCTTACGTCCATTAACAGCAGTGATTATAACTGAAGTTCATCCTTGAGGCTGGAAACAGTAACTGACAAAACGACAAAGTTTCTTCAGTAGCTGTTCTTGAACTTTAAGCAATAAACATGATCATCCACAGTGGATTAAGACTGCCCAGATGAGATGCAAACTCCTTGTGATGAGATTATTTTGGCATCAGCAGTGATGTAACACTAAAAATAGCCCTTTTTTCTCATTTATTTATTGCCAAACTATCAAAAAGCTGCACGTATTGAGACAGTTTTGGCATAAGATGAATAAAAGTGTAATTTTTTTCTAATAAGGTTCTACACATACAGACTTTTTTTGCCAAATCAAATTACTACATGATATTTCAATTGAGAGATTTAGAATGTTCTAGTTTGCGATTGGCAAGGTGCCATTTAAAAAGGTGATTTAACACATTGCACCTTTTAGGATTCAGCAAAATTTAAGTGAAAAAAAGTGGTTGTTTGCTTATGTTGCCAGGTCTCTGTCAATTAAATCTGTCTAACCACATTCAGACCATCCTAATAAAGAAAAAACAAAAACAACTAAAAAGGAAAAAAACAACAACAACAACAAAAAAACAAACTCAACTAAAAGAACAAGTTTTAAGACAAATGGAGCCAGTACATGAGTCCTTAAAATGGAAATGACAGAAATGAATTTGAACACTTAAACCTAATCAGTATTTACGGAAATGGCAAAACTCAATTTACTCAAAATTTTTCCTCAAAATAAAGTTAATTTTAGAAACTTCTATTAAATTACCCAACATCACTGGCCATTTTAGCGCAGTTACTTGGGAATAACCAGCTGTATAACATTGCTGAGAGCATGGAGACACTGAAGAGCTCAGAGTTATACAACAGAGCACAAGTGAGAATGCAGGAAAAGACATTCAATGACACTTAAGCACATCTTCCTCACATGATCAGCACTCAGCTTGTCAGGATTAACAAACAACTTTTAAGGAAATAAATTGGCTGGACATGAGTTAAAGTGATAATTTTAACCTGTTAACATCCATCCACCCATAAACTGTTAGTGCTTATCCTTGAGAGGGTCACAGCAGGGCTGGAGCTAATCCCAGTTGACACTGGGTGAAGCCACTGTGGACTAAATGAATTAGGACAAAGTTAAAGAACAGAAGTTTATTTTTTTTTTTTTTTTTTTTTTTAAAAGACTTATTAACCAGACCCACTTCAGCTGGAAAAATACCCTACTCTCATTAATGTTTCTATGAAGTTATACTTTCCTAAAATCTAGTTAATGTTTAAGTCATATCCAAACACCAATGAAATCAGTATGAAGCTATCGTACACCCGGCGGACTGAGGTCAAATGTGCCAGGAGTTTAGAGCAGCCGAAACCTGGTCTAAACTGAGGCGCAGACGTCAAACAACATTTATTTGATCAGAAAAACAAGGATTAAATAATAATTATCTATAACATGAACCCTGAGCCAAGAGTTTTGTCTATTCATCGCTGAATCGCCTTTCTTTGTTTGAATTCAATATAAACAAGCGGCTGAAAGAAAAACAGTCAGTCAACCATTAATTACCACATGTATTCTATTCACAAAATTAATTTAATTTTTAAGTGTGTGCCTGTGTGCATGCATGCGTGCGTGCGTATGTGCACGTTTGCCTGTGCAGGCGAAAATGTATTGTAGAAACAGATGTGGCAAAATATGGAAATGTTTGCTCTTTAAAGATTTGATTTAAGGGGAAATTAGC
>JAPZDY010000022.1:9534725-9550243 GCA_029783645.1 Ctenochaetus hawaiiensis
TCATAAACATAATATCCACCCTATGTGTGGGAAATTAAAAAAGAGATTAATTATCATGCTGTATGAGCTGAGAGGTTTTGACATTAATCAGAAACTATATGTTTGCACAGCTGTGCATTAGTCACTTCCACATGAGTAACTTGCCAAAGGAGGAACTGGCGTGACTCCAATTATACTGTTACCATGGCAGCACAAGTCCACACATATCATCTAATACCAATAAATACAACAGTTTATGTGAGCTGCACATCACAAAAAGCAGCGCCTTTGCAAAGCCAAAACTGTGGAGGCCTTTTGTTGCTTCCACAGTGAGGCTCCAGTTCGGAAACTTTTTAAATTCAAACATCATCCCTTTTGATTCCAATACACAGAGAAGATTACATTATTTTGCATCACACAACGTGCTATGGAACTGGCCCAATTTTTGCACTTTTGCATACAAAGGCTCTGGCTGTACTGCCTCCGTGCGTTTGGCCCATTCTGCAGCATACAGCAGTGCCAATCTCACCCAGCACTAAGCCCTTTGCTAATCTGCTGCCCAATTCCTACTGTTATCCAACAATAACACCACAGGCTCCCTGGATCCCTGGAACCCGGCCTGTGAGTGGCACAGTTCTCAATAAAAGACACAGATGTTAAGACACACTGAGAGATTGGCTGGACATTTTTATTGCATCAGCCAATACAAAGACATCAACAGAAAAGGAGGCAGGAAACAAACATCTTTGGCAAAAAAGTGAGTCTGTCCACTCCAACAATCATGCAGTCATCATTCTGAACACTTGAATACAAAAGAAAAATTAAAACCATATTGCGAGACCTGAAACACTTCAGATTAATATTAATATTGGCATGAATTGGTACATATTTAATTTTATTTACAATACACTTTGGTAGAATACAATATTAATGCACACAATTCACCCTCTACTAAAACCAAAAAGGGTAACCTACTTTCGTTTCTTGTCAGTTTAAGTGACATTCATTAACTCAGAAGATAAACAATTGTGGATTGGAAAGAATTAAGGCACTTATGCAGCTGAAGGCATGTTTGTCATTTAGTTTAGACCAAATAAATCACATATGCTATGTTTGAAACAAAGAGATTGTTATACTCAATTAACTGCTTGGTAATATATAAATATAAATATAAATTTGATCTTGGTAAGTTCACACATATTGTCATTTTAACTTGCTAGTTACTGAGAATATTCTGACTTGTATATTTTAGTGGCCCAACAGTTCCTGCATCATCTCATACGGAAATATTATATAAAACTCTTCTAACCATGTGGCTGAAAACAAATCTTTCATCTGCAACAAACTAGAAGAACTTCCTTGTTTCTGTATTTCCTCTTTAGGTAGTCAGAAATCAATGTATGTGCTCTTCATGCACAATACAGAAAAAGTATGTTTATGTTTAAGCATAATATAATATAAATGTTAATATAATGTTAAAATATTTTACGTTCAAATCTTCTAAATTGATTAAGACGGTGTATAATTAATGGCAAGCATCTTTGTTTGGATTAGGACGCTGTGCATAGGGAAAGACTTTAAAAAAATAAAATCATACTACCAAGCATTTATTTTTAATACAACTGGATACTTAACTCTATGACCCAGTTTCGTCTTGTGCAGCTTTAATAAGAATATCAAACAGAACTTCTAATTTCCTTATAATTCCAGGTGTCTAATGACATGAAGCTGTAGGCCACACATGTCATGGTAAAAGAAATAAATTGGGCCAGATAGATTGTTATGTTAGTGTAAAGGTGGGGGTTTTAGATCATGGAGGTTAGGCCATAGAGGCCTCTTGGGGCTTGGGGGCCTCCACCTCCTGTGTCTCGCCACCCTGGGGTCCCTCGCTGCTGAACAGGTAATATGGAGGTGTCTGGCGAGCTTCGATGATGAGGACTCCCTCAGGGGACAAGGAGGCAAAAACAGTCAGAGGGTCCACATCAATCGGGATCCTGATGAGACAGAGAAGAAGAGAGGTGAGGTAGTATATGAGTGTATTTTTTTATGTGAGGATAGAAGTTTAGATGTTAAGAGCAGCAGAAGTTTACTCGGTGGAAAATCTGTAAGCTGCTGTTTGCATCCAGCATCTTTAAAAGCATGAGTGGGAGGAACAAAATAAGAAGAGTGGTGCTGAGAAACAGCCTAGGGAAACAGTTCAGTTACTGCTTGAAGGTCAAACTAAACTCTGTGACATTTTCTTCCATAACAGCTGCTGTAAAGTATTGCTAAATGCCGGAATTTTTATTGACACTTTGTCAATGCCCAACAGCCTGCAGTTGGATGACTTTAGCAATGTGTTTCTGCAGGAGAAAGAAAAAAAAGATTCTTGGCTCAGGATTTTGACTGTTATTAAAAACATTCAGTCTGTCCTCCTCGGCTAGCACTCACTCTAGATTCACAAAAACCATCTTAAACCTCAGGTAAACTAAAAGGCATCGAGAGTTGTCATTAAAAATCCTGCAGCTCTGGGACGAAGAAAGCAAGAGAAAACACATGATGGATGCAGGTGTAGGTTTGCAAAAACAAAATCTGATTCCAATTAATGAGAGCGTGTCTGCAGAAGTTTAACACCTGTATATTTCATCAGCTTATTCTTTTCTAACCTGCTGCTCACATCTGTCATATAGGTA
Organism: Ctenochaetus hawaiiensis; assembly: GCA_029783645.1. Lineage (NCBI taxonomy): Eukaryota > Metazoa > Chordata > Actinopteri > Acanthuriformes > Acanthuridae > Ctenochaetus > Ctenochaetus hawaiiensis. Next base: position 9,537,377 of record JAPZDY010000022.1, read on the forward strand.
CCAGCTAATTATATGTCAGGCATGTTTTTGAATCTTCTTTGACATTTCTCTTGCCGAAAATGATATATTTTCCAGAGCACAGTGGGATAATTGGCTCCCAAAACTTGCAGGAAGATATAAGTGCAGATAGCTGCAGTTTGGATTTACTTACATAACTGTGTATAGACACTTCAGGAACAATTAGGTTTAATTTTAGGTTTATTTAAAGCTTTTTTAAAAAAATAAAAAAACAAAAAACATTACATGTTCTTCTGGAATGAAAGTATTTCATAACCTGCTGTGGAGGCAAACGCACAGAGATCCAGGCGAACTCTTTTCTTAGACAGTGTGGCCAAATATGGGTATTGTAGGTTTTCTGTGAGAGCAGCCAAGTGTCTTTGGGAGTTAATATAAACATCAGGCTGCACTGCTCAGACGAAGGGAGAGTGTGGATTTAGCCCCCATTTAATTAGAGAGGACCTTCAACTGGCTTCCCACTCTGCTGAGAAATTCAAGTGAGATCAGACAGGACTGAAAACTTCACCTCACAGAAGCAGACTGACAGGAAGGTTAAATCAGGTCTGTTTTTGCAGACAAATATCGCATGAAGTGTCTCACAGAGCTTCAGGTGCAGCTAAACCTTCTCATGACCCAGCCTAGGTTCACAAAGAAGATAAGGACCTCCTCCCACAATTACACACCCAAAAAAAGTGGATTAAACTAGAGATTTGCCCTCCTTAAATGGATAAGGATGAAATTGGAGCCACTGGTTGGAAAAAGGCAATTACAAAAAATAAGAGAAAGTTGGAACAATAAAAGAAACACAGACTCCAACAGCAGGATTATCCAATTTAGATAGAACAAGAACAATACAATATGTCCAAAGAGATAAGCTGCAGAAAATAGGTTCACAAAACTGTCTTCATATTGTACCAAAGCCTAAGGAAGTCAGGTATGGGTTTGGGTGGGGGTGAGTGGATGGGGAACATGAATGTGTGTACCTAATCATGAGAATTTACCCAACATTTTCTGAGATTTTATTTTAGTCAAAATCATAAATCTGAACAATAAATGTAAACCACACAGTGGTACCAGAGAAAAAGTAAGGGAATCACAATATTCAGAGGGATTAATCCTCTGGGAACCATAAATGAGTTTGCAAGTTTGTGCCAATCCAGATGCTAAATTATGATCTATCACTAAAAATCTGCTAAATATTTAGTTTGGCTGAAGTACAAAATTTCACCTTATGGTGGCATGGGAAGAGGCCATAAAAGTAAAAAAAAAAAAGTTGTGAAAATGTATCACTAATAACTACCAACATCAATCTAAATGTAATCATTAAGTTTCATCCTCCAGGAGCCACAAATATCCATGCATGCTTTCTAGGCATCATTCATTAGTTGTTGATATATTTCATTCTTCAAAATGGTGGATCATCCAACTGACTGTCATTGCCCTCCACACAGCAGGGATAATAATAATTTATCCTGTTGGTCAGTGCAATTTATTTTTTGCCACTATAATGAGTAAAAACATGAATTTGTACTAGAATATGAAGTTGGTGTAAGTCAGTATTGATGTTGAATACTTTCTTATCAATTCCCCTCCAGCCACACATGGCTGGCCTACACATGACAGTTTCTATGTCCCTGCCCCATCTTCCCTTAAGGAGCCAACTGCTGCGAAGCAAAGTTCCTTCTTCAGACAAAGTCAAATCACTCAGCTGACTCATTATGTGGAATTCTGGCAGAAACCTTATCTTTCCAGCTTGGGGAGTTTATTTACCTCTGGCAAACGCATGTTTTATCGCACACATTGATTTTGTACAGCTGCCAAAAACCTGTCCAATACATTTTTCCCCCTAAAGGCATACTGAAGCAGAGAGGGACCAGACAGTGAGACCTCACAAGGTGACTGTGTGTCCATGGAGTGTGTGTAGCATGTAAAGCATATGAGCCGTATGCTCCTTTGCACACACCCAGACCCAGTGCACATTTCAGTCCAGTTTATTCATGTGTCTCGTGAGAAAAAGAAGCAGAACAAAACATTCTTGAATAACAAACCACTTTCACATACAAACTGATTGAAGTTATTGTGTTACAACTGAGCTACATGACCTGGGCTTTTTAAGCTACCTTTGCCCACAGAGCAGTCTCAGCAACAACAAATTTGGTTAATAACTGACTATTTCTCACTTGTTTTAGTGTTTGACACAAAAACCCAGCCTGTTGTGCTGTCCCATCAGTGGTCTCTGTCAATAATTTCTGTCACTGTTGATATTTTGCTGATCATACTTTCACACTTTCATTTGAGCACTTCAGCCAATGATTTTGTCATAAACAAACAATCCAGGTATTTTATCAAGTAATCAGTGACACTGTTCTTTAAAATATCCAAAAAGGCAGGTTATTAAATTTTAAGGAGACATCTTTAAACTATTTGTTTTTGTCTGACTAATAGGCCAAAATCCAAAGGTATTTAAGCTACTGTCCCTACATATGATAACAGAAATCATGCATATCCTCACAACTTTAAAGCTCAACCTAGACAATGTCTGGCATTTTGTTTGAAAAATTATTTTAAAAAGTTTTCAGTTATCTACTTACATTTGAGAGTTTTTACAGTATAGTATTGCCATTTTAACATGAGTTAAAGGTCTTATCTGAAGCATGCTGTATGCGCACAGGTACGGAGGGTAATAAAGGCAGCATTAAGGGTCAACAGTCCTAACAATGCAACATGTGGCTGCATTGCATCTATTTTATATTTAGTGAATCTCCTAAAATTGCCTTTATTATGGGACAGATGGAAGTGTTCTTATTTTGCTGCCTTTGTCTTGTTGCTGGTTATTAATATGCATGATGGTTTTTACCAGCGTTAAAAACACATTGCTGCCTTTTAAAAAACTGTAATACAAGTAAGCTTTAATGCACTAATTACCATAAGAAACAGATTGAAAAAGTAGCAGTGCTCTAACTAAAAGTCATATAAATGAGTATTATGACTTCTCTGTACTATATCTATTTCTCGCTTCCATATAACCGGAGGACTGGGGTATTGAGGTCAGTTATTTATATATGACCCCCATCCCCAAGCCTCCCCTATATATTCAGTGTGTCAGCTCTTTGCTTAAGAGCTCTGGCCTAATCTGGGGGGTTTTCAATTAGAATGACTGTGATATGAATAGTGGGGGGATAGCACAACTGCTTACTAATTATCCAACAGGAAATTTGTAGGACTGGAGTGACGCGCCAGCGAGACGTCGATTCACACCAGCGATTAGCGCCACTGTTTGAAGTCTTCCCACTACTCCAATTAAAGGAGCAGAAGCGAGCTGCACAGGTTGTGGAAACTTCTGTGGTCTGTTTGGCTTGGATGAATTACAACATGATAAGTCTACAATATGCAAGACATCTGTGCAGTCCTGTACAGCAGCCTCTCCATGCAGTGTCTGCTTCAGTATTCTAGTGTTAGTGAGAAAGTGGTGCTTTTGATTCAAAGCTACAATGACTCTGGAGCAGCTGTTCAAAACTGCATTAAATAAGAGGTTTGGCCTCATATATTACTTACATATTCTTAAGAGATAAACACAGAGCCTTTTACGTTACAATTAATACTAGGTCAAAACTGAATATATGGCTGTGCTCCATATGATCAACGGATCATGTTTAATTGTAAATGTAACTATTCTGATTAGCTGTTAATTTCACTGCCCTTTCATCTGTTTCCATCTGAGGAGGTCTCTTGTTTTTTTCTGACTCACTCATTTTGTCAGACTGAGTGACATTTAGCATATTTTTTTCTGCGTGTTCTCTCTATAATACTTCTCAGCACTCTCAGAACTGTTTTCTCTCCTACTCTGATCAATGATGAACTGAAACAATGTTAAGATGTTAGATATGAAAGATCACTAAGAGTTGATCTAAATAATTAGAAACTTCTTCTGTTACAATGGCAATCAATGTTCAAACCAGGTGGGTAGGAGACACTTCTTGCTTGAATTTAAGAGGCAAAAGACTATTTAGAGCAAGACATTGAGCTCCTCTGTGGTGTTTAAGTAGACTTAAAACCCACACACATAAACATGTTTCCTTCTGCAGTCCAGCCAATAAATGATCATCATCATTTTAAAAATCCTTGATCCATTTCATGTCTGTATGTTGAGACAGACTCAATTCACTGGGTGGTATGTACTTGAATTTTGAGAATTGTTTTTGATTAGTTGTTTTGTTTAAATTGAACCATCTCTTGTCTAGATTTAGGCAATAAGACTGCTATTTCTGTAAATGGTCAACCATGTGGCAATGCCAGTGACCATGTCATCAGACAAGAATGACTTTCAGTGCTGGAAATTCAACAAGATTTTCCTGGCAAAATCAAAAACTTTAACATGACTGTATAGTGTAAAGCTTTTTATCAGCGGTTAAAATGCCATCGACATGGAAATATGGGAGGTTAATGAAACTGCAATCAGTCATATAAAATGAAGTTTTAAAAAAAAAAACAGTTGAGGAATTTTTTGGAAAATTCTATAATCAGAAAGTAATTAAATGTAATAAGTTAAATTACTTTTACAATTTTGACAGGTTAACTAGGATAAGTATTAATGCTAGTGTTAAGTGTTTTCATTTTCAATGTAACTTTTCCAAAACTGATGAGCACATCTGTTTGGTCATATTTGGTAATAATATGATGAAACTGAAGTGTTTTGTGTCAATCCTGTCCAGAGAGACAGAGTGGAAAACAAAATAGTTGGCATATAGAAACATCACTGTCATACAGAGTTCACTGAAACAATACTCACTGTATCTTCTTTGTGAAATTCTTCGTCACAATGCCTCCTTCTTCTTGCTTCTCTTCATGTTTTCCTGGTAGGAAAAAAATAAAGCATCAGCAAATAAGTGAGTGAGTCACTTACATAACTTATTAAGTTCAACGTTGTGCAATATTTAAGCGAGGTCACTGATCATAAATGAATGTCCTTATCATCTGTTCAAGAACATTGAGTGTATGAACATATAGGGCCTTTTTACCAGCTTCAGTATGGACCCAGAGCTGATGACACTGAGTTCAACACACATTTCATTTGGCACACACAGTTTTCCATTACTTAATCCCAGCAGTGTTCCTGCTTTGGGACCTCTGGGTGGATTACAGTGAACAAGGACATGGACATTCTTTTAAGTATTATTCTCCCAACGAAAGACACTCAGACATGTTGAAGTTTGGGTGAACTGCTACGCCTGGAAAGTCCCCCTCAACCCCCCTCCTCCTCTGTTTAAGGACGTTCCATCTCTTGGGCCTGCTAGCAGCTGCTCTGGGGCTGTTAAATATCACTCCTGCCACCAACAGCGCGGCCTGCCCCACCCCTCAACCCCCGTCCGCACTCCAGACTCAACTATGTGCTACCTTATACCCCCTCAGTGACGTCTCTGCCTGCCGAAAGTGCTGGACTCCACCAGAGGTTGAGGGTGGAATAAAAACTCCTGAGTGAACTGTGCTAAGATCATCGGTGAAGTCATGAGATCACTATTTAAATGGCGTCATGACTTGAGTCTTAAAACTGGTCCCCTGATTGTCTCCCTGAGATATTTCATGAATAATGGAGGTTCGGTCAGAGAGAAGTCAAACAAGGCGTTGCCTCTCCTTGACAGAGATGCCAAAAATTCCAGGTGTCATATGCAATACTGTATGTTCTGGGAGGAGAGTTTATCATCGTGGACTATGTTTTCAAATGTTTGTCTGCCTGTTCTGGTATCTAGGACAGGACTTTAGCTGCAGAGGTGGAAATTATTAATCACTTTGCTGCTAAGGTCAGTTCAAAGAATCGTAGTCACTACTTATGTAATTTGTTAGTTTATGTTAAAGGCTGCACTAACTTTTATTTGGAATTAATGAAGTATTAAGTGTGTATTGTCAAAAGTTGTTGCATGCAGTGATGAACACACAATTAAAAGCAAGGTTCTCCAATCTTTACAAAGCATATTAGAGTTTTTCTGATCATTGTTATAGTTTTATGATCACAAAAAAATTCATTCACTCTCACCAGCCTCAGTCTAAATAAACAGTTGCAGGGATGGTGTTATTTTATAGGCCAACCCAGAAGTCAACATCAGCCTTACTGGGAATGTCACAAAAAGCGAAACTTGGGTTTGAGGTCAATGCAAAAATTCTGAAAAGTGACAGTACTCTTCCTACTCTGACCTGAGGAGGCAGCATATGCTTACAAGTGGTCTGGTTTGCTCTTATTAGATAAAAGAAAATGGCTACCAATGCAACACAAAAACAACATGTGTAGGTTTGCAACAAGTACACCTACAATCTGAGTGACCCTTGCCTTGGCTTGTCCAAGAGATAAACCATGGAGCATTTAGTATTCAAAGAGTTGGATATTTGCCTCGGAAGACTAAAGACTACACTAATGTTGCTTTGCATCTGGTGGTGTCAGTGTTACCTTCACAGGAACAGGGGCTGCAAAGTAGCCTTGACTTGTTGCCATGTGTACAATACATCTGTTGCTGCAGGGGAAAAATATGAGTTCATAATGCTTTAACCTAAGTGCCTGAAAATTGTGATGTGTGAAAAGTGATTCTGATAGTCTCATGTACTATGTGTGTCTAGTTTGTCTGTTAGCTAAGTCCAGTACAAAACTACACCTGTAGAATTTTCCTCCCCATGCACTTAAATGGCACCCACATATATCATGAAATGAACAATTTATACAATTTCACAAACTGATTCAATACCTGGTGTTCATCATATATTTGATAAACACCAGATAAACATATATGAGACTGTTATCTTACTTAATGTATAAATATCATAGTATGTTTGAAAATTCCAAATTTAAAATGTAAAATGCATTTTATATTTGTTTTTAGCATTATTAATTCAAGTGAATGTGGAGGAAAATTATAAATTCTTTCTGTTTGTCACAGAGGCATTTAATCTTGGTGAGTCAATTGGAATATTTATTGGACACACTGATAACTACATTTTAAGCCATACAGTGAATCTTGTGAAAATATCCCTTTAAATAATACAACTACTCAGGTGCATTAAGGGGACATTTTTGGAAGTCCATCGGAAGGATGTTACACATTTGCTCGTTCAAATTCTAACCACCACAAACACGCTCATATCACACTCCCTGTCACACTTTTAGAACGGGGTTGAGTCAGTGTGGCAGGCAGGCCCAGCATGGCGCTGATTGAATGACCCAACTGGCATACCAACAATGTGTTTATAAAAAACTCAGAGTTGGGGGGCCTGCTGTCCTCTGTGGCCCCTTCAGCTGTGGGTATCCCTGAAATATATCTGTCTTCTACAGCACTTACTTGAGGAAGCAATTTTCACAACCTACTCCCATAATCAGCGAGTGAGCTAAAGTGTGACACAGAAAATAAAACTTGCACGAGGACTGCTGGGCAGAGGTATGATCCTATTTCCAGAACATTCTCTCCTGTGTTTAATGGCAGCAAGGGGCTTGTCTTATTGTAAACAGAGACTGTTGTCACGGGCCTTGCCTTGCTTTAAATCTAAATCAAGCTCATGGGTGACTGAGGGAGTGATTCTCCAGGAATCTGAAACAGGTGTCTAAGCTTGAGGATCTGTCTGCCAACATGCAAGTCCCAGTCCCTGAAATCTGTCCAGCTCTTTCATATAAAGACTTATTAATACTTAGACCATGTTACACCACTGTGGCTTTTATTGTTCTGCTTCAAATCTGCTGCCAGAGTGAATGAGCTGGTTTTTCATGGCTAGGTTAGCGTGAGGATCCTGAGAGATACTCAGTAAAGTGCTGTTAAAACTTTGTTTTATCAAGATTTGGATAATTCTGGCTTTTGATTTGGCTGGATTGCAGCTTTTTGATCACTTAGCTTTTATGTGTTTTGGATGTATTTTACTGATGCACATGTATGGATGGTGTCTTATGTAAACTGGTGTGTTTGTTAAAGTAGAGGATATATACAAGGGACAAGGACTGCAGTTGTATGAGGTCAGAGAAAGGTCCAAATTCTTTCAGTGTAATACAAACCTTCTGAAAAAAGTTGTAAAACATTATATTTGATTAAATTTTTAAAATTTACTGTAGCTGTTCAATAATAATTTATTTTAAAATTGTATCTATGTAAATTTTGGTCTTAATGCTGTATTAAATCTTTTTCAACACAGTTGGAGATACTTTTCTGTTTGACAAAACAATACAAAAACTATTAATGGATGATCAGTCCTAAACATTACAGAATGTAAACCCTTAAATTCCCACAGGAAGAACTGAGGTTATGACCTCAATGTCCGCAATGACAGCTTCATCCAAGAGGCCTACAAGTTAATGTTTTTCACAAGTTAATGATATTTGCCCTCTGTTTTATTTATGTGCTTTTCAGTGTGTTTTCCTTGCACTGCGCATTAAATTAGCTTTTTATTTTCATTCTCGATAATGTATTTGACATAGTTCACCCCTGTTTTAAACAGCATTTATTGTGTTTAAATGTGCTTTATAAATTGGATAAGATATTTTTATCTTACTGATATAAAATGACGTCAGTGGGAAATAACAGGTGGATTCATTTCTCACCTCGAGTTGTTTCATGAGCCACCATAGCTGTCATATTTACAAACAGCGCGAGGCCCTGATTTCCCATGACCGTGAGATGAAGTTATGTGTCCTCATAAAAAGTTGTGAAATTGTATGTAGACCTCTGCGACAGCATTCCAACTCACCTGATACTTCAACGAACCCGTCTCTTGTTTTGACGTTTAATTCCTCTGGTTTGAAGCTGTGGACGTTCACGCAAACTTTCCAAGGCTCCCCCCCTGTGGTGATGGGTGAGCTCCGCGAGGAAGGCTCGCCGTACCTGCTGGTGTACAGCGTGGGACCTCCCGGGGACTGGCGCGCGGGGAAACCTGTGCGTAAACTGCTGCTGAAGGGCGAGGAACTGAGGCGCGTGCTAAGCCGACCCGGCCGAGCCCAGCCCGGCCAGTCCATTGCCAGGTCGTCGGGGAAAGGCGGCATCCCAAAGTCATCGTCCATAAACCGAGATCCGAGCTGATCCCTGAACGGCGACTGATCTCTGAACGGTGATTCTCCAAACGGGTCCCTGGGAAACCTCTGCCGGTTTCCCATAGTGTAGAAGTCTCCCTCTGCCATGTCCCGCACAGTTCAAAACCAATTTAAAGTTCTGCTATGTCTGTCAAACAAACCCGGACCAAAACTTTTTTCTTTGGAAAAAAAAACCAAAAATCAAAAAACAGAACTATGTCTATGTTTTCTAAAACTTTATCTAGATTACAGTTTAGATTACAGTTTGCATCACAGTTACGCAATCGATCCACAGCTGATCCAGCAACAGTCTTTTTTAACTGTACGCTACCTTTCCTAAGACCTTCAAGTAAATCCTCCTGGCTGTGGCTTTTATACTGGACGCGGTTTCCCAGACAGTGAGTCGGCTCGGAGCAAGTGTCGGGAAAGTGCTGGGAGGATCTGGAACGAACACGCACTGCAAAAAATACTCATGTAACTAGTTCGACCCAGTCGTCCACTCTTTGAAGTATAAATACATTGATGAAAAAAAAATACTTTCTGTCATCTAAACCAGCTGCTTCGTTTTATTGGGGTCAGAAAAAAACGGGTTAAGACTTAAATTAAACCTAAATGACTTGTTAGTGGTGTTGTGGGTATTTTTTGCAGTGCAGGCGAAACAGCTGACCACAGACCAGCCTCCCTTTTACCAAATTAAGTTACCGTCCACATGTCACTCACACAGAGTTGGAGCTCACTCCTCTTGGTGACTCATTGGCTTTTTAATAGAAAATAACGCAGAGCTTCAGGTTAAACGCTGATGTCACCGTACGGATAAAACGGAACACCTAAGCAGTCAAATTTGTTCGTTTACTTCGAAGCGTGTTTTCATCTTTGTTCAGAACGTAAAACAAGACTGCAGTTACGTTTTTATTCAGAACATGGTTTTATATAGCTTACTGTAAACAAGCAGTGAAAGGGAAAGTTGATTTCACGGGATTATGGTTGGGACAATTCAATTTCCAGGTAACATATTACAATGTGGAGTTCACACTGACACACCATATAATGTGACAGTATGATGAAACATAATATGCATAATTCAACACTGAAACACTGGATCACTATTGCTATATGGCCTTGTTATTGGGAATTTTAAAAAATAACAAAAGACATGACCAGATTTTCAGCACAAAGACATCTAGGGTCCATTGACTGGTGCCTGACTGGCATTTTGTCCTATGTACCTCTTTCATCATATCCATACCATATATTTTTTAACATCCAACATGGCCAAATCACATTCTGTTAGACAAATAATCACACCTTTTTTATAGTTTATACAATGCAGATGCATATTTACACCACAGTAATTACATATTGAAAATTATTTTTAACTAGAACTGATGTAAACTTTACATTGTGAGATGGGGAGAGGGTCGATCCCCTGGGTGCCCATCAAGAAAGTTCATCAACATGACTGCACAAATCTTTCACTGACTTCCAGTCAGCTCTGGTTGACACCAGTCATCATCCGTTTAGAGTTAATGAATGATTTTTGTGCCAAGTTACTTCATCTTCCAGCATCATATTTCCCTCATTTGTCCAAATAATTTGACATTCAGGGAAAAAGGCTGAGAATACTGAGTGCATAGAGAGCAGTTTGTCAGGCCTGGAGCATTTCCACAGACAGGATAGTGGATTTGAAATGATTGAGAAATTTAACTTCTAACTATATGGAAATGCAGTTGCAAAGTTCTTTGCTGTTTAAAACTCAAACTGAAGCAGCCTTGAAACTAACTTTAATTGAATAGTTTGCCATTTCGGAAAAAACATCTTTATTTGCTCTCTTGCTGAGAGTCAGATATGAAGATTCATGCCACTTTCATGTCTTTGTGATTAACATGAAGTAATGACCAGCAGCTGGTTAACTTAGTGCAGAATATAATGGAAACCAGGAGAAACAGGTGAGTTGGTTCACAAAATCTTCCATATAAACACAACTTTACAGTTCAGTTTCTCTCTGGATTAAATACATGATATATATTTTAATAAGTGAGCTTTAAATGTACTCAGATAGATTATTTTAAGATGCCCTCCACCCAAGAGTGTATTTGTCCTATAAAAATCTGTGTGATATAATCTGTGATTGACAGATCAAAAATTATTCAATGAGGCGGGAAAAAAGTATTTGTACCTGAGCCACTTTTTACAACTTTGTTAAAAAAAACTTTTTATGTAGGAAAACAATTTTCAATCACATTTTTATTATTTCAGAGTAAAAAAAACGTGTTTTGAGATGAAGCTTGTAATGGAGCCAAACCAGCTGCCTTCAAATTTTCAGTTTTAATGCTAAGCTAAGTTAGCTTGCTGCTAGCTGTAGCTTCATATTTATCAGAGAGACACAAGAGTGATATCATTTTCTCATCTAACTCTCAGAGAGAGAGCAGATAAACAAATTTCCCAAAATGTCACATTGTCATACTTTTAAGAAGACACCCAAAACAAAAGGTCAGACAAAAGGATCTTTCCTGCTGCTCCAGTTTTGTTCCTCCATCCTTCAAACATCTGCCTTTACTTTGAGGTTTATAGATGAACAAGTTGGCAAAATCCAAGAGTAATATACAGCCAAGAAACAATAAATCACAGCAGTGTCATAACAACTAGAAATTGACTGTATTGCATAGAAAGACCAAGCGCTACTGAGAGGAACAAAGACCAATTAATATTAAATGGGTAATAAATATGTGAGTTGCTAACTTGACCTTCTGTTCTGATATAACTCAAGAACAAAAACATAGTTGACATATAGGTTTGAGAAAATGTTATTCAAGTAAATTGAAAATGAATCTTATTCATCATTTCAGACTTGTTTTCAACATGTGGCAACCAAATGATGTACAGGTTTTTATCTCATCTTTTAAAATAAAAAGTAAAAAATAAAAACTCAGAGGTTGATATATGTAAGTAAAGACAGCCCAAACTGACTATTTATTTTTTGTAGAAGATAGAAAAGCCTTTATACTTACCCTTTAAGGGTCCTTTTCCCCAAAAAATATTCACCAGGAGTTGTCAGGAAAATAGCTCCTCTGACAAAGTAAAGATTTTGCCAGAGGAAATCTCCCTCCATGTCTCTGTGCAATGTCTCAATTGCTCTCTGTTGTATTACATGGACTGACATTTCAATTGTTTTCCACCTGATCAGAGGATAAATTAATTTGACATTTGAGCTGACAGGCTGTTTGCTTGCCGTCAGGCCACCCTCTCCGATTCATTTTTCACAGGAAACACGTTTGTTCTCCACCTTGTGAAGTGCCGAGATCAGAGCAATAAACCTTTCCCTTATTCCTGACAATGATCCTTCTGAAGCCATTTGTAAACACAAGGATCTAACGGCTCGAATGTTACATCAATACCTCATGTCCCTGTGACACAATCTACAACACACAAACCTGAAAATGGGGTAAGAAATATCCAATGTCTTAGTAAACTTTGAAAGTGTTTACTTGTTGCCGAAAATAGTACTAGAGTTCATTAATTTGAACCCCTCTTAGTACCCTCAGGCCTTTTTATGACCCAATTACCCCTCAGTTTTAAAATAATAGTTTTAAAGCAATAATTAAAAAGAATAATTTAATGAGATACGGATGGACATAAAACTAAGGAACAACAATATTAGTTGACCAAATACAGGAATAGTGCTTCTGCCTCATGTGTAGTTTCTATTATAAATATCTAAGAGATGAACAGTCTCAGGCCATTGTGAGTGCTGATGCAAGAGGATGCAGTAGAAGAACAAAACAAACAAACAAAAAGACATTCAGTCTCCAGCGCTTTCTGTGGGCAGAGAGAACAGGACT
>JAPZDY010000022.1:9550343-9564389 GCA_029783645.1 Ctenochaetus hawaiiensis
GGGCAGAGAGAACAGGACTGCATCAACAAAAGACGTGGTTGGACCCTGTTGGGACAGTTCCACTCAAGCTTCAAAGCGGGGCATAGAGACGCAGACAGTCGATTGCTCCAACAGCCATCGTCCCCGCTCTAAACTGGGAACAGCAGTGCTTCTGTCCTTTAATGTTCTCTGAGAAATTCTAGTGTCTGGTTTTATTGCGTTTGTTCAATGAAGCGTGACTCCTGCTGCGACTGCGGGTCCCAAAGATTGAGTTCCATGATGAGCTGCGGCTGTAGCTCCTGTAGGAGGAGTAACTGTGGCTCCGGCTCCGGCTCCTGCTCCGGCTGATGCTGTGGATGGGGCTGCGACTTCGGCTGCGAGTGAAGAGGCTGCTCCAGGATGACACGCTGGTGGACCGACTGCTGGAGGAAGGACTGGGTCGGAAGTAAGGGATGGGTCGCTTCCTGGCACTGCAGGGAGCCGAAAAGATAACTGATGTAAAACTGACAATTGAAGCTGATCAAACAATGAAACAACAACTACATTAAATCTATTATTTGTAATTCTTTTGTACATATCCCTGTTGCTATCAAAAAGCAGTGTTAAATGACAGAAAATGAATATAACTGTGAGATACTCAAGATCTGTTGAAAGAAAATTAACATCAGACTTGCTTTCTTTTCTTTTTTTTTTTTGCATTTTAGATTGCTTGTGTTTGCCATCTGCTTCTTTAGCACCTGCGGTGGCTTTAGAGCTGATGGTTATCTCATCCTCTGGCTAAAAGCCACTTCATGATACACAGCTCATCAACACCAGGGATAGACTTCAGTTTAGGGACTTGTCCAAGAGGGGGTGGAGGATGGCACCAGCAGCAGATTTGCTGCCATTAGGCATAAAAATGTGCATTGTAGCTATAAATAACCAGGCTGGGAAAGCTCTACCTTGTGATTCGACGTGCCTCTAGATGGCTTGGTGAGTCTCTCCTCCTTTTCTTCATAGGGGAGTAGGATTTGCGTCTCCATCTCTTTCCACTAACCTTCTGTGAATGCTTCACATGGGTCTCTCTGGAGCTAGGTGTTCTCTTTCTGTCTCGTAGTCTGGGAAGCAGACATAACAGTGTGAAAATTTCATCACTAACAATGTAAATATTGATCTGTTCTTGTACAACATTAATGAGGAGCAAATTGCATTGGAAACGCTGTTTGAGTTTCACCTTTCAGCACTGTATCTGGAGTAGCTTCCTCTGGAGCTCAGGCTGGCTACGCTGCCTCGTCGTCTCAGATCAGCCGAATAACTCTGTGAGTATGAGCTAGTAATGAGAAAAATCACAGTTATTTCTTCTTCTTTTTTTTTTTACTACAATATGCTGCTGCTTTTCAGTCTTTTCAAGACTGCTTTTCTAGTCTTTCAACTACTCAGAGTGCTTAACAACACAAGTCAGCAGTCGCCCATTCACACACATATTCACACACTATCGACAGGTGGCTTCTCTACAGAGTGTAAACCTGCTCATCAGGAACTCATGCACACACACATTCACACACCAACAGAGCTGATCCAAAGGGAGCAATTTCGGTTTCTTGCCCAAGGACACTTTGACATGCAGACTGGAGGAGTGGAGGATTGAGCCACTGAGTCTCTGATAAGCAAACATCCTGCTCTACCTCCTCAGTTACATTGTGGTTTATGGTCAACATCTTTATTATTATTATCTTAATTACCACTATTCTATGTGCAAATAGAAATGCATGTGAGTGGACAGTTCTTGCTGTGTCTGAGGTATCAGTGGATGTTACATATGTACAACGTAAAAGTAGTTTACCCACCTGTAAGATGACAGTGACAGACTTCGAGAGTAGCGTCCGGAGTATCTGGAACTCCCCAGTGATCTGCTTCTGCTCCTGCTGCTGGACAACCGGGTTTTCATTCGCCTTCGAGACGATTTGCTCATTGTCTGTGAACAGCTGGAGGTCTTTGGAGATCTCACATCCTCCACCCGACACCCTAAGGTTATCTGTTCTCTGCACAGGAAACCAAAAGAAAACACATTAAGACGTTTCACTGCTTTGAGTGATAAAGCCAAAGCTGTATCTTGTGTTGTTTTTTAAGAAATGCTCTCCTTTATTCTCACTCATAAGATGGATTTTCAAAAGGGGAAACAGAGCGTGGAAACAGAAGATAAACAGCTTGCAATTTTCCTGAGAAGCATTCATTCAGACAGATTAATTATTATGAACACAACATTACCTCTTGCTGTTTCCACTGAAAAGGGTTGCAGACAAGCTGTCTTCTCCGTAAGGTTTGCAAAAGGAAGCGTAGCTGGTCACAGAGTTTCCTGAATCAGAGACATTGTCTCTTTCTGTGAACCTCAGCTTCTCTGGTGAGGCCAGACGTTTACAGTGATTCCTCCTGATGTCACTGACACTCGACCGAGAAACACCAGTTTTGCTTGATGGTGGCGAAGATGTGTCATTCCCAGAATCGTAATCGTGTGGACCTTCGGTCTGGTTCGATAAATGCTGAGACGCTTTTCCGTGTAAAACCTCGCTTCCAGGTTTTGACGACAAAATCTGCAAACAGACAAACAGGCTGCAACTTAAAACCACGTGTGTGTTGACAAATGGAACCTCCTATCTGCTTTGATGCACTGTGAATACTCTAGTACAAAAGCACATATTCCCTTGAAAACACAGAGAAGAGATTTCCTTTATTTCTTGGGACAGAAAACTTTGAGAGATAAAGACATCATGCAAATTTGAAGCATGCGATTAACCTCAAAAGAAAGTCTGAACTGAACTAAAGTCAAAGAAATCAACAAGAAACAAATTTAGATTAAGTAAGTCTAAACTAAAACAATTATATGAAAGGAACAACAAAAGAGCAGAGAAGAAAGAAAAACTATGCGTGGAAAAATCTACCGACTCTAACTCGAGTGAAGAGAAAAAGAGTAAACAATAGCCCCATTGAAAGCCTCATTTAAAGAACATTGAACAAACATCACAAAATGGGTATTATGTGGAAATGAAAAGGATTGCAGACAAAGAGAGATCCCATCAGTCTAACTAAGAAAGCCCTCAGAATAGGACAGATGACTGTGTTCTTTCTCCTGTAAGAAGTAAATAATTAGCCTGCACCGACCTACAAGTAAATCCCTAAATCTGCGGATAGCATCGACTTACCAATCAAGAATTCCTCCTTAAGTAGGTAAGGTGTAAGAAAAAGGGAAGAGCGGGCAACATAAGTGCATCATTAGAGTCGTAAATTGCAAGAAAAAGACAATAACCCTCTCTTCAAACCCTGAGCCAGTTGGACTTCTATTGGCATGTGCCTTTTTCTTTCCGTAATGTTGCATTGTCTTGGAGTTTTCCGGGCGTGAAAAGTCCCGGAATACTCAAAAAGAGTTCTTGTGTGTCATTACATCTACTGCACACCTAAATTAGAGACTGTTTTTATTTTTTACTGCAGACATCCACAGATGGTAGGAGATACTGACTTTCCAAGGACTATAGACTAATCTCATAGAATTAAGATCTCTCTTTACTTATTGATTACGAGACACTTGGAGGTTTATCCAGTCTGTCCTCCCCAAGGTTTTCCATTATCTAGTCTAGAGTCGACACAACAGACCAACCCTGAGGGAAATTTACCACTCGCATCCACACACAGTCTGTGCATACTCAAGAGTAAAAGATTTCACTTATAGAAATTTCAAACAGAGACATTTGTCAGTGTCACCTTGAGATATTTTGACAAGGATACCTTCAAATAAACATTTCATCTTTGCCTTGCTATTTTTTGCTATGGGTTCCTGTGTGCTTGCGGCTCCTATGGCTCCCACACAAAAGAAATTCACAAATATTTGCAGAAAAGGCTGACATTCTTAATGACCCACCCCATTCATGGCAATCATTCAGATTTTTTTGTTTCATTCTGTCAAGTCATACCTACCTTTTACCTTTATTGCTTGCTGTTTTGGAAAAAAAAAAATTAGGCAAAAATCATTTGGCATTTGGCTTTTGAAATAGTGTGCCTTTTATTTGCTATATTAAGACCCATAAATAAATGCAAACACCACTGAATATTTCATATATAGTAAGGGTACACTTCAGCAACCAACTGTGCAGTCCTCCCTGAAAGACTTTGGGATATTGAACGGCAGGCGTGATTCAATATATGGATTAATTTATTGGATTTCAATTAAAACCCTGTGGTGTGTAATTAAAAACATTCGTCTGTGCAATTAGCATAATTTAATGATTGCTGGAGAGAAATTAAATATATTTCATGCTCCAATAAGCATGTGACAATGAGTTTTAGGACACAGCTGTATTCATGAGGCTCTTTGGGAAAAATCATATAAAAAGAAGGAAAATAAACCTGCAATAAACAGCACAATTCAAAATTTAAAGTCTGACATTTTAAGGTTTAAAGTTAATACAGTTGATGACAAATTGACCTGCAATCAGAATAACTGAAACTATCTGCTGGAAGTATAATATGAAACGGACGCAGCAGCTGGAGAGGAGTGAGAGGGGCTAAAGTAAAAAAGCCAGTTTCGTGTTTTTTCACTGTTTTTGTATTTTGTATTTTGCCAATCCTGACTCTTAAAAGAATGCCAGTGTGCAAGTCACAAACAAAAGAGATTTTAAAAAAAAAGATTCTAAATGCCCAGCAAGACAAGAGTCTGAGTCCTTTTGACAATAAATAATAAAAATTTCAGCTGATGACAGTAAATAAAATATGGCCTTAAAAACAAAGATTATGTGATATGCTTTTTTAAAACTAATAATTTCAAAATAATGACCATGAGCAATTAGTATTTATCTTAAGCTTCAGTCCAGTCTCCTTATTGTTTAAGCTGATATCAAAGGTGAATTCTGTTAAAATTATCTAACTCTTATATTTATAATCCAACAAATTAGGCTAGCAGGAAACGGAACTACAGCCTCTTAGTTAGACCAGGAACAAACACAGGATCCAAAAGCCAGTTCAGTTTCGGCAATACAGGTTATTTACAACAGCTCTGACCAGGACTGTTACTCCAAGGACGACAAAGACATGACAAATTTGGAAAAGGAGAGGTGTAAAGTGTGAGAAGGGCAAGAGGAAGGTTATGCATCAGTGCCCACATGTACGCCCGAGCTGTACTATCAGACTATCGCTTTCTGAGCTAATAAATATGAGGCAGAATGGAGCTAGCTGGCTAGCATGTTAACTTCAGTAGATACCTTCAAATCTGTTATTCCTTTACTTTCTGATAATAATTTAAGTGAGTGAAGTTTTTAATGTTTTAAACTAAAATGTTACATTTTCCCCTTGAAATTGGGTCAATGCCATCATTAGGTATCTGTAAAGGAAGCAAAATATGTTTATGTAGCATTTCAGAAAGTAACTGTTTATGTCCTTTCTCAAAAAGTCCCTTGCCCCAAAATTGTTATAAGAACCAAGCACAATCTGTGGCATCCTTCCTGTCTGTAGATCATGGTTTGACAAAAGAAATTCAGAAAGGTAACAACATTGTTTGTTTCTGATCATCATTTCTATTTATTATTGAGAAAACTTCCTGTGCAGTACAACACACATCAAAACCTGTAGGAGACAGCTTCAGATCTTGCAAAAATTAAATATTTTAAGCTGTAATCAAGTGTTTGATTTTCTATTCTTTACATATCTGTAGTGCACAGTTTCTTCAAATTATTAACTAAAAATATTTGTATTAATTATCATTTTATATCATCGCTGACACAAAGAGTTCTTAGTTTTTCAATTAATATATGTAGTTACTTTTCAAATGTTCATTTGAATTCAATACTTTCTTAGCAGAAGGGACAATAAACTCTTGAGAACTTTTTCCAGTGGTATCAGTGTTATTACAAGGTGTGTTCTCTACCAAGTACTTGATAGCATATATTTTAAAAACAGAAAAAAAAGAAATGACAAAATTACTGCAAAATAAATTATTTGATAAAAGAGCTCAGAGTTAGGCCGTGTAAAGTGTTATATTTCGTAAATATTCATCCCCTAGAGAATAACTTAATGGGTTGAGACATAATGTGCTGAAAACAATTTTGATTGACTGTCAGTGACAAGAAATTTTATAAAAACATCAGGATATGGAATCCAAATCCAAAAAAGTTTGCTTAAGAGGAGAATGTTATTTTCTTTATTTGGAATATTTTTTTCAAACCAAACTGCCTCACTGTAGGCATTTTATTTTGACTGACAAATAGCTGTTTTACATGGCCATTACTGAGAAATCAAACTCAACAAGTGACAGCATCTTTAAGAGTCCTTAAGTGTACTTACGGTGGCAGTTGAGAGGATGGAGCGATATTTTGGAGCCGTTTTACACACTGATTTGGTTGCGGATCTCCACTTCATGTCCGTGTGGTCAAGCACTCCATTGGTTTCCTCTACCACAGCTGCCAGGTCTCCTAATGCCTGATGCACCACTGATTTTTGCAGATGGTGTCTGTGGGAAAAATGTTGGATTTAGTTGTCATGACAAAGTATCATGGCATGAATGCTTTTCCCAAGTTACAGCCATTTCTGCACCTCAGAGAACAGACAAAACAAGACCAATGCACATTTGATGATAGTGAAATTTCAGCAACAATTTCTGTTGTTTTGTTTCTTAAAATTTTTTTACTTTATCTTTTGTTTTTATCATAGACAAATCTAGAGAAATAGTTCCTGCAGTAATATGTAGATTGGTTGAAGAGGAATAAAATAAAGCTGTATTCAGATGTTGGGAAAAATCTAGTTGGACGCTCAATATTTTTTATTTTAGTTGTGGTTTTCTCTTACTAATTAAAGGAAACTTTCATTAATGTGTATGAGCTCCAGACAGATTTAAAAAGTCATTTCAGAAAATATTTTCCATAATTTAGTTTTAAAAATTGATTTCCATGTGAGTTTAAAGTGAGGGGAAATCTTCATATTAACATGTCAAAATTCACTTATCGAGCTGTTCCTAAGGAGGCCACATTCAATGAAATCAAATGATTATTCAAGGATTAATCGTCATCAGTGGCAACAAGAGATCATCAATGCCACCAACCCTGTTCAGTATAATCCATAAATTTCATATTATCACACATTCTAAATTTTTCAATATGCCATCATAATTAAATGCATTGATCTGTGGATTAAATTTGGGGCCATTTCCTGTGAAGTTGTGATAAGAACTGGTTGTGCCTGAGATCAGGAATTCACCTCTGCTTTATCAGTCATCACTGCGATGTGACCGGGAACTCGGCAGACACCTCGGTCTGATAAGATAAATTGAGGGAGTTGGGGTTTGGGGGTGGGGGGTGTCCTACCTGTCGTCTGTGGAAGATAGGCAGGAAGAACTGTCCGACTCTGACCTCCGATAGCGTTGACGTCGCCGTGAGTGGGTCCGTGACCTGAAGTAAGGGATGAGAAGAGCAGAGGAGAGAAGACACAAGTGGATAAGGAGCTAAGAACACTGTGATTAGTAAGTAGACAGAAAATCCTTGCTTCTCAAATGTGAAAATTTGCTGCTTTTACCTGTTTTATATACCTTTGTAAATTTATCAAATTTCCAGCTAATGAATTCTAGCTAACGGTATTGGTGTTGCCTCCTCAGAATTCAACAGTGCTAGAAAGATGATCAGATAGGTTTTATACAAACCAACAGTTTAATCTGGGTGCCCTGGTGGCCTAGGATTTAAGATCCAGACAATGAATAAATATGTTATAGGTTTACGTTAAACGGGTAGCTCTGTTGTTCTTACTGTTGTTTCACAATTTGTTTTAACATGGTTTGTTTCACTTTGCTCAGAATTCTGCAGCTAAAATCTTGACCAAAACTAAAGAAACTTGGTCATATAAAACCCTGGCACAAGCTAGCCTTTTTCCTTTGGTTACTTACACAAGCTGGAGCTGATTTTAAGGTTCTTCCTGTAACTTCTAAGGCTTTTTTGAAGTCTGTCACATCGGTGGTAACTCACTTGGTCAGTGTCTCCTTACCTCCTGCATCACACACTATGCAGCCTAAAGGCCACAGCACCTGCAGTGTTTGTCCCGTGCGCTTGTCTGCTGCTATTTTTAAATAAAGCATTCAAAATAGTGTTTTTTATAAAACCCTTATGTAAATTTGTTGCCATCATCAGATAGTTGGATCATGTTGTCTGAGCTCTGCTGTTTAAGATTAAAAAGGTACAATCAGATAAATCCTGAATGCCATTATGGATGTCTATTTTTGTCTATATTTTTTCTCCCTCTCTGATGTATATGATGTATTTAATGTGTTTAAAAAATATGAGTACAAGTCAGAGAAGGTGAGAGTATAAAGGAATAACAGAGGCTTGAAGAGAACAAAAGAGGAGAGAGTTGTTGTGAGCTGTAAAGCAGTAGTTTCTGTTGAAGCAAGCAGCAAACTGAACTTGCCTCTGTGCTTACAAACAACGGGCCGCACATCCGAAGTCGAATTATGAAATGTTGAAAGATCACAGCATGAAATTGGTTTCTCTTACCCTCTTTCACCTCTTTTTTCCCTGTCTTTGTGGCTCAAGCTTTCAATCAGTTTTCCTCTTTACGCTCTCTTTCACGCTCTGCTCAGAAAAATAAAAGCGGCATGTTTCTGTATTCACCCCTCGTGCCCCTACATGAGAGCATATTGGAGGCTCCTCTCTTTTACTTCCTCAGCAAAGGCTTTTCTGAAAAGGGTGGATTGGCCTACCATGGTGGGGGTAGAGGAGGTGGAGGAAAAGGGTCAAAAAAGTAGTGTAGGATTTGGAGAGTACATGATTCTGATGCAACAATCACAGACTGACCTTTTCTTGTGCTTGCGCTCATCCTTCCTCTTATGTTTTAAACTTGAAGAGCTGGTGTGATGAAAGAGAATAGAGTCATGAGCGAGGAGTTTTAAGACAGAAAAATCCTGCTTTCCTAATGATACACACTGTAAAGGCTCTGACTTTAAAGCTAGAACTCCAGCAATATTACAGAAAGTAGAGGCTCAGTAGTACACGATGCTTGGACAAAATTATTTCCAGGTAAGAACTGTTTGATTTTTTTAATAAAAAGATTTGCAAAAAAGGTTTTTACACAAGAACCTTGCAGTAATATTACACATACCTGTGTTTGGACTTTCTGGAGGTGTATCTGAAAGAGGGAAAAAGAAGATTATGGCCACCAAAACATAAATATCATGAAGTTTTGTTAATATTGTCATAGTAAGCAAGGATTACCTATGCCGCTTGCTTTTCTTGGAGCTCTTCTTCTTCTTCTTTTTCTTCTTCCTCAGTGGTGAGAGGCTGTGGGAAGGAGATCTAAAGCAGGAGAACAAATAAACATGAACTCCAGCACCTCTGAATTTATTTTATTCCACAAAACACAACAAAAGGTGTCCAACAAAACATCTGAGGGCATTCTAATTTTGGCAACTGACCTTTTCCTTTTCCTCTTCCGTTCGGACTTTCTCTTCTTCTTCTTCCCCTTAGGCCGAGGGGAGAGTTCCTCATCAAAGGAGGGGCTGCAAGCAGAGACACAACAGAGGGGACATCTCTTTTATTTATTCCACTGATCTGATATAAAACGTGAATCTCAGCAGCAAGAATTCAGCAGGGTGAGGAGCACATTTTCAGATTTCTGGAGTTATAGAGTCTGAGGGCTCTGTTTTCATCAGTCAAGGTCTAAACATAGATCTAAGTTATGAGCCCATGCAGGTGTGGCCAACCTTTTTGGTAAAACTATGAACACAAATGCAAGCACACCTGTAGTGCAGTGGTGAAACTAGGATGAACTGATGATAGAAGATGTGTACCATCCAACTTTGATCATGGCCAAAAGGAAACAACGGCTATTGCCTTTAAAGCCGTTGTGGTGCTGCTTATTGCCAATATCATAATGACTGAAGAAGAAGTAGACTGTCACCTGCCAAACCTACACATGAGGAAACTGACACAACTGTCCGGGAGGTTCAGACTCCTACATAAAGATGCTCTAAGTAGGCCTCCATGAGCCCATTGTAGAGAGGGCCAAACCAAACAATTTACTGAGATCCTGATCAGAGCTGTAGCACAAGTAAATTATGCTCACTCGAAACTTCTGACACAATTTATTTACATCACTGATGAAGAGCAATGTGCACCACATATCAAAGATACTGTAGAGTTTATTTAAAGAATTGCAGCAGGAGCTTTGTGATGATCTACTTTTTAACCATTAATATATTGGCCTAAGCTGTTGTTAAACTGCTCTAACCTTTTGTCATAACGAGGTGTCATGCTCATTACATATGTTACTAAACCAGATTAGAAGGTAAAAAAAAAACCCTTTTGACTTGTTACCCCTGTATGTGTAATTTAAATGCAGTTCATTTGTAATTAACTGATATTGTGTCATGATGTGTGTTAACTGTTTGATTCAAATCCTATTCAACAAATGCACATAACACAAGGCCTAAATATAAAGGGTTATTTCAACCAATTACATAATAGTTATAATCTCACTTCTAGTTTTATCAAGTCATGCAGATAATTTTACTTATTTGCTAAGTTTCTGTGAGATTTCTGCCTCCATCTTACACAGTGAAGGTAAATGAAATTTTAACAGCTCAATAGCCCGAAGAATTAGGTTCATATCTGAGAATAAAAATTTACGTCCAACAATCAGTAGAAGTTTCCTGCCCTTTTCAAGAGGCACAAATGGTTTCTCGGTCATTGTGGTCTCCATAGACAGATATCCAAACAGCAGTAAAGATGATTTAGTGTCGACCTGGCAGACTCAGCAACAGGCCAGCCGTGATTTCTCTCAGTGCTCCTGAAGGCCAGTACAATGACTTTAGTTGACTTTCTGACAGAATGATTCAACACTTCATAAATGCTCCCTTTGTTTACCTGCCTCTGTTGCTGCTAGGCTGATCAAATTTATCTGCCACCTCACAAAGTCACTATGCATTCAGACGTGGTGGGCAGTAATGTCCAGCCCTGAAGATTACTGAAAAATGATAGATGGAAAATGTCTTAATTATTACCAAATAAACAAATGATGCGGTAAGCCCAGCAAATGTTTTTTTTCACCTCCACTCTACCTTTTTTTCAGTGAAGTCAGTGTATTTTTTTCATATGTTTAAAATTTTTTATAAGATGTTTAAACATGTATTATTTTTTATACTTTAATTTGCACTGCTCATTTTCTCCCTCCTTTCTCACTGTTTTTATTCTCATGAACCATAATATCGGAATAAATTTCTTGTATGTGAAAATCTACTTGATATTAAACATTATCCTTATTTATCTGGCTCTACACCACTAAATGTAAGTGACAAAATGGTTTTTTTTTTGAATGTTTATTTTGGTGAACTTTCTCCTCAACATGAGACTTGAATAGCTCATGTTCACAGCTTTAAAGCATCACACGCGTTAAATAATCACACCAGTGCAGCAGCGCTAAAAGCTCATTAACAGCAGCAATAATACCTGATTGCACTAAGTGGAAACTTACAGAGGATATGTTTTTTCTCCTATTTTTATTTATGTAATATCAAAAAAGTTTTGTGCACACTTTTCTCTGTGTGTTTCATGCCAAGAACTCCCTCTATAAAAATCTTTTTTCCTACAATCATTGCAGACAAATAACCCTAACAGAATGAGTGGGGCAAAATAATCCACATGACTCATCACTGGCATCGCACAACTGCACATAAATGCATCCTGATTGATCGTGACACACATAAGCAAGATTATCTGGGAGCCAAATGTCCCATACGAGATGATCCCATCACAACAGGATGATGAAATCCTATCCAGACGGGTACAAAGCACAAAACAGATTGCATGCCAGTGAGCTTCACTGAAGGAAAGACTGCTGACAGTGTGAGATAGATCTGTGATACATCCCATCCAGCAAGTGCACATAGCTGACTTCTTAGTAGGTTATATCAGGGAACACTTCCTGTTTAGCCTCTGAGTTCTGCATGCCTATTGGCTGTTGACCCAGGAGCAGGTTTATCCTATGTGTAAGATAAGGACAGAGTTGTAGAGGAGAGTTTTTAGCATTAACAAAGTTATCCAGCAACTTCGTTTGAAAATAACATTCTGTAAAGTACTTAAAATATACAGATTTTTTAAAATGTCTGCAAACCAAAATTTCTCCACATTGCCAATCCCCTGTACTCACATTTATGATCCAATGCACCTTTCGATGAGACTTTCAGAGTTGCTCCTAAAATAGAGCTGGATCCTTCAAACAATTCAGAAGTCAGTCAAAGCATCTTTTTCAGACTTTACATCAAGAATGCTAACATCTTAAAAGCCCCTTTTAAGTTTAAAATGCTGGACTTCTGTTGGAAATTGGTAGCCCAATCTAAGATAATTGAAGTAAGGTTACTTAAGTAATTTGATTCGACTTGAAAAAGCCAGCTAGAGCCAAACAAGACATTATGCAATTGTTTTGCATCTCAATAAACTGTAAAGACCATGTCATTTCAAAAATATTGCTCTTTCAAAGACAACACTAGTGCACCTGTACCCCTCAGAAAAAGGCAAATAAGAAGTTTTTCAAACTGATTTCCTCAACATGAATGTAAATGACAAGACAAGGACAAAGTATTTTCTGGGGGGGTGCTAAGAACTTTCAGAAACTTCTATCATCAACCTGTTTCACTTAACTTGTTGGGTCAAGTTTACGGACTGTGGTGGAAACTTATTCTAATGGCTAGAGTTACTTCTTCTTAACCCAGGAACAATGAACCTGAAACTTGTTTTATTTAGCCTCTCTCAGTTGTTAAATAGACTTCAGTGCTGTTTATGGAAGCCAGACATTTTGTGTTTCAAACACACGTACTTGTGCCCTTTCTCTTAAAGTGTAAATTCTTCATTACAAAGAAAAGAAGCATGTCAGATTCCATCTGTTGACCGGCTTGATTGTTGTCCAGCGGTCCACTCTATTCCTTCTTTGAAAATAACTGATGTGGAAAAGGAGATGAAGGCCTTTGAAGCGCCATGGGCTCATTGAGTGAACCTTTCAAGTACAGACAGACTTAAATTCATGAGGAGCAAAGAGGAAGAGTGTGAGTGAGTGTGTAGGATGATACACAATAAGAGAGAAATGCAAGAAGATGCTTATGGCTGTAGCTCACTAAGGCAGCCCCACCTTGGCTTTGATAATGAGGATGAAAACATACTTTAATGGGAAAACTGGAGAGGGTGTCTGGTGTCAGTTAAATCAGAACTGATATGAATTTCATGAAGGAGTGATGGAGTGTTCAGAAATAAGGCAGAGGAAGGAGCAGGCATGAAGACATGAGGGAAAAAATAGAAGGGTGGATGCAGACACACTGAACTTTGCAACTTATCTGGATCCTGGCCATCAAGACAAAAGCTAACAGTCAATAAATTGCTTTCAAATCATCAAAACAGTGTTCACAATGTTCTACAGAAACCTGTCTACGCTTTTATTCTCAGTGGGATAGACTTCTGTATCACCCTGTTTACAGAAACATCCATAAAACACCTGGATCAAGTGAAGCTTCTCCAGAAAGCAGCTGCCAAAGCTTTGACCAGACAAAGAAAGTCACACAATATAACACCTTTGCTGAGGTCATTACACAGGCTTCCAGTTAATTTTAGAATTGATTTCATTTTAAAATCTTTAATAAAAGATTTTTATGGTTTTACATGGTTGGTCAACCCAATATCCGTCAGACAAATTTGTGAGCTATAAACCAGCTTTGCCCTTCAGGTCCTCTTGAACAG
This sequence comes from Ctenochaetus hawaiiensis, assembly GCA_029783645.1. NCBI lineage: Eukaryota > Metazoa > Chordata > Actinopteri > Acanthuriformes > Acanthuridae > Ctenochaetus > Ctenochaetus hawaiiensis. The sequence goes on from JAPZDY010000022.1 coordinate 9,564,047, forward strand.
ACTGTCCGGTTTCTCTCGAGTCTAAACAATAACTGATGAAACTGCCTTCAGCTTTAAAGCCCAAAGCTGATGGAACATCTTACTGATTCATGTTTGTTTTTTAAACTGAACTGATAACAAAACATTTTCACTTGTGCTTTTAAGTAGTTTGGTTTACTGGTTTCATTAGTGCACTTTGATTCATTTTAACTTCTTTTATTGATTTTAACTTAGGTGTCTTATTATTTCTCACTAGTCAACAGTTTGTCTTAATTATTATTTCATTTAATCATGCTTTATTTGTCCTTTTTAATAGTTTAAATGCTCATATCTTGTTGTTTTTACTGGTTGCTGAATTATTTTA
>JAPZDY010000022.1:9564489-9576229 GCA_029783645.1 Ctenochaetus hawaiiensis
CATATGTATTATTTATGTGTTTGTTATAATTGTGTTTACTTATGTCTAAAGTTTTATCTTTATGCTCTCCACACAGTTTTTGTAACTGCACCTTCGAGGGCCGCTCACTCTCTGGCTGCACATTTTGTTTCCACTTGGAATTAATTTTGCTACAAAGATAAAGCTTTGCTTGCTTTATCACAGCAATTAAAGCAACACAGCTTTGTAAAATGTAAGGCAGTTTCTCTTAGCTATTTACTATTTCATTGTTTTTGTTAAGTCAACCTGCTATAGAGTCAAACCTCAGGGTCTTTTGCTTGATCCTCCATAGTGGCAATTATTATTCTTACCACCACTTCTCCCCATGTAAGAGACTTTTGGAAGAACAGCAAAAACATCCTTTCTTTTCACGGCTTTATTTTGGAAAAAAATCATTTTGCTAAGAGCTGGTTAATAGTTTGGAGCTGAAACAATTATCAATTGCTTGAATTACAGAAAATTATCGGAAAGTAGTTTGATAATTTATTCCACATTACTAAATTTAAAAATTGTTTATTAAAGGAGTAAACCCTAACTCTGACAGGGTCACACTCACCTTTATTCATCAGTTTTATATAGGACATGCTGTTGTTTCAACCATCATGTTCACTGATTACTTTTTCACTGAATAACTTAAAAACAAAATGGACATAAACTTAATTATTGAGATCAACGGCTTTCACATTGTCCACCACATAACCTAAATCAGTTACCAGGACTTGAACAAAATACAATAAAACAATGCACAGAAATCAAATGATGTTCTCAGTGCAATCACAACCTGCAGGCTTCAGGCTGATGAGAGCTACATTTGGATGTGTGAATAAAGGGTAAAATTAAAAAAAAAAAAGTGCTTTGAGATGAAATTATTTAAAAATTTTCTATTAAGAAGAAATGGGCTGAGCAGAACATGTTCAATTGTCCACAAACAGAGGGTAATCTTGGGCAATTCATGTCAAAATTCAAGGAAATGTCCCTTTGTGTTCCACAAACAGCAGGTCGGGCTAACAGGTGAGTGTGATCAGAACTGATTCAGACAGTGACAAACTGCACTCCTGCCTGATGTATGCGACCACAGAGCTCTGGAGACTCTGTGTCGGTCTCATTGGATGCAGAAGTCTGTCCTGCTATAATAAATGGCCCTGCTTGGTGTAGTCGGCAGTTTGGGAGCATTAGGAACTGAAATGCATTAGGGCTGATTAGACAGACCGAGCCAAAGTACCCTCTCCTGGTAATGAGAACGCTTTGTCACTCATTAACACCTCTACCATTCTGGCCTTGTAGAAAGAGAGCACAAGGCAAGCATTTGCATTTTTTCTTGCCAGCAGAAACTGTTTCTTTTGATGAGGTGCAGAGAATGAAAGGCAGAATCAGAGAGCAGTCAATTGCCAGCTACATTGGGAATGGTGATTGCCCAAAACAATGGCGTATGACAAAAAAAAGGGATTTGGGAACATCTGATGAGAATATGTTCAATGCTTAATGCAGCCTATTTTCCTGGATGTGTCGCTTTTTTTCACAGCCACAGTCACGCATGACTAACATAAATGTGTACATGTAAATACATCCTCGATATGTGATTACATAAAAACACATTGCTTGCTTGGTGTCAGGCTTTATGTATCGTATTATGTTGAATGCAGTCGTGATCAGGTGGATTTCTTCTCTCTGGGTTTAAAGTAGATGTTCATCATTGCTTGAGCAAAACTCAGTGAAAAATGGTTAATTTTTTTCTAGTGATGCAGGTTTGATTACAACTACTTTTTGAAACTCACTCTTTGTAGCTAACATTTAACTGCTTCTATAAAGAAACCAGCGTCAGTGGTTTTTTGGATTTATGTTGAATCTGACAGCAGACTTTTCTCAAGCAGTGACTTGTAGTGCGTTGTTATCAGAGACAAAGAATTTGGTAAGAAATCCATCCATTATTCGCTTTTTAACAAAGTTGAAATTAATTAATACAATATAAAGATTTCCATATTTTTCTTTTATTCTTGCTTACATTGGATCCATTAAGAACTTGCTTAAAGCCAGTGAGCCTTGGTGGCTGTGATGCATCTGTGCGGCTGCAGAAGCTCAATCACAGCTGGATGTAGCTGCTATTTTGTCCCCTCAGTCTCTCCTCCGGCTGACCTTTTGGGCAAAGTTGATAAACAGTTTTCTTGCAGGGATTATTACTCTTGACTTGGCTCTTCAGCATCGCTACCATCAGGTCTGCTAACACTCCCTGCATCTAAATCTCTTCCTAAACCCTGTATTTTTTTAACTGCCCTTTGTTTGCTAGTTAGCTTAGTTGTTTTTGTTATTTTATTGGATGTGTTTGATTATTTGTTTGTCGGTTTTTGTGTGTATGTGTGTTGTGTTTCTTTTTGTGTGGGTGTATGTGTGAATGCATGTTTTTGTGTATGTTCGTGACTGTTTGTCTTTCAGTCTATGCTTGATTTTGTTTTCTTGCACTAGGTGCTGTTATTAATGTTGATTTTGTCCAGTCATTTTTTTTCCTCACTTCACACCACACTATATTTTTGCCTGAAAAATAAGAATTAACTAATGTCATGATATTTAAAAATAATCTACCAGGGATGGTGTCTTGAATTCAGCATTTTCACACTGCATGTTCTTCTCTTACACAGGGATTCTGGGTGAATGTGCTACATTTCTAAAAATGTTAAGTTTTCCTTTAAAATAAGATAGAATCATGGAAGAAAATGAACAAAAATATAACACTCATTTGTGTAATGAGCACTATGACTATATTTAAAAGAAGGTGTGGTTCAAACAAAGTATGCTCTAAGCATGTAGCAGAGCCCGCAGTGGCTGCTGTGAAAAGGCCCTCTCCTGAAGCAGGTTTGTTCATTGGAGGTAACTGAAGAAACATGGAGGTGCAACATGGTCGACTCACTCTCTATGTAGATATAAAAAGTCTCACTCTACAGTAGTGAAAACAGTTTTATTTTTTTATTTTCCCTATTTCCAGGTGATTATACACTTAAGAAAACATTATTCTGAACATTATATTCCATTTCTGCTATATTCTGCCAACTGATTACCTGAATTCTACACACTAGACCCTTAAGGAACAAAACCAGTCGAGTGTGCTGTGTATTCTTTATTGAGGACATGTCCTCTGCTTCCTTTGTACTTGAGTTTCAAATGACTTTGAATATCTCTCTGCTACATAGCATTACTGATAAAGAAGCCATCATTGTAAGTTCAGCTCACAGGAAAGAGCTCTCAGTTTCAAGGATACAAAAACACTTTAAATCTTTACTCTATCAGATGTCTTTTTTTGCAAAAATAAAACCAGAAAAAAATTATCAGAAGCCTGCATGTGTGCATGTTCTCTGTGCACGCATGAAATTTAAAAACAAAGAAGCAGCCGCCGTGTTAAGTTCATCCATAGAGAACTGATTCATGCTTATGATCCTTTCTAACAACACTTCAGATGGAGCTTCAGTCGTGTTTTACATATCACTGGCTGCCTCTCTGCTGTGTGACTGCAAAGGCTTTGAAGGTGTCAGATTAATTAAGAGGTTTCCTTTTTTTAAAAAAAAAAATCTGCTTGAATTGATTTTTCCCACCTCAGAATAAGAAGCCTGAAAATTATTCTCAGTGTGTGAAGGAGACTTTTGGTTCAAGGTGTTGGTGAAAGGAGCGGATCTGAACGACACAGTGTGGAATTCTTCACACATGTTTGTATTTCTCCATCGGGCTCGACCTGATAAGACTGTTTACATTCCCCACACCAAAATATAGAGATTAGCTCAGTTTTCTCTCCGTCGAGCCCTGAAGGAGTTTTGTTGTACTGTTAAAAGGCTTTATCACCAGCACTTAAATCTACAAAAGCAAGACCCCAAAAAAACAAAAAAAGACCTGAAACCATTCATCAGGAATGTTTCACTTCGATCAGCAGCTTGAAAGTTACATGGATTTCTCAAGTTTTTCATCTCTTTACAAACGCTGGGATGAGATCAGAAAACCGTTTTGATGTGGGTTTTTTTTTTATGCTCCTGCTTGACATTTTTAAAAGCATAAAGAACGTCTCACCTCCTGGCCCTGCGATGACTGTGGTGCTTGCGTCCTTTTCCTTTGATGCAGCCATTTCTGTCAGCTGTGTCCACTCTGGTGTCCGTCGGTTTCCTCTCATCGGGTTTGAGCGGCTGGCAGGCTGTTGTCTCTAAGCTGTAAGAGCAGAATTTTTTTTAAAAAAGGGTTTAGTTTGAGCCCTTGTGCCTTCTCATGAGAACTTTTTAGAAGCGATTTCTCTAGTTGTCCACACAGTTAACGCTTCCATCATACAATAGTTGGGAGGATTTAGCATGCTTGGTTAGCTTTATTCCCTCTGGTCTACTGGTTATGTGTTTTATTCCCCTCCATTTCTCCCTGCCAGCCATTCTTGGAGAAAAATTGGAGGTCAGCCATTTACCATTCAAATCGAGGTGTCAATTGAAATGTAGTTATTTACATGCTTCAGTTGCTCTGACATTTGGGGAAATTGTGTTTATTTATATCTCATGCTGGGCAGATACAGCACCAGGAGATGCATCGTCAAATGGATAGTCAAAGTTCTTCTTGCATTTTTTTTCCTGTTTTTGATTAAGCAGAGTTGAAACGGTTTTGGTAATCAACATGTATTAACACAGGAGATAAAGAAAAAGCAAGAAAAGCACATACTCAGCCTCCTGTTTGAATTGATTTTCTGCAGTTTTAAAATTAAGGCAAGTTACATTTGGCTCTCAAATATAGTTTTACAATAAGCCAGGTGTTTACTTATTCAACATTTCCACCTGAGCCTCCCAAAAATCTTCATCCAAAGTCAAATGCTGCACAGTGAATGACTAAATAAACTGAATGATTAGATGTGAGCACACGGCTCCAGCCCTGTTTATTATGCTCTGTTTTAGTCATGGGAGATTTGAGCGTAATTACACATTCTCCTCTTCTTTGAGTGGCTCCCGTCTGATTGTAATGAGAAGATAATCAGAGTCAGAGATTAGGCCATCAACGCCTCCTCCTCTTCCCCCAGCAACGAGCAGGCAGGAACCGTCGCTTTCTATCTTCCTCACCTTCGTTTTCCCTCTTGCTTCCCTGCATAAGAGGGAGTGCCCCCTGGCAGGGAACTAATAATGTAAAACGGCAGACTTGGCACTCCAACATGACCGAGTGTTTGAGAGGTGATAGGGGAGATAAAGACAGCCATCGTTACGATGATTAGTCTGATCGAGGAGGCCGGTGGGGAAGGAACCTTCCAGCATCTTGGTGATTAAGGTTAATATTCACTGAGTGTTGTTGGACATGCAAATAAATGTCGGCTTATGTTGTTTTCTGGATCCTTGTTTGTAATTTATAGTGTTCAAGGTGAAAAATTGAGGAATGAGTCACATTTATTCTTACAGTGGTTGACAGACCATCTTGATAGAGATCATGAATCTTACTCGAATTATGCAGCAGAGTAATTCTTTCTTTCAGAGAGATTTACTGATGTTGCATAATTTGAAACAATTTAATGAAAATAAGAGGAATTGTTAAAGATATAACCTCAAAGAAGTATCTGATTTTGACTAATACAGCCAATTAAATGCTTGACAAATCACTATTCATCACTGTATTATGCTTTTAGCTGTAAAGTTTGTTTGTACACGTCATAAATGCAATCCAATACCAGTCCTTTAATTATTTCTGCCTGATCATAAAGTCTAAGCAACATCTCTCTTAAAAAGTTTGAACAAAAACTGAAAAACATGATCCTCATGAAGGTTGGGCTTAATGCAGAGCTCTTTTACAGTACCTATATGACTGCAGTAGTTTCAGCAAGATGTGGCTAATAAACTGATACAGAGTGCACATTCCTCAACTGTTTACAAAGTGGGCAACTGTTTTATGCAGACAACATAAAAAGAGTTCACATACTATAAACACATAATGTGGGCTGATGCATGTTCAGTTTTGTTCATTATTTAATCATATGTGAAAATGATCGATCTTTAATGCTCAGACCATAATACTAAGGCTTCAGGAATGAAAATGATTGTACAACAAATGTTTGCTTTATCCTATCAAGTGCATCAGAGAGGCAGGCAGCTGCACAACATCTGTAATGCTCATGACCTTCCAGCATAAGTAATTTTTTGCCTCTTCCTGCCCACTTGATAATCCGTACATGCTCTGTGATATTAAGTCATATCACAGAGCGCTCGTCCCTGCATAAATATAAACATGTTGAAGTGAGAGGGGAGCAATGTTGGCGCTGTGAGGTGGAACGGTTTAGATGGTTCATTGCACATTTTTAAAGATCACCTGTGAACATCTTGAAAGGCATGGCTGATTGGTTGGCATCCAATGTATCTGCCACCAGTGGCAACCTCTGGGGCTGAAAAATGCAGCCAACATGGAAGTAAAAAAACTGCATTTCCTCAAATGGCCACTGGAGGCTGGCTGCAAGAGTGAGTCAATTCCCATACAGCTAAATTCCCAACTTTACAGCAGGAATAAACAGGCTTACAGCCTGGTACAAAACAGGATTATGGTCGCTATAGCTAATTTCCCCTACAACTTTATAGGGTTGAATTTTTTCACAACACTCCCATAAAAATGATATTAAGGCTTAAAATTATGCAGAATTAAGGGTCTGGCTGTCTTGAGTGACAGGAGATGCTAGCTTTCTGCCAGGCATCACAATCATTGGTAGCAATGCATATCCTCCTCATCTTCAACCTCTCTCCAAATTATAACCTCTGGCTTAAAAAAATAACAGGATAGTGACGGCCATATTGTCAAATTCAGCTACAAAACAGTGCCCCAGAAACCAACAATGGACATCAAGGTGGCTCTTTCCACTATTAAATATGCCGTGTTTTTTTGATCTAGTCATGGAAAGACATTATGATGACCTAATTTGTAACAGGAAAAGTATCCCCTTACACCGATCCCTGAAACACACTGGTGCACCTTCTGTTAGAATGCATTAACAATAAATTCTTCATCTTGAACTACACTAACTGATTCCAGCAAACTTACTCACACTATCCCCCCTACCTCCTCTGGTATTAGTGTTTCTAAAAAGATCAGTGGTTCTTTCTATATGTCAAATCATAGTAAGTAAATATTGACCCCCCAAAAATTTGAAAACCATCTGGAAACATGAATTTGTGTCCTTCCCTCAATGGATATCTTGGAAGACTTGATTTCACTCTGTAGTTACCCAAAAAACAACAAATAATGTGTTTCCAAGGGCATTTTTCCAAACTTATGCATTGTAAAAGCCTCCAACCTGACACAGATTTAGCAAAAATCACGGTCACAGCTCTAAAGCAGACCTTCGTTGTACGTAGAGATCTTGGTCTGCTGAATACGATAAATGTGACAAAGATATTGATGTTGCAGCCTGTGGTAATACATCCTGCGAAGATCTGAACAATACAAGCAATTTACTTGACACGGGAGAACAAAAGGCTGAAACATTTGTGCTGATGAACGCTCTGCTCTGAGGAGTAGAGTGGCTCAAAGCTCCTTTTACTGGCCGCCTCTCTGCTTCTTTGTTATTTGCTGTCAGTCTAAGAGCTGCGGTTGATGAGTTCTAAATGAAATCGATTTTGCCATCACGGATGTACATTCCTGTGATCCGGCACTGCAATTTATGACCGAAACTTTCCAGGCTAGATTTACCACAGGGATGTTTGTATCTCTTCAGCAACATGCCTCACTCCCTTTCTCTCTCTCTCTCTCACACACAAACACACACTGTCTCTCAAGCCTGGACAATCCTTTTGTCGACAAAATTCATAACCAGGCAGCAGCTGAAGGTATTTAAAGGGACAATTCAAAGCACCAAACCGGCAAAAAGCTTTAGATGAATGCAAATACCAAGCGGATTAAGTGAGAGTACTCAGTGATGAAGAATTACGTGGACACTAATCCTCCAAAATCCTGACTGGATTTGTTTACTATAAAACAGGTAAAATTGAGTCATAGGCTGGGATCACCTGCATTGCAATCCCTGCTGAAAAATATGGCATGATGGGAATGCCGCTCCTCAAAAACATTGTGTGTACTGCGTACATCATATAGGTTGCGTCCCATCTACTGATCTTCTGACTTACTCATGTATGTTAAGCACAGCTTTTCTTGTTGATGAGCAATTCTGTCATTGGAGGCTGAGAGGAGAAATCACGCTGCAACGAGGTCTTGTTTCTGTCTTTGTCACAGAAGGAGCGTCTCCCTCCTCTCAACAGTGAGCTCCTCTGTTCCCTCACAGAGCTCACTCTTCATTTTCATATGGACGGAACAAATACTGACAGATGGTGCAGAAAAAACAAACTGCAAAAAGAAAGACAACACTTTTCTAGAGGGTGGCAATGTGATTTTCGCTTCTTTCTGTCCAAATTTGGATGGAGATGGGTGTAGTGCAGGGTGTGTTTGTGTGTGTTTGTGTGAGTGTGTGCCAACACTGTCTCATTGAAAATGTGTTTCTAAGCTTTTAATTTGCCAAATATACTGAATGTCCAGATTAATATAGCTGACAATGTTCTTCTCCAAATAACAATAATAATGTTAAAGTCATGAGGAGAATGGAAGTGTTGATGGTTTGGGGACACAAAGAGACTGGAGTCTGCATCCTGCATGCCACATGTTGTAGGCAACCGAAACACTTCAAATAAATCTTGAGAGAAAATAAAGATGCCTCTATATCTCATCAAAACCCAATATAATACCAAACCTTACAACAGATTGATTTGACTGAGCTGCCTCTGCATTTTTTGGTGCCACAGAGCTCAGTTTGTGCCAAAAACACACCACTGAGCCATATAAAGCTAAAACATAAAATCTCCCCTAAAAAAGTGCTTAAGTTGTATAAACATGACCATAAAAAGTTATTGATGCTTTAAATTCCTGAGGGAATATTACAGGGAAAACAAAATAAATAGTTTTATGAACAGTACTTGCTCAATATGAACATTTTATGTTGGCTAGCAGATATTAAATTCAAACATTACAGTGTAATGTTCAAGACCAGAGTTCTTAGTGCCTCATAATGTTGCTATATGCGACAGCAAATAAGATTACAGCTACATGATTAGAAGATCAATCAAAGGTCCAGTGTGAGAACATTTATGGGCATCTGTTGGCAGAATATGGCCAGATGTAATCTAAAATTTATAAGAATGTTTTCATTAATGTGTGGTCACCTTAAAATAAGATCCCTTGTGTATTAATTACTTCGCAATAAGCTTTTTACATTTACAAAGCAAATGATTTCTCCATGTAATCCACCATGTCGCACATATACAGTCAAGAAAAGAGAAACCAAACACTGGGTCTTATGTGTGTTTTGGTTTTACAGTCACAGGAAGTTTTCCTGCAAGCTCAGATGGAGACAGTGCGTGCAGGGACATCCAGGTGGTTGGGCGACTTCCTCACAAGACACCACATAATGCTACACACTGGACCTTTAACTGTTGAAGTCATTTATGAAGCAAAATGCCAAAAAAGTTGGCTTCTCAGCAGTGATGATTTCAGATTTTTCTTTAAAATATGCAAAAGTAAAAAAAGATTGTTTGGATTTTAGTCTATTTATTAGAAAAACAATCGATATGAAACATCGATGTTGATCCCTATTTTAATCAATTTTCTGATATTTTGTTTACTTAAAAGTTAATCAGGAAAATAATGATTGGGAATAAAAGTCTTAAATAAGCTGTGTGTATACATAACATTTAGAAGACAGTTCTGGTTCATAAATGTGTGCAGGAATGCAACTGTGTCACATTATCAGTGGGTCCACTGCTTGTCTGTTGAGGCTCCTGCTCTGCGTTGAGATATTCATAAAACATCATTGACTGCCAGAGCCACAGGAGGATCATCATAGTTTGTGTACAGTTTCATTGTCCACACCCCATTTACGATGTAAAATTGAGATAAACTGCTTCAATATCTGCCAGGAACTGCTCTGTAATCTGCCAGCTGCTTACCACAACACCGGCTCGCTGTTGGAGGGCTCAGACTCACATCGGCTGACATCGCACAGGTATGCAAACAGCATGCAGGCAGCCATTTAACTAACCAGCAAAACAGCGCTTCACAGCTCCAGTGTTTACATTAAAAATGTGTCAAAACACCGGCGATTAACACAGATTGCATTCTCAGCTGTATCAATTACATTCTGCAATACATGTTTTTCATCGGCACTCTGCTATTTCAAATTAAGTGTTGACTCAACGTGCATGAAGGAAACTGCCCAACAGTTTTCTCCAGCAGGCCTTCTGAGGCATTCGAGTGTGGAGGATCTATGGGAACATGACACAACACAAAGCACTCGAATGCAACCTTTTCCTTCTAACCCTTGTGTTTGTAGATACCCCGGTGTGACAGAATGAGATCTAACAAGATAGAGTTAATAGACACTCGAGGGGTGTTTGAACTATTCTCTGATCTCATCCATTCCTGAGGGCACCTGCAGACAAATGTGCCCCCCTCTTTTTTGTGTTTTGCTCTGTCAGCATAAATCAGTAAACAACCTTTGTTGAGCTCAGTTTAGTTCTGTTCATTTTGTTAATTATCCATGTGTGCCTTGCTGGATTATACACATAGCTCTGCTGTTAATTATTAAATGGTTAGATGTTTGGCTTGTTACCCCTTAAAGGAATAATTTCATATTTAGTTTCACATATTTGCTCCCTGCTTTCCTTCCTTCCATGGTATATATAGTAAGAATTAAGGGACTGCAAGCATCTTGCCTGTTAGCCTAGCTTAGCCCAGTCATTTCATGAAGTCTGGTCATCATCATAAGGTTACCAGCAATATTATGAGGAAGTGATTATTATTCAGATTATTCAGATGTTGTTACTTTGGAACAGTCATGACCAAGTCATTCTGTTCACTTAAATAATCTCATGACCCCTCAGATTTTTCTTTAAGGCTCCTCCTCCAGATTGGGAACCACTGGAAAATGTGGTGTACTTGTTATTATCATTTTTATAAGTACTGGTATCAATGGACTGTGTCTAGTCATGATCTTTATGATGTCTCTTCACAGTGCCGAGACAAGTTTTGATACAAAATACATGATGTGTGATGTTTCTTTTATTTTACTAGTTTCATTTTGCAAATGGATTGAACTTCAAAAAAATAATCAATTTCGGTTGCCATGCCATCCTCACAGGAGCTCCGTCCTGCTAGAGTGCTAAGCAGACTCGCGCCTAATTTAGCAAGTGAATAACAAGTAACAAACTGTGACAAATGAGTAAGTGGTTATACATGGAAGGATCAATAGAGCTGACCCTACAGCAAAAACAGGAAAACAACTGCAGGTGATCAATGGACGATGGACGTCACTTTAACAGGAAAACAGAGAATCTAAAGCCAAAGAAACTTTATCACTCAATATTTTCCTTTCAAGATGTGGAAAGCAACTCAGTATTGAAAGTAGAGGTCAAATTTTGGACACTTTCACGCCAGTAATAGTTTAGCAGGAGTTGACATTATGTTGAAGGAAAGAACTCTGCAGTTTAAGTGTACTGGAGAAAAGATTTCCTCAGAGTGTCATTAGTCTGTACAGTGCAGCTGCCCACACTCTGACAATCCAAACATCCTGATTATTTAAAGTAGAAGGTTGCCAAATTGTTCAAATTAGCACTTAAGGAGCTCTGCTCTATGTTACCATCTTGTAAGCACTACAAGGCTCTCAGAGCTGATAATGGAGACTGAGGAAGGACGTACACAACCT